>CM041779.1:165558554-165917947 GCA_023374045.1 Limonium bicolor
ATATGTATTATATTCGTGGTTTTTACCATTTGGTCTTCACGGCTTCCCGTACAGCTTCATTGTGGCAGCACTTGCCAAGGCAAGTGTGCCATACAAGATGGGCTATCGGTACTGTGTACGTCGGTAATGGTACATTCTCCTAAACTCCATGTAGGCGGTAGTCCATGGGACTTCTTCTTTGCCCTTTTTGGCTTTGGTTAATTGATTATCTGGGCAGCTTCCTGACTGCTTTTGTTAGTATAGTTACTTATCAGGGTATTCCTCTTTCTGAGGGGACCCCTTTTTTTCTTTCACTTTAGCCTTAGTTCTCACTCTCGTCGTGGTTATCGAGTATTGACTCTCCTTAGGCACTATGTTGCAGTCCTATCTTGGAGTATGACTTGCATATGCATTCGTAGTCGTCTGAGCTGTTGTAGTTTGGTCTTTGCAACCCTTTTTTTTGTAAGTTCGGAGTTACCCCTTGCATAATTGACTTTTAGGTAGTCCCTATTCTCTTGCGCGGTATTATCCCGCTGTTATTGCTCCCTTGGACTGTTGTCCGGTGTTTCTGTCACTTCTCTTGTCCTCTCATTGCACTCGTAGTGCTTTTCTTCTAACTGGTATGGCGGGATTATATCGACTGCGTAGCATGTCGACCCAAGTTGCCGGTAATTATTATTCTCTCATTGGTAAGATTTCATTCGTAGAGCCTGTTTCAACGTTGCGCTCCAATTAGGACCTTCAAGTCTTGAAAGACTATTGCATAACGAGGTGCTTCTCGTATTGCATAATGCTAAGTAATTGCCCGATCGGGTTTTCCCGAGTAAGAGAAGGCTTGTCATCTCTCCGGCGTTCATTTCTGGTATCTTAGAACCAGGTATTATAGATATCCGATACACATCGGGGAATCCTAACTAACACACCTCTCGCACTAACACTCAACCCTTATCCCATAGTCTAAAGTTCCTAACTCGATAATTCCTAAGCTCGGTAATTTCCAGTCATCAGAGCGTAACTACGCTCTGATACCACTTTTGTAACACCCCATCTCCAAATACAATAATCGTCGCCCTAAGTCCATCTCGTACATTAACAACGCAGCGGAAAAGTTCAACTAAATTGGTGTTACTGTCGTTAGTCACCCACATGACTAACTAGGCCTATTCTCTTACAAGTCACGGTCTGACTAACCGGATATTTACTCGAGCATCTATACAATACAATACATAAACCACAACTTATACCGAGTATCTCATATCCTAATACATCATACTAACGTCTCATCGATTTACTAAACGAGTGTACATGCACAACTCGTGTAACAAATGTAAAAGCAACCCGAAGTACTCTACCCGCTCCTACTCTCAGGTTGAGTCCTCGTCTGGCACTTACCTGCAAAGTTTAAATCGCAGGCCCCAAGGGGCTCAACATATTGCTGGTACAGAAAACGTGCATCCCACAAGCTAGCAGGGTTACACACGTTTGTCGTAAACATGCAATTGTTTATTCATACAAGTAATAATAAGAAGTACGATAACAAACAACACATTTATGTGAAACATTCACAGCTCAAATAAATCGAACGTCGTAATGGACGCCCCATAATGAGAAAGTTAGATTGCTAACTCCTGAGGCCTGCGAATTGTTTAGTTCTCATGTTTGACCATACCTTATAAGTGTCAACCGTTCTCTTAATAGAACTGGTTGTTCTCTAACTGAATTGTTTATTTTTGTCAGGTCAAGGTAACCCTAGCCAATGTGTTATTAGCTCCATTGGGTTAATAAACATTAATTCTTAAGTTATGAGGGGTGTAGGCATGACCCTCCCGCGCCTCCTGAATTTGCCTCCCACCTCGAACTGTTCACTCGAGATGGTCGGGTCTGTTTGTCGACCCTAGGCGACAAGTCCTAGACGAGCCATATGCGGAAGACAGATCTGATATAGATGCCGACCTCCTAACCTAAACATGCATGACCGGAGTCAGTCCCGGATTCCTCTTCCCCTAAGTTCCAGTTAGTTGAAGTCTCATTGACAATTGGTTAGTTAAACCTCTCTCGGTATTAACCAACTACCAACATGGAGTATTTATAACCTTATACAATTGTTACTAAACATAGTTAATGAACAAGCTCTAAATCAGGTCTTGTTAGTGTGCAATGGACACACAATAACAATATAGTAGATCGGTTTCATGCTTAATCTTGTTTGGTCGAATCACAATAACGCATAGCACACAAACCGAGGTAGACCCCATTTGCAAACAAGCTACAAGAATCTCATACTGTACACCGGAGATTGGCTAGCTCGTAATACCACGTTCGCTTAATCCGACGAACGCCTCCGACTATCTAGATCTGCAACCAGAACTAGTATTAGTATTATGTGTCTTAGAACTAATTTGATTCTCTTTTCAACTTAAACCTCTTTCTAGGTTAACCCGGGTATAACAGTTTACCGTTAAACGGGTTCGTTCATCTAGGAGCGTTTTCAAGCTCAATTCTAATTCATTAACATACTAACGTCGTTAGCAGTTACTTAGTTTCACAGTTAGCAACTTTAGACTTATATGGACCTTGTATTAGGTTTTAGTATTTTTCACTATTCATCTGTATTTCACTATTCATTTATACGGTCTCGTATTCTACTATTCATTTATACGGCCTCGTATTTTACTATTCACCGTATTTCACTATTCACATATACGTCTCATAATTTACTGTTCATGTATACATATTTCCTATTGTAACACCCCTAATACGCACATGATACTAAATGAAATCGCAGCGGAATTAAATAACTAAACAGTAACTAACGCTTCGGTGCTACAACGCCGTCAACCACCCACGTGTTGACAAGGCAGAATAAATACAAGTGTACCGGTCTGATGATCAGACTCTCCGAGCGTAAAACTAAACCATAAATACATTATAACATACCGAGTACTACATACATTCTTCACTGTAACACATACTGTTAACCGCAACAACCAAAATGTATATAACGCCACGGGAGCACAGGCGCATCCCGGGGCACCATCCCAAAAGATATACAAAAGTAAATCACATCCTAGGATCGAAGAGCCACTCCGCTATCTTCGATCTCATCCTGCTGTAAAAGAAATATGGATCCCCGAGGGGGTCAGCAACCCTTGGCTGGTATGGCTAACGCACAGCCCATCGGCTACCGGGATACGCGCAGCTAATTGTCATGATAACATGGCATTCATTTATATACATAACATAACATAACATATGGCTGAGCATCAATGGCGCACAGCACAACAACACATACACAGTGGATTTTCACTCCACGATAACAAACCACAAGGGTCAAATAACACAAGAGCCTAGAGAGTGATTCACTCTCATGTTAAGCTCGTTAAACACACTCATTACCGTTCTGTTAGACGAACGAGTAACTTAAGTCACATATGGTTCAGATTTAGTGACCCGAACACACCACACAAACACAGGTTCCCACTAAACCGATCATAAGTCAGAATAGGTAAGCTTTGGAAGAAGCTAGCGGGAGATCGAACGCCAAATTAAGGAGAACAATCTTAACAACATAAGAGTCGAATCTGATTCAGATATCCACTCTTAACTTACATGCATGACCGGACAACCGGATTCCTCACTTCCCAGTTAACACTTGTTAGAAGTTCATAGTGGAACTTAGCAACCAACACACAATAGGTGGTAAGTCATGTTAGACACACACAAGGGAAATGAGTCACAACATAACATCACATAATATGAACAACTGTAAACTCATTACATGTTTAAGTCTTATAACGTCATAAACACACAGAAAAACATACAACACACAAGCCGGTGTAAACCGGTAGGCAACAGACTGCAAGAAAACCATACCTTGGTCCTTGCCTCGTTTGGTTTCCTCCGTAGGTCACTCCTATACATAATTAATAACGTCGGTTAATTATTTATTTAACTTCAAACTTATTAAGTATTTAACATGATTGTATGACATGTTTAATGTCTATCTTACCCTAGGTTACCTTCATTATACACTCTAGGGTTAACTACATAGGTCACATTCTTTTCTGTTTTTTTTTTTTTACAAGTTTAGGTTTGACCGATTGACCGACCTTGCCGACCGGACTTGTCCAAGTCCGGTCGATTCCAGAACACATTTCCGTCAAATTTTTCTACTCCGACCGACCTTGTAAGTCCGGTCGCATGTTCGATCTATTCCCGAGAGTTTCTTCCCTTTGAAAATTTAGCCCGACCGGACTTGCCAAGTCGGTCTATGTCCGTCGTCCAGTACTCAATCCGTACAGTGATCAACAATCAAGAATAAACCCGACCGACCTTGCAAGTCCGGTCCCCAAGGTCGGTCCATTCTAGAAGCCAATTCTCGCAGGGTAAACTGGCCCGACCGAACTTGCAAGTCCGGTCTGCCCCAAATCTTTGTTTTCCTTTTTACATTCAACTCCAAACTTCACCCCATATAACCTAGTACTCCCTAACCTCATTTGGGCACTTTAAACACACCTTAAGACATCCTTAAACACTCATAAACTCATTTTCTAATTCCTTAAACCTTTACTTACATCTTCACAAAATTCCTAACACTTACAATGTTTTCTCCTAGTTTTTCAAGTGGTATTTCATACCTATGATAACTACTATCCCAAAAGCTTTCTCCTTATTTTAACATCATCTCCCAAGCATCATCTCTCACAACTAACTCCTTATGTCATTCTTTAAATTCTTTTCCAAGTTTACACTTTCTCCTTATTTTACCAAAGTTTGCCTAAGTCTTTACCTAAGTCCAAAATGACTTTGGTACCTACTAAAACCTCAAGATCATGCCTAAGTCCTTCTCACATCTTAAATCACCTTAATGCATGTTTCTTTCACAAGGAAAACACTTAACCATTCTAAATACTCCTTAACTCATCAATCTCATTTTAAACTCCTAGAACTTCACATTTATTACCTAAATTTCGACATAGGTTCTCCTAGAACATTACTAAACCAAAACACATTGTTTTTACCAACAAACAACCAAGAACACTAAAAATCCATCAAGCACTTATTATACACAAACTCCACTCATAAAGCACTACATCACAATATAGTGCATAATTTAAATTGCTTGGCACTTAGGCCCTTAAATGACATGGCTCTTAGGCCCTTAAAATGCATAAATCATAAACACTGAATTTCCACAATATATTTGCCTTTAACCTGCAAATACACTCAACAACACATATGCCTTTTACTAAGCTCTTGAGAACACTTTACTAAGTCATTCACCATTTGCTCTTTAGGTAGTTTTAACAAGCATTATAAGCTCATTTCTCCTAAGGCATTAAACAACATTAGGTTAGTAGATTTACCTCTTTTCCAAACAACTTCTTTCTTGTTCCTTTAAAAAACCGGTAATGGTATTTGATTCTTTGGCAAGTTCTAAACAATATACAAACATTATAATGAGTATTCAAGCTATAAGCTCCATCTCATTGTGAAATACCCCGACCTTAAATATGGCGATTAAATTATCCTAATAGGTAATTAAGAGCCTAATAATGGTTAAGAAATATTTGTAAGGGAAAATAAATCCAAAAGAAATAAAGAAACGCTTTAAAAGCGAAAAACGCTAAATAAGCGTTAAACGACCATAGGAGGTATGAAACCTCGGTTAGCGTATTGTAAGGACTCTAAAGGCTTAATTAAGTCTAAATAAATATGAGGGAACAAATCCCGAAGAAAACGGACCCTTAAAACGGTTTAAAAACACTACCGAACCTTAAAGCACGTTTTTCGAGGTAACCGGGAAAACGTGTCCTTAAGCGGGTCAAATAGACTCGTAATAAATTTTGGTCAACTAAATAATCATTAATAAATATTAGTGAAGCTGTAGGACCAATAAAATCAATAAAACGAGAGATTAGTAAAAACTGTCAAAAACGGGAAGTTGTGGGGTAGAAACATAATTAACACAAACTTATGTGTCCACTTTTAAAATAAAAAGGAAAATTTATGTGTGTGTGGTGGGGTGCAGCCGATGGGCTTTAATTCTCCCCCCCTCTCTCACACTCTCTCACACACTCACTCACTACTTACAAAAGACAAAAATCATAAAAGTAACCCCACTCACCTTTTTACTCTCTCTCCTCCAATTCATTCTCCTCACTCACGTAATGCCACTCACCCTCACTCTCTCTTTCCTTCTTCTTCTTCAACCCATGCGATTTCCATGGTGAAAGAAGAGAACCCACACAAACTCTATCTTCTCTCCTTTGTAACTCCCTCCACACTCTTCCAAAAATTATAAAAACTACACCATTGGAATCCTCTCACCAAGGGCTACATTTCTATCTTTCCAAAATTCGAAAACACCCATTTTCGTTTTTATGGGTATGTCCCATTTGGAGTTCCAAGACCACCATTAGAAGGCCCTTGTTCTCCTTGTTCTTTTGAGGTAAAAATCTCTTCAAAACTCCATTGTTTTTCTAGCCTCAAAGGCAAAACGAAAATCTAGCTAAAACCTTGTTCGGTTTCTTTGCACTCTAGCCGATTTTGGCTTGTTGAAGGGGTTGGAAATCTTGTTCTTGTACCACTCCAAACAGCACTTGCACCCTTGGAAGGTAATAAATTTTCTAAACCCTAAAACCTAGATTAAAGCTTGATTAATGGTTAGGGTTAGTTCATAGTATTGAAAGGTGTATGTGAATGGTTGTAGTGCTAGTGGATTGAGAATTCAAAATCGGTAGAGAAAGAGAGAAAGAAGAAGGAAGAAGAGAAAGAAAAGCTAGAGAAAAGCAAGGTAAGATTGCTCTTTTGTGTAGCTTGATATATGTATGTATGTAACAGTTTTTAGAGATTGATTGAAATGAGTATTGGAAATGGTAATGCATTAGTAGTATAATGTGTAAAAGAGTGCAAGTATTTTAAACCTTAAGAGACATTTTAAAACTGTCAAAACAGATTGGAATTGAGTGTTTAAGTGCAGGAATTTTAAGTGATTGTTTAGTATTGGTATAAGGTATGGGAGCTTGTATATTGATGTCTATTGCAACAGGTGGAATAAGCATTGCAATGTGAATTAGAATGTGTGGTGAGAGTGTAAAATTTAGGGAGGGAGGTTATGGCAAAATTTACCTAGGAATGGAACACTTAGTGTGTTAGAAACTAGGTGATTAAGGTGTGTATGTGTAACAGATTTTGATTAAGGAAAATAGAGGGTAAGTTGAGAGAGATGGGTAATGTATTCTAAATGCATTAGGAATGTTAGAAATGTCGATAGAAGAGGGAGATATAGAAGAGGAGTGTAAATGACAAAATCTGTAGCGAAAAGTATTTAAGTGCATTGTGGAAACTAGGAGGAATGAGTGTACAAGATTTGGTGTGAAATGGATAGTTGGACTTGGGTATAGATATTGTAGTTGCTTGGAAATGAATTGGAATGGTAAGATGGCATTAGGAGAGGGAACTATGCATGGAGGAAATAAGAACCCAAATCTGTAGCAAAAACTACTTGGAGAAACTATGGCAAGTGTTGAAAGGAAGTAAGGAATTGTGTAAGTTGTTTGATGGATTTAGTAACGGATTTGGTGAATGAACTAAGGAGTATTAGGAGGTTAATTAGTGCAATAACATGTGGGATTAAGTGTAGGAACAATGGGGAAGTAGTGGGCAAAAGAGAGACTGAAAAAGAAATTAAAATGCAAATACTAGGCCGGACCGAACTTGCGACCGGACTTGCAAGTTCGGTCGAGCCCAGATTTACAAAGACGGGTGAGCTACTGGAATCGACCGGACTTGCGACCGGACTTGCAAGTTCGGTCGGACCAGAAATTTTCCCCGTCTGTAACCTACTGGAATCGACCGGACTTGCGACCGGACATGCAAGTTCGGTCGGCCAGAAAAATTTCCATCGTGTAAGCTACTGGAATCGACCGGACTTGCGACCGGACATGCAAGTTCGGTCGGCCCAGAAAAATTTCCCGAGGATAGCTACTGGAATCGACCGAACTTGCGACCGGACTTGCAAGTTCGGTCGGGCCAGAAATTTTCGGTACTGCTAGCTACTGGAATGGACCGGACTTGCAAGGTCGGTCGCAAGTCGGTCCTGACAAAAAAAAAAAAAAAAAAATTAAATAGTGTATGATATAATATATATATATATATATATATATATATATATATATGTTATGTATATATGTATATGTATGTATATCCACATATACATGTACACGTAAGACAGTAAACCTAAATTAAGTAAGAAAGTAAAACTTCAGGTAAAGAAGAGTAAAATATGTAATGTGTAAGTATGAGAAGTGTGAGGACATAGTAGGTATGAATTAAGTAATAATAGTTAGATTAATCATTTGAATGTATGTATATCATAGGATTTGAATTGTGAATACCGGAGGAACGTTGGGATACAAGTACAACGGTGAAAGGTATGATTTCTTCATGCCCTGTATCCTAATCTGGTTACCCCGATTTGTGTGCTTACTTGATCACCTAATAAGATAAATGCACGAATCGGACTATATTGCACTTACTTGTGTTGTGTATATTGTTCTTGGTATATTTCTCTTGAACAATAGTTTGTATAATTCATGAAATGAATGGATGATGATATGGTGTAAATGAATCTTGTATTGTACTTATGTATTGTATTGTATTTAGTATGAATGTATATTGGGCATTGTATTTGTAAATGTGGCTTGAATGTTGACTTGTGCTAATTCCTAACTATCTAACTCCTAACTTAAGTGAGTAAATTGGAATGAGTACAAGTCCGATATAGCTTCGGCCACGCGTGAGGATGAGGTGACACAAGAGGTTGGATCCGATTCCTGGTTCGTAAGCTGGTCCACGGCCCAAATCCCTTAAGTGGGTAGCATCCTGGATTAGTTAACCAAGTAAATCCCGGAGGTGGGACGGAGTAGTCCCCAGGGCCGGAGGTCCCGACGACTTAACTTGAGTAAGAGTAAGAGTAAGTAAGTATGTATGAGTATGAGAATGAGTATGTATGCGTATGTATGAAGTAATGAGTAAAAGAGTAATCTCCACCCGATTAACCCGGGTGGACCAATGAAGCTAACCCGTATTGTAAATTGTGTATGTATTGGGTATATGTATTCGGAAGGAGGTAAGTATATATTTGATGGTTATATTGTATTCCTTGTATGTAATGAAGCGTATGTGTGTATGCTTGCGTAAGTATTCATGTATTGTGTATAAGAGCATGTATGCATGTATGTTGTTGTGTGAAAATCAACCGCATGTATTCGACCAAGTGGTCGGCGTACCCTCACTAGTACGCGGGGTATGCGGTTATCATGCTCGGCGAAAGCTGACCCCTTCGGGGGACATTTTTTAGTGTGCAGGTACCCGAAGCGAATGTGGTCAAGGCACGAGACCGGCGACTACATTGGATAGTAGTAGCAGAATGTAGAGGTGTATTAACTAGCACACCCCTTGTATTTAGAAAGTAATGTAGTAGTGAGGAATGGGTAGTAAGTAGTCTCTTAGTGAGTATGTATGAACTTGAAGAGGTATTATACTTGTATAAGGAACCTAGTAAACTCGTATGTATGTAGATTATATTGTATGGTACTTGGAGTATTGTATTGAATGCAGATTGTAGTAGTAATTGGTAAGTGGAGAATGTATTGTAGATTTGTAGTACTCGGGATTCCGGTCCATCAGACCGATGCTGTATGTAGAAGCAGTAGCCTTGTTAGTCACGTGGGTGACTAACGGCATTGTATCACCCATTGTATGTAAGTATATGTCCGCTGCGAGTATCTGATGAGTAAGGAGATTGGACGCTAATGATTGTATTAATAGTAGGGGTGTTACAAAAAGTGGTATCAGAGCGAAGTATCGCTCTGATGACTGGAAATACCGAGTCTAGAATACCGAGTTAGGAATTAGAAACTTAGGGCTAAGGGCTGAGTGTTAGCATTAGAGATATGCTAGTTAGGAACTACCGGTGAGTACCGGATGCCTACAATACCAGTCCCGCCCGCCGCAAACCCCACTGTATAACTTGGGAAAGGACGCCAGAGAGAAGGAAAGTCCTCTCATACTCGGGAAAACCCGATCTGGCAGTAATGAGTTATTCCTACAAGAGGAAAGAACCTGACATACAGTAGATTCCAAGAACTGGAAGTCCCGGAGATGGACCCCGGTTGAACCACAACACCGCACGTAATGGCGGTAGAATGAGCACTCCAACCACGAGGAGGCTATAACTTGCAACAGCATGGGGCGACCTGCTTAGCAGTCGCGAAACCTAGCTAGTCAACCAACAGCAGGACAAAAGCACTAACCGTGCAACGGAATGAAAAAGGGAGCAGTAACGGAACCCGAGACACAAGTCTACGGGACAGTAATACTTGAATAATACCACCAACGGTATGCTAGCCGACTGAGGACATAGTCGGAAGCGGTTAACTCCAAAACTACGATGCCATCAAGGTTGCAACACCTGGCCAATATAGCTCAGACAACTACAAGAACAACCAGGAGATGTAAACTAATAGGACTACAAGCGTAGTGCCTAAACAAGGAAGGCTCAGTAACCACCACAAATGTGCGGGAACGAGCCACAAGGAGCGACACTAAACCAAGTAGAACGGGAACCTCCAAGAAGTGGAGGAGTACCCAGATCTACGACAACCATGTCTAGACAATCAAGAAGCTACCTAAAGGAGCGAGTATATCAGTTATAGATCAATAAGATCGAGGGAAGCGCCAACAAGACTAACAAACACAAATGGGAACCCTACCAAGATTGGTATAAGATTACCCAAAAACCACCAGTACCACGCACTTGCCACGGCAAGTGCAGTAAAGACAGAGATATGTAAGGGAACACTAACACGTCACAAGTACATAGTAATGTACGGTGACAGTAACGAAACAACCACAGGATCAAACATCCTAAAACTGAAGGAATGGAACCTTGGAAAGGCCTAACAGCCCGACCACTGTATTTAGAACATACCAGTCAGCGAGAGGCTAGACTTGGTCAAGACCTCAAACGTGGCTATGCCATGAGAGACTTCTTTTAACACCGAACCACTGTTTTAAAACCCAAAATTTCCTTTTCAAAACCTCAAACCTCTTTAAAAACCTTGGATTTTAAAACCGAACCAACATGATTATGGTGAGTATCATAGATTGATACAAGAGGAGTTGACAATAGAATACTTCACCTAGGCGTGTGACGAACGCTACGAGTGTACCCGTTACGGGATGTGGGACAACCGCACTCCGAAGGAGCTTGCGGGCCCGACATATAGTTGGGTAAGTGGCAACGTATCAACATGGTACCCACGTATGTGCTCGTGTAGTGTACGACACACGGGAAGTAGTCAGCTCCGTTCTACGGACCATCAGTGAGTTCAAACCAGAACAACTGGACACCTCAGACAATTCAGCATAAAGGAACTCAGAAGATCCATCTGAAGATAAGGAATGAAGACTGAGAAGTGCAAAAAGCACAGACAGCAATATAGACATTGGACATGTCTCGAGGACACCAAACAAATACGCGATAGCTGGAAGATATACCCAGCCTAAACACAGTAAGGCAGTTGCCTAACGTGAACACCACAATGCTCAGCAAACGGGACGGAACTCCCAAGAGCAATCACAAGATCACTACGAAGCACAATCCATCATCGGAGAGGATATATAACCCTAGGCTCAAGCACTAGGAGCAAGTGTAAACAGTCTACCCGAGAACGGGAGACGTTATAACCCAAAAAGGGGAGACTCAAGTACAATACCATAAGACGGCTTAGAGGACAACACACGTTCTAAGCATTAGCCGGATGTAACGGCATGCTTCAACAGCACTCAGGAGCAATCCTTAAAGGTGTCTGCTGCATTGCAACAGTCGAACAACAGCGACATGATAAAAGCACGAAAGTTAGAACAAACACTTGGTTGGGACCCGAAGGGATTTCACTTAACAGGAAATGCCTAAGATACTGGGAGACACTATTAACACCACTTGCCTAAGAAGGTCTCCTATGGACGGAAGCGTGATGCCACGACTTACCATGGAGCCCAATAATACCTCCAACCTATGACGGTATACAAGGAGTGGAAACATGCATAAGCAGCTTGCAAAGAGCATAGCTCGCAGCAATACGGCTTAGAGCCATCAACCAACTACGTGTGTAACCTTAAACGGTTGCAAAACCCACACCATTACTAACAAGACTTGCAAGAGGGATTGCCTCATACGACAAGAAATCAACAACTGGACTATAAATTCAAACCCAACATTCTGAGTGGCTTGGAGTAATGACCAACCAATGTCACTGTCACTAGAGCATCAGCCTAGTATACAGTTGACGGAGTTTTAACTACCGCCATGCCTTCTGTAGCAATGGTAGCACAGAGGCATAAGAATCATGATAATGCCAACATTGGCCTAGTCCACATTTGAACACTACGAGAAACCCAAGGGAAAGTACCCTCGTTAACCAAAGACCACCAATGCGGTAATGATGTGAACCTTAGAAAAGGCTTCCATCTACTATGACAATAAAACCACGCAATAGATATTGCCAAAGAGTGATGGGAGTAAGGAAATGAGATTTCCAAACCATTACGACTTAAAGGAGTAAGCATACTCCATATGCACCCAAACATATAGTGGACCATTGTGTAAACACAACATGGCAAACTTGTCATTAGACCTATGAGTGGAGACAAACCCCTCAACAAGAACCTTCACTTGTCAGTGATAGAATACCCTCCAATTGGAGAACGGGACCAGAAAACCCTTGAAGTTTCATGGGATGTCCTGGTAGTATACATACCAGCAAACTACACAGCCAGAGCCTAAACCAATGCTCAGCACCGAAAGGCAATAACTACCAAAGCAATCAATGTGAACACACATTGAACACCATGAATTTTAACGCTCAAGAGAGCTTGTGACCCGATGAGTTATCTCACCCTTGGTCAACCAAGATACTTGGCAAATTGTATCACAAATGATGAAAATAATGAATAAGTAGTACCACCAACCTACACATGAAACCTAACTGAAATAAAACATCCCCACAATGGGAAGATAATAGTAGTGTGGTACGCTACAAAACGTCATACACACGAACATGGAAACCCCAGGGTATTCATACCATAAGGGAATGGTGCCAATGACAATGGCAATGAGTAAAGAGAAACTATCACAGTAACGGAAACAGTAAAAACAATGTTGTATAATGAGTAAGAATACGGTGTGCAACAAGCGACCAATATGAGGAAGTAACAGATAATGACACGGAGTATAAGTACGAAATAACAGGCAGAAATATTCTTTCCCATCACATAAGTGACTTACTGTCAAGCGTTTACGCCTCTGCACTCTGTATGACTGAGTGTTTTGGTATTGCACTTGTGCAGCTAATGATCTAATGGGATGGCTAGGGATATGGAGAATGTAAACCGTAAATCCTCCTTTTCACCAACAAACATGGCATGAGCCAGCTAAGGAAGCTTGGCAACAAAACCGTGTGGCCTAAGGCAAAGAAGCACGAAGAGTGTAAACACACTAACAATCATAAGATGTGAATTCCACTGGAATAAAAGGTGAAAGGAGACTTAAGAAAGTCATTAGGACCGACGCATATTAAGGCAAGGTCATACAAGTAAAGACACTTGTACTGAACCAGAAGAACTGGTATGATTCAGAAACTATTGACACCAGAGGAAGCACTACAACTAAGTAGTGACTTAACCTCGCCCGACAATAAGTCGGAGGAACTTAATGAAAAATCGTGTGGAAGCACGAATAGCATGTGCAGTAGACTACCAGAGAGCTGGTTACAATCTAAAACTAATTATAGTTCAAACACGGTAAAAGAATACCGCGATTGTTTAGTAAACCTTATTCCTATAATGACGGATAAAAAGGTGAGTATAGCACATTAAGGATAACACGAAGGGTAAGTAACCCGAGTTATCAGGGTCGCGCAGCAGCAGAAGCTAGTGGGCCCTAGCTAGGAGACAAGATACCTAGTTAGTATAATAGAATGGCTATTAATGCCTTGAAGCCTAATAGGCTGGAACCAAATTAATTATGAGTTAAATAAACTCATATAGGAATCCTTGGTGCAAAGACTAAACCGTTGGTATGGTTAAGACCCTTTGACCGGAGCATATTCTATAGTATACCGTAGTGAAGCTAAACGCTTCAGTTTGCCCAAATTGATTAAACCAATGTTTAATAATAATAACATATGGTAGATTACGTGGGCGTAATCCCTTTTAAGGGGGGTAGAGCGAAAACCGCTTAATGCAAGTTTTATAAATAAAACACATAAAAGTATAATGTGCATAGCACAAATGAGAAATTATTCGATGAGTGGTACCTACGTTATATAAACATACGTATTCATTCATATTGAATTGTGGTAACTAAGCATTAGACATGCAAATACCATAGGGTGAATATACCATCGTGTAACACCAGTGTAAGAGTATTGGTAAAGAAAAGTAATGAGTAGTGGACGGAGCTCCACAAGTATTGTAACCCTTGAAGAAGCAGTACGAAATGAATGAGGATAGTAGATGAATGAAGTTTAGGAGTAGTGGAATCGTAAGTAAATATTTGAAACAATTGAAGTCAACTAAATCTTATAAATGTAGTATTTCTTAGTTAGAATATAAGAGATGATGGTGAGTAATGGATGAAAGTAGTGAAGGTTGAGGAAATGGGCACTAGGATTGAACCAGGAGTAAAGCATTTGGGAAATAGAGTGAGGATGATTGATGGACTGATTCCATCCTTTGGAGATGTATGAATGACTAGGAAGAGTAAAAGATAAAACATGGAAATAATTGAATTATTGCTTGTTTGAAACTGATGTGGGAAGTCGAACTTGATCCTGATCAGATCAAGGGAAACCGAACACAAATTGGGGTGGAAAGATAGTTCAACACTGATGCTGATCACATCAGGGTCGAATGATTCTTGAAGCTCCCCTTAAGTGGTCACAAAATCACACATAGGATAGAAGTAAGGTATATATATTGGACTTTGGAGTTATGTGTTTTAGAAAATTTTTAATTGGTAGTAGTGAAGTATTTCCTTAGATGAAGGTTAAGAATTTGTGAGAAGCTTGTACTGGAGAAGATAGTAGTGTAGTAGTGTGGTATTATTCCAAAGGCAGCGGGACATAGAGGAGTCCTGTGTCGAGATGACCTGAGTGCCTGCAGGATTGTATGTGTATTCCATTGCTTTGGGGATAGCTTGCATTGTATTTATGTGAAAACCTGGTAATGGGGAACCAATGGTTGGTAGTAATGTGGATTGGAGTAATTATAGTACATTTGGATGGTATGGCATGTAGAACCTTGAGTAATGGATTTGGGAATTAGCAAGGAGGAACAATGTATGACCGTAGTAGTATTAGACATGTAAGAATGAGTAAGCTTGTAAACTTATAACCTCGAACAACTTTGAGGACAAAGTTCTTAAGGGGGGTAGATTGAAATACCCCGACCTTAAATATGGCGATTAGATTATCCTAATAGGTAATTAAGAGCCTAATAATGGTTAAGAAATATTTGTAAGGAAAAATAAATCCAAAAGAAATAAAGAAACGCTTTAAAAGCGAAAAACGCTAAATAAGCGTTAAACGACCATAGGAGGTATGAAACCTCGGTTAGCATATTGTAAGGACTCTAAAGGCTTAATTAAATCTAAATAAATATGAGGGAACAAATCCCGAAGAAAACGGACCCTTAAAACGGTTTAAAAACACTACCGAACCTTAAAGCACGTTTTCGAGGTAACCGGGAAAACGTGTCCTTAAGCGGGTCAAATAGACTCGTAATAAATTTGGTCAACTAAATAATCATTAATAAATATTAGTGAAGCTGTAGGACCAATAAAATCAATAAAACGAGAGATTAGTAAAAACTGTCAAAAACGGGAAGTTGTGGGGTAGAAACATAATTAACACAAACTTATGTGTCCACTTTTAAAATAAAAAGGAAAATTTATGTGTGTGTGTGTGGGGTGCAGCCGATGGGCTTTAATTCTCCCCCCCCCCCCCCTCTCTCACACTCTCTCACACACTCACTCACTACTTACAAAAGACAAAAATCATAAAGTAACCCCACTCACCTTTTTACTCTCTCTCCTCCAATTCATTCTCCTCACTCACGTAATGCCACTCACCCTCACTCTCTCTTTCCTTCTTCTTCTTCAACCCATGCGATTTCCATGGTGAAAGAAGAGAACCCACACAAACTCTATCTTCTCTCCTTTGTAACTCCCTCCACACTCTTCAAAAAATTATAAAAACTACACCATTGGAATCCTCTCACCAAGGGCTACATTTCTATCTTTCCAAAATTCGAAAACACCCATTTTCGTTTTTATGGGTATGTCCCATTTGGAGTTCCAAGACCACCATTAGAAGGCCCTTGTTCTCCTTGTTCTTTTGAGGTAAAAATCTCTTCAAAACTCCATTGTTTTTCTAGCCTCAAAGGCAAAACGAAAATCTAGCTAAAACCTTGTTCGGTTTCTTTGCACTCTAGCCGATTTTGGCTTGTTGAAGGGGTTGGAAATCTTGTTCTTGTACCACTCCAAACAGCACTTGCACCCTTGGAAGGTAATAAATTTTCTAAACCCTAAAACCTAGATTAAAGCTTGATTAATGGTTAGGGTTAGTTCATAGTATTGAAAGGTGTATGTGAATGGTTGTAGTGCTAGTGGATTGAGAATTCAAAATCGGTAGAGAAAGAAGAAGGAAGAAGAGAAAGAAAAGCTAGAGAAAAGCAAGGTAAGATTGCTCTTTGTGTAGCTTGATATATGTATGTAGTGTAACAGTTTTTAGAGGATTGAAATGAGTATTGGAAATGGTAATGCATTAGTAGTAAATGTGTAAAGAGTGCAAGTATTTTAAACCTTAAGAGACATTTTAAAACTGTCAAAACAGATTGGGATTGAGTGTTTAAGTGCAGGAATTTTTAAGTGATTGTTTAGTATTGGTATAAGGTATGGGAGCTTGTATATTGATGTCTATTGCAACAGTGGAATAAGCATTGCAATGTGAATTAGAAGAATGTGTGGTGAGAGTGTAAAATTATAGGGGAGGTTATGGCAAAATTTACCTAGGAATGGAACACTTAGTGTGTTAGAACTAGGTGATTAAGGTGTGTATGTGTAACAGATTTGATTAAGGAAAATAGAGGGTAAGTTGAGAGAGATGGGTAATGTATTCTAAATGCATTAGGAATGTTAGAAATGTCGATAGAAGAGGGAGATATAGAAGAGGAGTGTAAATGACAAAATCTGTAGCGAAAAGTATTTAAGTGCATTGTGGAAACTAGGAGGAACGAGTGTACAAGATTTGTGTGAAATGGATAGTTGGACTTGGGTATAGATATTGTAGTTGCTTGGAAATGAATTGGAATGGTAAGATGGCATTAGGAGAGGGAACTATGCATGGAGGAAATAAGAACCCAAAATCTGTAGCAAAAACTACTTGGAGAAACTATGGCAAGTGTTGAAAGGAAGTAAGGAATTGTGTAAGTTGTTTGATGGATTTAGTAATGGATTTGGTGAATGAACTAAGGAGTATTAGGAGGTTTAATTAGTGCAATAACATGTGGGATTAAGTGTAGGAACAATGGGGAAGTAGTGGGCAAAAGAGAGAACTGAAAACAGAAATTAAAATGCAAAATACTGGGCCGGACCGAACTTGCGACCGGACTTGCAAGTTCGGTCGAGCCCAGATTTACAAAGATGGGGAGCTACCGGAAATCGACCGGACTTGCAAGTTCGGTCGGACCAGAAATTTTCCCCGTCTGTAACCTACTGGAATCGACCGGACTTGCGACCGGACATGCAAGTTCGGTCGGCCAGAAAAATTTCCATCGTGTAAGCTACTGGAATCGACCGGACTTGCGACCGGACATGCAAGTTCGGTCGGCCCAGAAAAATTTCCCGAGGATAGCTACTGGAATCGACCGAACTTGCGACCGGACTTGCAAGTTCGGTCGGGCCAGAAATTTTCGGTACTGGTAGCTACTGGATGGAATGGACCGGACTTGCAAGGTCGGTCGCAAGTCGGTCCGGACAAAAAAAAAAAATTTAAATAGTGATGATATATATATATATATATATATATATATATATATATATATATATATGTGTATGTATATATGTATATGTATGTATATCCACATATACATGTACACGTAAGACAGTAAACCTAAATTAAGTAAGAAAGTAAAACTTCAGGTAAAGAAGAGTAAATATGTAATGTGTAAGTATGAGAAGTGTGGGAGGACATAGTAGGTATGAATTAAGTTAATAGTTAGATAATCATTTGAATGTATGTATATCATAGGATTTGAATTGTGAATACCGGAGGAACGTTGGGATACAAGTACAACGGTGAAAGGTATTTCTTCATGCCCTGTATCCTAATCTGGTTACCCCGATTTGTGTGCTTACTTGATCACCTAAATAAGATAAATGCACGAATCGGACTATATTGCACTTACTTGTGTTTGTGTATATTGTTTTGGTATATTTCTCTTGAACAATAGTTTGTATAATTCATGAAATGAATGGATGATGATATGGTGTAAAATGAATCTTGTATTGTACTTATGTATTGTATTGTATTTAGTATGAATGTATATGGGCATTGTATTTGTAAATGTGGCTTGAATGTTGACTTGTGCTAATTCCTAACTATCTAACTCCTAACTTAAGTGAGTAAATTGGAATGAGACAAGTCCGATATAGCTTCGGCCACGCGTGAGGATGAGGTGACACAAGAGGTTGGATCCGATTCCTGGTTCGTAAGCTGGTCCACGGCCCAAATCCCTTAAGTGGGTAGCATCCTGGATTAGTGAACCAAGTAAATCCCGGAGGTGGGACGGAGTAGTCCCCAGGGCCGGAGTCCCGACGACTTAACTTGAGTAGAGTAAGAGTAGTAAGTATGTATGAGTATGAGAATGAGTATGTATGCGTATGTATGAAGTAATGAGTAAAAGAGTAATCTCCACCCGATTAACCCGGGTGGACCAATGAAGCTAACCGTATTGTAAATTGTGTATGTATTGGGTATATGTTTCGGAAGGAGGTAAGTATTATTTGATGGTTATATTGTATTCCTGTATGTATGAAGCGTATGTGTGTATGTTTGCGTAAGTATTCATGTATTTGTATAAGAGCATGTATGCATGTATGTTGTTGAAAATCAACCGCATGTATTCGACCAAGTGGTCGGCGTACCCTCACTAGTACGCGGGTATGCGGTTATCATGCTCGGCGAAAGCTGACCCCTTCGGGGGACATTTTTTAGTGTGCAGGTACCCGAAGCGAATGTGGTCAAGGCACGAGACCGGCGACTACATTGGATAGTAGTAGCAGAATGTAGAGGTGTATTAACTAGCACACCCCTTGTATTTAGAAAGTAATGTAGTAGTGAGGAATGGGTAGTAAGTAGTCTCTTAGTGAGTATGTATGAACTTGAAGAGGTATTATACTTGTATAAGGAACCTAGTAAACTCGGTATGTAGATTATATTGTATGGTACTTGGAGTATTGTATTGAATGCAGATTGTAGTAGTAATTGGTAAGTGGAGAATGTATTGTAGATTTGTAGTACTCGGGATTCCGGTCCATCAGACCGATGCTGTATGTAGAAGCAGTAGCCTTGTTAGTCACGTGGGTGACTAACGGCATTGTATCACCCATTGTATGTAAGTATATGTCCGCTGCGAGTATCTGATGAGTAAGGAGATTGGACGCTAATGATTGTATTAATAGTAGGGGTGTTACAGTCCACCCATGAGGTTTCGAGGTTTAACACTACCCACCCATGTACTTTGGAAATTAACATTGTCCACCCATCAGTTAAGAGCATTTTATCGCACGTCAACCTTTTTCTCTATTTCCTTCAATTACTAACTAGGGTTGACTGTTTGACTTCTATTGACCAAACAGACTTGTTATTTCTAATTTTCCCACTCTCTTCCTATTGTTTCCAGTAACTGAGTTAACTCAGCAGCGGCTTTGATACTCTTCCAACTCCTCATTGTTGACATCTTCATTGTGGTTGGTTCTAATCCCTAATCGATTACGCCTATTTCAACTAGATTTCTTAGTTTATGAAATCGGCCTCAGTATTTCTACTATACTTTTTTTCCTTGATTTAGGCTTTTGAAAGTAGGGAAATTTCAAAATTTCCGAGCCTGATAATGTCCCATTGATTAAGGTTGTTGTCTGGTTGTTTGGTGTTGATTTTCACCTCTCTTCCTCTAGTTTATTCACGTGTTGAATCATTAAATTTGGGGAAATTTTCCCTACTCTATCTTCGATTTTAGGGTTATGAAATTTAAGAAATTTCCCTCGACATTGTCCCGTTGATTGAGCTTGTATCTCTATTGTTTGATGTTGATTTTCGCCTCTCTTCATGTGGTTTATTCGCATGTTGAATCATGGTTCTAAATTTTAGGAAATTTACCTTACTCTATCTTCGATTTTAGGGTTCTAAAAGTGGGGAAATTTTCCTCGACATTGTCCTGTTGATTGAGCTTGTGTCTCTGTTGTTTGGCGTTGATTTCCGCCTCTCTTCCTCTAGTTTATTCGTGTGTTTAATCATGGTTCTGAATTTGGGGAAATTTACCTTAATCTATCTTCAATTTTAGGGTTTTGAAATTGGGGAAATTCCCCCGACATTGTCCCGTTTATTGAGCTTGTGGCTTTGTCGTTTTGCCTTGATTTTTGCCTCTCTTCCTCTGTTTATTCGCGTGTTGGATCATGGTTCTTTGGGGAATCCAATACTTTATTGGAAACCTTATTTTTGCCTGTTGTACAAGCTACCTTAGTTGTTTTTTGACGTTTATTTTCACCTCTCTTCCTCTGGTTTACTCACGGTTTGAATCGAGGTTATGAATTTGGGCAAAAATATTGATTATAAACCTTATTTTGGTTGCGGTATTCACGAGCTACATTGTTGCCTTATTCACATTTTCTAACTATCGTTGTTGGTGGACTATCAGTTGAGAAATTAATTCTCTTGCGCTCTTGTTATCTGTTGTTGTTTGGAACATCTACATTATGCGTATTTTTTGTTGGAATAAATTGAAATGCGCATTTATATGTTATTGGTGCTGGGGGAAACAATTGTCCGTCTAATGTGTGCTCGGTGCTCCGGTGTATGTGTTACACTGCTACCTACACTATGAAGCAACTCTTATTTCTATCTACAGGTTTTGAATATGTTTTACATTAATGATGTTCTTTTGCTGAATGGGCTTGAAATAACCCAAACCTTAATTACATTAATTAATCATGAACTAATAAAATTAAAGAGTAAATCAATGGTTAGTTTTTGATTAATAATGCTAAAATACGCCTTAATTAAGATTATTGAGGAACAATCTAAGATCATATGAAGCAAAAAGTGCTTTAAAATCACTTAGAGTAAAAATGGGCTTTACGAATCCTAAGGGACTGTATAATCTAAATTAGGGTCAAAAGTGTATTCATAAACCTCATATATAAGGTAATAACAAGATAAAACAATTACCAAAGAACACCAAGTCATAAAATGTGTTAAAACACAAAAAGGAGCCTTAAGACTCCTTAAAACACATTTTTATGAAATTGTCTAGAAATTGACTTTAGGAGATTATTAAGCCTTGAGTGCATCATAGGGGACAAATAATCTATAATGCACCACATGGGGAAGCTTAATAAAGAAAAAAAATCAGAAATGAGCACCAAACTGTGAATAGTGCCAAACAAGGCCTTATTCTCATTTAACTTGGTCAACGGTCAAACTAACTTAGATAAATATCTAAGAGGGGACTGGAAGTCACTTGATGACTCATGCTCTCAAGTTCAAATTCTATTCTTTAGATAAGAGCAAATTTTAAGTGATAAGTCATCATTTTTTTACTTACACCTAACACCTCACAAAGCACCTCACAAAGTTCTCCCACCTCTCTCCTCTAGTTGTTGTCTCCGCCTTGCATCTTCTAACTTTGTGTTCTTCCTCCTTTTCTTGTGAAATCCAGGAACATATCCATGTCTACAATGGTCAAATGACCTCCTTCCACATTTTTCACCTAAATCTTCCATTTTCTTCATCTACTAACCAAGGAGATCATAGATCTACCTTTCTTTTATGCAAAACTGAAATATCTACCATCTTTGAATTCAAACATTTCGGCACTCACTCAAGTATGGAGCCAAGCTAGGCTACTCCATCTTTAAGGTAAAAATGTGCTTTAAACTCTAAAGCTTCCTTTGTCATATTTAATGGCCGAAACTTATAGCTTCTTGTAATCCATTTTATTCAATCATTTCATGCACAAAGTGTGTTCCTATTACACCCCCAAGAAGGCCGAGAACAACAAGGAATTCTCCTTAAGGTAAATCCTTCAAAAATTGTATTTTAAGAGCTTAAACCTTGTTATAGTCATGAATCTGCCCAAAAGAGCTCATTTCTTACATACTTTGTAGTTGGCTGAAGCTTTAGAAGAGCAAAAATCAAGTTCCTTGATCTATAAGGTAAAGTTTCAACCTTAGAACACAATTTAGGCCTTAAATCCTTAGATTGTTCCTTTGATTTGTTATGGTGTCTAAAGACCTTAACACTATGCTTCATTCTCCTATTATTCATGCAGCCAAAGTGGAGTTTCAATACCCTTAAGAAGCTGGCCGAGAGTGCATAATTTCAAGAGGTAAATCTTGAAATACCCCTAACCTTAAAAACTTAATTAATTGATCTATTAATTATCTAAGAAGATTAATAATCATCTTAATACCATTGGGGAACAATCTAAGATCTCAACAAGGCAAAAACATGCCTTAAGATCGGTAAAGCCAAAAATGTGCTTTAAGACACCATAGAGATTGTGTGACCTCAATTAGGATCCAAAGTGGATTCCTAAGTATTATAATTAAGTAATGAACACTATAAAACTATTCTAAAAGGAAACCAAGCTCAAAAACATGTTCTAACACAAATTGTGCTTTAAAACTCCTTAAAGCACGTGTTTGAGAAAATTGACTTCCTGAGTGGTTTTGAGTGGTGATAGGCATTGGATTAGACCTTTTTATACTAATGTACTATAATGTACCACATTAGAAGGTCTAATTCCAAGATTTTCAAAAAAATCACAAATATGGCATTCATTTGTGAATAGTAACCGAAATAGTGTATTTTTAAGCAATATTGACCAAGCCAAGTCAATGGTCAAGACTTGACCCATTCTTATTCTAAGTGAGGCGACAGAATTAAGGGAGGAGGACAGCACATCAACATTTAACTAAAATATCTAGCCAATTTGATGAATCACCACTTTACTATTCCATTTAATACTTTTCATTCCTTAAAACACAAAATCTTGCTTTCTCTTTCCTCCTGTCCCATTCCAGCCGAGTAACCAGCAGTTCCTAAAGCTATCAAGCTGTGTTCTTGAGTAAGGTAATGGTTTAAGGCATATTTTAGCTCTTTTTCTTCATCTCTTCATCACCTACACATGGAACTAATAATCTATCACTTTTCATGGCTTAATCTAAGTATTTCAACCCTTGAACAAAATCTATTCTCGGCTGAAGCAGCCCTTGGGACCAAGGTGGTCAAAATTTCCATTATAAGGTAAAAACATACCTTAAGGAGTTTCCTTTTCTATCCGGTTTTCTTGGTCTGTTTTCTATGAGTTTATATACTCATAATCTTCATATTTTCATGTTGGTTCAATGTGTTAACCACTTGGAGCAAGAGTGGCCGAAAACCAAGAGAAAATTCATACTTTAAGGCATTTTCCAAGGTAAAATCTATTACCATAGCACCTCGTTGTTGTCTAGATATTCCCCATGTTTTTATAGTGAATTTAACACCATATGGTGTTCTTTATTCAGGCCAAAACCATCTTGAGACAACCTTTCCTTTATAAGGTGATTTTTACCTTAAATCTTACATTAAATTGTTCCTTATGGCTAGCTCATGCTTGGAGTGTAACCATATCTTATTTTGGTGTATTAAACATGTTAAAGTGCTGGGTTGATTTTTCCTCCAAGCTGTCGCGAGGGTATTAGGTCATTAGGCACTTAAATCAAGGTATAAATACCTTAAACTTATGTTATTATGATTTTTCAGCTCATATAATATATGTGCCATGAGAGGAGTTATTTAAATGGTTGATTTTAACCTAAGTATGGTCAGAAATGACTTAGATAAATTAAGCTAGACATTTAAGTGATTTAATTAACATAATGGTCAAATTATGACATTATGTGGAAGAATTAATAATGTTGGAGTAAGGCCGAGAGTTTATAGTATTTCCTAAGCTATTTATGGGTAATTTTATGTTATAAAGCAAAGTTGTAATAAGGCCATGTTATTTAGGCCATTTTATTTAAGTTTAAAAGCTTATTTAATTTAATGTATGCATTTAGCATAAGGTTTGGGGTCAAACTGGTAATTACTACAACTATATAAAGCCGTGGGATATTTTAGGAGAAAAATGGGGTTTAAAATGAATTTAAATAAAAATTATAACATTTTATAAAGTTTTATGTCAAAATTGTAATTATAGGAAAGTTTGGGGTATATATTGTTATTACCGAGAGTTTAGGCTCAAAATGGGATTTAGAAGTCAAGGTTGACTATAAAGGAGACTTTGACCAAATTTGGGAATTTATTGAATTAAATACTAGCTTATAATATGCTAGGTATTAAATTATAAAAGATATATAAATATTGGGGTGGATTGGTAATTTCCAAAAATTCTAGGTACCAAATGGGGCTTAGAACAGACCTTGGTTTATTAGGAATTTTTAGGAATTTATTTGGTTAAATTTGAAGTTAATATGGATTATATAAGTATAATATGATATTTTATATCATTGTTACATATGGGTAACATATGTGGTAAAAACTATAAATATTGAAAGTATAAGGTTATGATAATGTTTATAACCTTTTGGTGTAGTTTGGTAATTTTTGGAATTATATAAGGTTTTATTAAGGTATAGTATAATATATGGTTTTAATGACATTAGAAACTATATGTTTAAAATGGGGTTATTTGGTGAATATGGAAAGTTAATGGATTGGAAATTAATTTAGAACAGACCTAGGGTCTGTTCGGTTAATTTGAGGATTTATAACCATAGGTTATAATTATATTAAGGTTTAAGGATTATAATATAAGGTATATATTATAAGTGTAACAATGAAATATAATTTGGGGTTGTTTTGTAAATTCTGGAAGTATAGTGAAATTAAATAAAAACCAACAATAGTATGGTCTGTTTGGTATTTTGTAACATTTTATAACTATAGGTTATAAATGTTTTAATGACATAAATGTCATAATATATGTTATATAACTATAGTATAACATTATATAAATTATGTGGTGGATTTTGTAAATATTAAGGAACGCAAGTGCTGTTCGGTAATAATGGGCATTTTAGAATAAGAATTTATAATATGGTTTTTAATGTTATAAGGGTTGTAACATTTATAATATAAGAAATATTCATTAAAAGAGAATGAATATATTATAAAGACTTACCATATAATAAATGGTCCCATAATACATTATATAAATAAATATATGTTATGGAGTGAAAAATACAATATGGTTCAAATAACCATATAATATCATAATTAAAATGATATAGAGTAAGAAGAAAAGAATTATAAACATTGGATAAAGAAATTCTAATGTTATGTTGTTCATGCAATAATAAGGAGTTATATACTTCAAAGTATTTTCAAATATGAATTATACAACATTACACTTGGAAAAACTAACCTTAGGAAATAAATACTAAGGTGAGATGTATAATATATGATTAAGATTATACATGCAATATAGTGATAAACTATATAATATACAAATGGGTATTAAATTACATGCGATAACAAACGTTTAAAGTTAAGTATATTAATATACTCGACGTAATCACGCATGTAATATGGCGTTTTTCCTAATCCCAAGTTAAACCATAAACCCGACAAACGTTGTTAGTAAATAACAGGGAATGAACCGGGAGGGATTAGTGACAGTACGGGGTACCGTAGAGTAATGTTGTTATACAGGATGCTAATCTGTAGCGTTATGTATTATTAGACTGTTAGAGACATCACGGGGGAGCTTCGGATCTAGCTGATTCATACTCCACGGTTTTATAATCCAGGTGCACGGTATGTTATTATGTGGCTTGATTGTCTCTGAGGATTTCCTCAGTTCAGACTGAAATACCCTTAATTTAGGGGATTTCTTTTTATTAAATCTTAAATAATACTATTAAATATTAAATTATTATATGGAATTATGAAAATTTATTTAGGGGATTTCTCCTATTTAACCCTAAAGAATACAATAAAATATTTAATTATTATATAGTATTATGAATTTAATAATAATATTTATAAGTCAATAAATCATGGAAAAATTTCTGAACACTCCAACTATGTTATAAAGATTTTAGAAAGAGTTGGAACATTGTTTTGAAACATAAAAGTCAATATAAAATTCTAGAACCCTTAAAGCCTTTTAAGCCTTGCTAGGGTTGACTTTTTGAGAATGGTCAAACCAGCCCATGAAACCTATACCAATAAATAGGTTATGGAAAACCATGAAGATCGATAAAAAGAACGTCAAAAACGGATCATCCTAGCCAAAGTTATGATCAAATGAAGTTTTGAAACACCCCTCAACATTTAAACGCATAAAAATCATAACGTGTTTTATAATACGTACATAAAATAAGGTACGAGCAAATAAATCTAGTATATGTATATATATGTACGTATACGAAAATACACGTACGTAATGTTACGATATTGTAACGTCGTGAATAAGTAACAATGTCGTCACATAACTTCGTTACAAAAAAAAAAAGTATATAATAACACGATATAATATATAGTCGTGTATATATATCGTAACGTTGTAAATAAGTGACAATAACGCCGCATAACCGCGTTACAAAAAAATATTAAATCACATGATATAATATATGGTCGTACTTATATAAATAAGCAAGTATAACTCATACAAAAAAAAAAGAAAGAAAAAGGAGCAAATACGCTCCGGCTGAGGTTCAAACCTGACACCTCTCGTATCCAAATCGAACGTCTTAACCGGCTATATTCGGTATTTAACCCACACGAATTAAAACTAGTGTCAATCAGCGAGATTAAATACAAAAAAAAAAGAGAAGAAAGAACCTACTGCATCGCTATCTTCTTCTCCTTCCTCGGCGTAACTGCAGGTCGAACAAGAAAAGGAAAACAGAGAAATCAAAAATTTCTAACTCTCAGACACAACGTTATTTCTCTTCCAAATTGCCCATACCTCTCGGCTCTGTCCGAGAACAACAGGAAAGGAATAAACTAACCATACAATCATTCTGAAACGGGGACTGGGCACCACTGACCTCCTGATGATCAATGAGACGCATGAACCCCCCTGCACTAGATTCTAGAATAAAAAAAAAACTGGCACCACCATCTTGCAACCTGAGGAGCAATACCTTGGTTAATGCAGAGCACTGTCGCAGTGCATATACCCTATCAATAAACTAACAAAATAGCTATGGTTTTTGACAAATCTCAGTCGTGAAAACCAAGCCACGACTTCTGTGTTTATAAGCCCTCATCATGCAACAGGCTATTCAGTTTTCCTCATTCCCACGCAAGTTACTTTTGTTGCTTTTCAAACCAGTGCCCCTTTCCTTCTCGTGTTGGTGAGTTCAAAATTCTGAGCCAAACAACATTACATTGTCTCCCTGCATGCTCTTTCTGTCACCTCCCGATGCGCGCAAGCCAGAGCATGATTTAGGAACTTCCCTCAACGGCTGTGCATGCGATTGCTCAGCTTCTGAAAATCTGGAACAAACCGGCGGGATTTATAGCAAGGTAATCAGTGGGTAACCTCTTCTCCTGCTCCACTGTTTCTATGTCCCAAAGAAAAAGAACAAACTCCAGTTTCTGACTCGTCTACTCTCAATGAGTCCCGCGTAATCTTCTGGAAACCGTGGCTCAAGTTTAATCCTCTTCATTTTTCACGCGAGGACATTGCCTATACCCTGCTGGTAGGATCTCTGTAAGACTTTGAACAAAAAAACTCCCTGCTTCTTTTTCTTCCTGATGTCCAGAACCAAGTAATGATCTGCGCACTTACATTATTTCTCCTCCATGCACGACCCATTCATGCATTCTTCTAGGCATTGTTTAGAAGTTCCCTGGGTAAGAGCTGCGGACCCTTTCCCCGAAATGCAACCAAAAGGTGAAGTTTCTGTTAACACAGTCCAGCCCGGTTTCTGTTTTGTGCCTGAAGACCTGAGGAACTAATCTTTTTTTTCCTTCTGTACTCAGTGGTTAAACCCCTCCTGGTAAGGCCCTTCTACGAATAAACCAAGTCTACAGCAACCTAGCTCCTAACCAAGGTAAGAGGAACTTGTAATAAAATAAAAACTATGCTTCCCAACATTTATAAAACAAACAGAAATCATCTATAACTGAACTTGGCATTTGGGTTCTGTCTAGCTGCGACAGGATATCAGGGAAAATATCAAGAGATACTCAGGGGGGCAAGTACTTAATACCCAAGGTAGCATTCCTAACTCTTACTTGATTCATGCTTGATAACATTACAAAAAAAAAAAACTGCATCAGTTCATGCTTTTAAGATTTATACTCCTGCGAACTTGATTGCAGTAAGTATGTGAGTGGTCTCAGTAACAGTAGCAAAATAACTTGGGTATTTTGAGGATAAAACTATATAAACCATTCAATTACATGATTTGGGAGTGGGGGAAGAAACTAGAAGTCAAATGATAGACAATAAGGAAACAGACAGAAGAGAAAGGAAAAACAGATAGATAACAGTTTCATATTCTCGGTTGTACAGGTTGCTGTGAAAAGGGTTTACAGAGAGGTGGTCTAGGTGATTGTGAGTCTGTTTTCGAATTCAAAAGCTGAGTAATCCACTTATCTAAGTAGTGAGTCAAATCAATAAGTAACCAGAGAGATAGAAGAAAGGGGAAAATCAGTCTTGGGTTGCAGATTTCAGTTTCTGCAATTTCAACCTTCCTGTACATCAATCTTCAGAAGCTTAAGAATTGTTGTGGTGAATTTGTTTTGGAGTTAAAACTGAGTTAAAACACACAACAAGTGAAACTGATTCAGAAAAGAGGAAAAAAAAGAACATACCAGCCGTATATCTTAGTTTTTGGGTTGCCCGTTTCAGTCTTATGGTTTCAGTTCTGAAAAACTTAAACTCTTGTATGACTATATTACAGAAGGGATTATACTGAGATATTTATGAGCTTAAAACTTTGCTAACCCGTCTGTTTAAATGGGATAATATTTTGGGGGGAAATAGGAAGTCTAAATCTGAGAATAAAGAAAAGAATGGAAGTGATGAGATTAGATTTGTGTTTCAGTTTCAATGATGATTAGTGTT
The DNA here is from genome assembly GCA_023374045.1 of Limonium bicolor. Taxonomy (NCBI): domain Eukaryota; kingdom Viridiplantae; phylum Streptophyta; class Magnoliopsida; order Caryophyllales; family Plumbaginaceae; genus Limonium; species Limonium bicolor. Next base: position 165,588,015 of record CM041779.1, read on the forward strand.
CAGTTTTCAGAGATGTTGTCCAGGTGAGTTGGGTCTGTTCTTGAATTCAATATCGTGATAAACCACATAACTAAAGAGGTAAACACCTTGGGAGAGATTTGAAGACAGATTGATAATCTAAATCAAGTGAGGTTAGAGGTTTCATAAATTCAGTTCTGCAATATATCAAGTTCTGTGTGGGGAGTTTTTTGTCAGAGGGTTGCTCCTGTTGTTATGGATCCGCTTTAAATCTAAAACTGAGATACAACATTTAACTTACTAAGTCAGCGCTTTGGGGAAGAATGATAAGTTGGATTAGATAACAAAAACCAACCACAGCAATGAACATACTTCAGTCCAGGATTTCAGTTTCAGTTTTCGGTTTCTGTGTAAAGAAGATTCAGAGGTGTATTCCTTGTTGTTTTAGGTCTGTGTTGAAGATTAAAACAATACCAAGACGTGTAACTAAGTAGCTAGATAATTGGGAAAAGATTGAAAAACAGGATTATGAACCAACCGGAAACAGAACTGCAAATATCAGCTCAGATTTTCTATTTTCAGTTTTCAGACTTGTATAAAGAACACAGAGGGGTGTTCCATGTTGCTTTGAGTTTGGTAGAGGTTAAAACTATATCAAACACTTACCTAGGAACTAAAACGAATTGAGGAGTACTTAAGATAGATTAAAAGACAGAAGAACAAGGAAATGTATACCAGTTCATGTTTCCGTTCCTGCAACCTTCAGTTTTTCTGTACGAGTAATGTTTCAGAGGATTGCCCTCGGTATAAAACGTATTACAGAAGAGTAAGGGAGTCGTAGTGGCTTGAGAATGAATTTACAACATTTCTAATGCATTGGTCTCTGTGGGTAGATCCACTGGAAAGACTAGAGAACAGTTTAACTAAACAAAAGAAGAAAAGAGAAGATACACACATTAAGTTTCCAGTTCTGCAGCCTTGATGGTTTCAGTACAAGGACATATCAGAGGGGTTAACATTGTGGTTGGTGTCGTGTCTGCGTTGAACTGTTGCTAGAACACTCAGCTAGATAGGTAAAAAGTTTTGGGTAGAATTGGGGACAGGCCAACGGGCTGAAATAAAATGGGAAGAAGGGAGGCGCTAATGATGTTTCAGAATTTCGACTAAATGCTGCTCCTGTATGATTAACATACAGATAGTGTAAGAGAGTCATAATGGGTCGTAAGTGGATTTAAAAATCCTACTAGCCTACATGGGTAATGGGGAATACACTTGGGGGAAACTTAAGGACCGATTTAGTAACCTGAACAAAGGAGTTGAATAAAGATACGTGCAGTGGTGTTTTCAATTCGGTATCATCCTCGGTTCTGTCCAGTGGAGTTTCAAGTGACCAACAGTGTTATATTAGATTGGTTATGAGTATAAAGTCTTGTTAAAACACCTAATTAAACTGCCACCCACTTTGGGGAAAACAACAATAAGTTTCTATCATTAGAAGTTAAGAATAATGTGCGGTACCAAAACCGGAATAGTAAGCACTATTAAAAGTTTAGGGGTATGATATGATCTACATTATCATTAGACAAAGGTTAAAATGTTACTCACCTATTTATCTAGGGAAAGAATACCCATTGGATAAGTCATATCTATATTATACAACTGGTTACATAATTGCTTTTTAAAAAACGCCTAAAACATTACCTAAGGGAAAAGGGCTTAGTTAACATGTAAATAAAGATATGAACTATCCTAGGAGTAAGTTAAGCCTAGGATTAATGCATGTGAAGTTCTAAGAGTCAATATAAACTAAGCATGTGACAACATACCTAGGGAGTAACATACGATACAAGTGTCGTCACATAAAATAATAAACTGACACACTGTTTTAATTACCTCTAGGACCGTAGCGAGCTCCGACCGGGACTTCGAGTGTAAGACAACTCGTGCTTTCGAATAAGGTATGGACATGTGTGGTTCGTATGTTGCCGTGTTACACGGCTTGTGTGTGTGTGCTCTGTGTGAAAAGACCTTAAATCAAAGCATGAAATTGGATTGCTTGTTTATTATGTTGTATGATTTTTATATCATTGTTGTGTATCATTGCGCGCACACAGTAGTTTAGTCCCTTCGCGTTTATGTAATTCGAGATGAACCACAACGAACTATGAAAACAAAGAAAAACTCTATAAGGGGAACTCCTCTCTAAACCATTGAGGACTACCATGACACCCACTATGGTGTCTATTCATTAATGATAATGGAGAGCAAGTCCTTTGGTGAGACATGACGAACCACGTAGACAAAACAAAAGAACTATACAAAGAGACAAATCCTCTCTAACTTTAGAGAACCGCTAATGACACCCACTATGGTGTCGAGATTATAATGATAATGAAATGAAAAGTACCAACTGTGAATATGAGAACAACCTGGGAAGACAACAGCTCGGGCCGCGCGGTATGGATGATCGGGAGTTGGTATCTGCATCAGATCCTTCGACCGTCTATGGTGGAATATGTTTTGGGTGTCCCTGGGTGACCCCACTTTCTCAGCACATCCCGGAGTCCAGAGGTGACTTCCGCTTTCTCGACCCTGGGTGTCGGGAATGGGGGAGTGACAAATTGGTGAAGCGTATCCCGGAGTCCAGAGGTGACTTCCGCTTTCTCGACCCTGGGTGTCGGGAATGGGGGAGTGATAAATTGGTGGAGCTTATCCTGGAGTCTAGAGGTGACTCCGCTTTCTCGACCCTGGGTGTCGGGAATGGGGGACTAGCTATGGAGGAGACGTCGTCCAACGTGCAGTGATAAAGGAATTCACAAATAATCCTTAAAGAAACAAGAAACGATAGCACCTACATAATGAAGTCTCGGGAATTAAATTCCTACCTGCCAGAGATCGTTCTCCAACGTCAAAGAGACACAACTTGTGTAATGAGGCCAAGCAAACAAGAGAAAGTCACAAATGTGATCCTTTAGAAAACAAGGAATGAATAGCACCTACATAACAAAGTCTCAGGATCTAATCTATATCCCCTGACTCGGTGCAAGAGAAGAAAGGAAAACATATGTAATGAGAACAAGAAAACAATACGCAATCTCTTGAATGATCCCATAGCGAGGATCGACGGTATAATGTACCTATGCACACGTCCTATAATTACCTGACTGTTGTTGCTACACTAGCAGCTTATTGTGCTGGACTGCGTGTTTGACATTGTTATGCTACTTGCAAGTTGTGTTTGGTTGCTTATTGATATTGCTGCGCTACTCGCGAGATGTGCTTGGTTGCTTACTGATATTGCTATGCTACCGATGAGTGTGTATGATATCAAGGTGTGCTGATGTGTGCTTTACTGCTTTATCATAGCATGTAAAATTGACTTAATAATATTCGACCAAGTAGTCATGTGACCCGGTAACATGCGGGCTTCACACGTTCATACTCAGCGTAGTTTGCTGAGTCCTTTACACCCAATTTTTTCAGGTATTGTGCCAGACGGTAACGGAGCGTAGGCGGGATGGCTACCATGGGGGTAGTCCATCGGGGCATGACTTTAAGTTTGTAGTGGCATGTGTAATACAGGGGTTGTTATAAAACCCGAGATGTAACTCTTAGTCTATGATTTGGAAATTTTGTTGTAGACACTCGGAACTTGGGAATTGCACTATATGTTGTATATGGATTTTGATAGAGGGCTATTTCCAGTCATTCAGATCGTAGCTTGATATGGATAGAGTTGTTGTGTCAACCACGTGGGTGGTTGGCGTCTGTGACACCCGGATGAAGTTGGAAACCGCTGCGTAGACATCTCGTATTACCGTTAGGCTCGTCGTCTGATTATTGATTGTGATTCGGGGGTGTTACAAGTTTAGAGCCAAAATTTTGAAAAAAAGCTGACGTGGCAATCGCGTGCCTCGGGATACGCGCCCAGTACTTAGTCGTTTCTATCTCCTATTTTTCCGGTAACAGAAACCAGTTTTTGCCCTAACTTGTGACCTTCATAACTTTCTCATCTTTTGGAATTTTTGAGTGTCGTCTTCTTTGTTGTCTTCTCCTAAACTTCCTCTAAACAACCATAACTCACACTAAACCTAGTTCGTCCTAAATCAACCGAAAATTCGATCCAAAGTAGCCACCCTACAAAACCGAAACTGCAGATTCCAGTTTTCCTTCGATTTCAGGTAACTTCGTCATGCCATAACTTCTTCGTTTCTCAGCCAAATTTCATGTTCTTTAGCTCGTTTTGAAGAGATCTAATCCCTCTAAAACTTTCATGTTGATGACAAAAGCCAATTCCCAACCGTTTGGAAGAACGAGGTGTCTAAAGTTTCGGATTCGTCACAACATAAAATCATAGTTTTCTTTCCAGAAAACGCAAGGTAAACTCGCAACTTCCAGCTTCGATTTCTTTCTGTATAGTGCAAGTTAGGGTGAGTTCTTGCTATCATTGTGTAGAGTTACGTTTCCTCTTTAGATTAAGCCCAAGAACTAGTTCTAACTCGGTCTGTACTGTAAATTATAGCGTTGCAAAGTAGGCTACTCAATCGGGTTGTAAAGGGGGCGTTTTTCCAGAAACCGATTTCGAGTTCATTCGATTCGCACATTCCGGTAAGTTTCCTTCAAATTCCTTCAACCTTGCTAATCTATATTACATTATCGGTCAAAAACATGTTTCAATTGCATCAATTACGCAATAGATTGAGTGAATTTGAGAGATTTGTTTTCGGAAACCAAGATAAGCCCTAACTTCGAACCGAAATCGAAAACCGATGAATCCCGCATGATAGCTAGCGAATATGGTATCATTAGAACCGGAATTTGATTTCGAAACCATTGAAAAGAATCACTCATTTGGTTCTGTAGATTGTGAGGAAATCGTGAATTAGTACTCAACTTCGGTTTTGGATTCGATGAAGAACAGGGCTTTCAGGGACCGTCCCGATCGTTTTTAAAAGATTGGACGGTCGAGATTAGATCGTGTTTAATAAGGAATGTTTTAAGTTTTATTATATTTCAGGTTTTGACTCTAACTTGTTCAATTTAGTTAATGGCCTTCCCGGATGTATTTTGACTTGAAATTTTAACCATAGATTCCTTATTAAATCTAGTTTATTTTGATGTAAATTATTATGGTTTTGGAGTTTTTAAATGTAAGTTATGATTTTTGCAAGTTACGGGTTTTCTAGAATTATTTAGTTAATTTAAAAAGATATTTTTGTGAAATAAAAATTTTATAATATGTCTAAAATGTTATAGTTACTGTATATTAAATTTGGGAATTTTTGGACTATGGTAAATGGTTTAAAATTGTTTTATGAGTTTTTCATAAGAATAACTTATAATATATGGTTTTTAATGTAACCAAAAATTAAAGTATGGTTTGTTAATAAATTTTTAAGCTGGGTGGGTAAGATAAGGAAAACTAAATTAACATTTTTATAACAGTATGTTTATAAATGTTTTGGGTAATATCTTTTAAGAGAGGTGAAATTATTTACATATATGTATATATACTTATTAAGTAGAAACTTAGTTAAACCAAGGAATTTAATTATTTAACGTTTTATTTATTATATATATGGGAGTTATATTTTTAATTAAAACTAAGGAAAATATGTATATATTTTTACATATATAAAGGGAATAAAGTAGTAACTTAGGGTAAAGCAGGGAGCTAATAAATTAACACTTATTAACTAAATATTATAAGAGCTAGTATCCTAAGATATAGTAAAAGAAATACTTTATGAACATACTTGGAATGCAGTTAGAGGTTGTAGTAATAAGATAGTTTAAGTATAATAAGTTACATAGGGATGTCTTAATTAAATTCTAATACAGGTATACTTATATATATTAATAAATAAAGGAAAACACTTTATTTTATAAACCGTATATCAGTTGTATGCCTAGAAGTTATTAAACATAATTAAATACAATAAAATTTCCTAAAAATGTTATGGATAATCTTAATACATGAAGATATATATACATGTATATATACATTAAATAGATGAGGGAAATAATATTCCTTGTGATAGTTATAATAGTAGAATAATATATATGTTAAACCTTAGGTTTTAGTCGGTGTGTAATTAAATAGTCACTATAACTTAAGTGTTTAATTACAACATAAACGTACACGGTCTTGGGCTAACTACTAAGCCCAAGTCTATGAAACTCCAAAAGCCCACTTAAACAATTCAAAGAGAGTTGGGCACTCTCAGGAATAAATTCTAAACCGTTTCCAAACTAACGAATGGGCCTAACAAAGGATTTAGTTAACAAGTCAAGCCCAATCTTTGAGAGAGAATAATGGTAAACACTGGAACTATTAATCAGTAAGAAAGAGTTGTTTAGTTATACGTCCCTTAACTAATCGACACTTGGAACACCTTAATTATAGGTTACTATTGGGGAATCACTTATTCGAGTATTTATTGTTCTTCACATACCAGGTACGATTTCTCGTACCGATACTTTTGCTGATTGACTTATGAGATGTTTTTCGAAAAACGCTAACTGAGTTTAAGAGGAATTTCTAAAAGGAATTGGTTGTGTGACTAACTCAGCTTATGTGACTAACTGAGCCTTGAATGTGAAACTCACTTGGGTATTGGTTCCTTCTATTGGTTGTTCCATTGGACATTGACTGCTTAGGGTTTACGCTTCTGCACTCTGTAGGACTGAGTGTTTGGTATTGCTCTGGGTAGTTAGTGATCTGGGGGATTTTGGAAAAGGTCAATTTTGGTGAACTCTTCTTTTGACTCTGGATATCGTTTCATCCATGAGCTGGTTCTTGAGGTTTCGACGTGCGCGCGTCTTCAATGGTAACAGTGAGGGGCAGTATATCCCCTGTCCCAAAAGGACGTGATAGACAGTGAGGGGCTGTATATCCCCTGTCCCAAAAGGGACGTTTGTAGACAGTGAGGGCTGTATATCCCCTGTCCTAAAAGGATGTACTTGGCGGTGGGGGCCATCTCTCCCAGTTGAATTATTCCACTCTTGAGTTTTTGGTTCTTGGATCTATCTTATCATTCCTAGTCCTTTGTGACTATCTGAGTCTTTCTACTCCTAACGGGAATTGGGTTTAACTAAGGCATTGGATGTTCACTAACACATGGTGTGGTTTTGTTTCAGTAACTTTACCTTTCTGTTATTCATTTTTATTCTTAACTTGTTATCTTGATTTGGTGATTTGTGAAATGCCTTGTCCTCTGTGTGGTTTAAGTGATTGTTTCCTGCTATTATTTATTTAAGAGTTGTATTATAAGTTTTTTTTGGAGGATCGTACCAGTTCCATTCCAGGGAACTGACCCACCCCTATCGGGGTGGGCTGCTTGGTTTATCTTGCAGGTACGAGTTATTTTACAGGTGGCCACGAAGAGAACGAGTGATTGGGATGGGATTAGGTTTGAGAGTTTATGTGTTTTATTACTGTTTATTTCTGTTAAGTTTTCTCGAGGTTCAGGCCGTGACAATTGTAATCTTAAGTTGTAATTGGTGAGGTTTGGTGCCGGGTGTTTGGAACCCGATGATCTGTACGCCTTTAGTATTTTATTTCCGCTATAAATATGTTAAATAGGGGCGTTACAAATTGGTATCAGAGTGTAGTTACGCTCTGAACCCGAGAAGACAAGCCTAGTGAACACTTAGTTATAGGTGCACTTAAAACTGGGGAACTGGGGTAGAATTGGGAAGGAGGAATTCCAGAAAGGCGCGTGACCCTTACCCCATATTTACCTTACTACTTACTTTAAGTACCTACGAACCATCCTTAGGACGTTATAAATATTGCATATATTACTACATAGATATTTAGACTCAACAATACGCCTTCTGAGTAACAAAACTGTCATACCAGCTAGATGTCTCGAAGAGGAGGAAGAGGAGGAGCTGGTCCCTCAGGAGGCTATGGACCCGACGCTGTCACCCCAGAGGTCATAGCGCAGATTGAGATAGCTGCATTAGCTCAGCAGCAGGCTTAGATCCAGCAACCACCACCGCCACCACCTAATTGTCCCCGGGAGTTCAACTGGCTTAAGGCAGTCAACGACCTTCGTCCCCCAGTCTATGAAGGCCAGCCATAACCGAATACTTGGAGAGATACATCGACGAGATGTAGAAGGCCTTCACCTCTCTGCACGTTCCAGCAGGTGCCAGGTCGACATAGCGGCCTACTTTCTCCAGGGACCCGCGCATCGATGGTGGTAGACCGCCAGAGCTGAGCTGACTGCCAGGCGGACTTCGGCTTCCCAGCCTTCTTAGTGGCCTGAGAGCCAAGTTCTATCCATCCTACCTGCAGAAGAGGATGATGAGTGAGTTCGAGCAGCTGAAGTAAGGGAGTTCCTCTGTTGTTGAATATTATAATAAATTTGTGGAGCTGCTCGCTGTTATTGGAGAGGGAGCTTACGCTCCGAGGTACTGGTGGATAAATTTCACACCGGCTTGAACTTCAGGATCATGACTATGATCGGTTCCACCAGAGGGATGACCCTACAGGTATGAAACATGATTTAGAATTCTTATACACAAAGATTCCCCACTAACATATATTGTCACCACAGGAGCTAGCGGATGACGCAAATGACTGCGAGACCACCATTGCCTACCAGGACTCTGTGCTAGGCAAGAGGAAGGGGGATGGAGAAAGAGGAAATGGAGGGAACTTTTCCCAGAAACTATGAGAGGAAGGGAAAGTTCTACAAGGGTAGGAACGAGAGGCCATGGTCCCCTATATACTAATGCTGAGCCACTCGCTCCAGCCATTTAAGGGTGAGATAAATTAGAATCCAATGTGGTTACATTTTATTATCCCAATTACTAATCTTGAAACTGAAACAGGGAACCAACTTGCGAGAAAGTTCTTCTGCAAGTGGTGCAAGAAGGACCACCCGGGCAAGGATTGTAAGGGAAACCTGGTGGACTGCACCACTGTGGTAAGAAGGGGCACAGATCGTTCGAATGCTTCCTGAACCCGGATTCTAGGAACTACAAGCCACGCACCGGGAACCCTGCTAGAGCCCCAGTTGCTATACTACTGGAGGAGGTCGAGGCGGCACAGGAGGTGCTGGACCATCACCAGCCGCCCTGCCCAGAGCCATCAGCAGAGGCCGGGACAGAACTACCCCCAGAGGCCTGGCAAGGCACCGGTCCTTAACATGGTGGACCGCGTCGAGGCAGCAAGTGATGACCCGAGTCACCTGGTGAGGACTATTTTCCTCATGAAGAGGCTTAGACCCTTATTTTCTTTACATTCGTTGGCTAGTTTCCTTTGTCAATGTAAAAGGGATGAACTAAACCCTTCATTTTATTTTGTTTCGAACCTTTCATTTCCAGTTGTGAACCTTGACTTATTTATTTAATGGCAATTGTTGTTCAGCTTTCGATATTGCTTTCCTATTTTGCCATATACCACACCCAACATCCCTTTTGAAGCCAAACCACCCACCACAGAGAAGAGTGAGGTCTTGAGACCTGGGATGATTTTACTACGAGAGTACCTGACCCCAGTAGTCCAGTATGCATTGATCCTCAAGATCAGGGAGTTAGGTGTGAAGGAAGGAAATTTTTACACCCCTACCTTCAAGAATGGTTCAACCATGAAGGTGAAGATCATGTGCCTAGGTAAGAAGTGGAACCACACCACCAAGAGCTTGAAGAGGTGGGAGGTGCCACCAATCCCGGAGGAACTGCAGTCCATCATTAGAGCGCAGTTAAGGCAGCACAAGAATTGGAGGATGAGCCCATCCTAGACCTAACTACGTGTGCATCATCAACTTCTATGGAAAGGAGGGTAAGCTAGGGATGCACCAAGACAAGGACGAATCGCCAGAGTCCGTCATAGAGGAGTTCCAGTAGTGTCCATATCACTTGGAGACGAAGCGGAGTTCCTATTGGTGATCAAAGGAGGATGGACCTTGCTACCAAGATCCTCCTGAAGTCGGGGTGATGTACTGATCTTTGGTGGGCAGCTAGACTCATCTACCATGGGGTGAAGAGAATCAAGCCCAACACAGCCCCCACACCCATCATTAACCAGACCCATATGAAAACCGGGCCGTCTAAACCTAACCTTTAGACAGACCTAGCCTTGTACTTTACAGTTTCAGCATTGTAAATTTTAAGTTGCTCATGAAGCTTTCAATAAGAATGGAAATTCTAAGAATTTTATTGCTTCATTGTAGGGGTTGGAAACTCAGGGATCAGGTTGAATGTGTAGAACCAGGCTCAAGCAAAGAGCAATGGAATGGTCATCACAGGTATAAACATTAACCCTGAGTAATTACCTTGGAACGTTTACCCAGAATCTTAAAAATCTATCCTATAATTTCAGGCACGTTCCTAGTTAATGGAGTGGAGGCCACAGTCCTGTTTGATTCTGGTGCCTCCCACTCTTTCATATCACAAGCGTTCCATGCTAAGATCAATGCTCCCACAGAGGATATCCATGACTGCTCAGTCTTGCTGCCATCCAGAGAGTTGATCAAGTGTAGTAAGCAGTGCAAGAATTTGAGCATACACATCAAGGGAGCAGAATTCCTTCTGGATGCCATAGTCTTCCCTGGCATGGGGTTCGACATAATTGTGGGCATGGACACGCTACAGCGGTACCGAGGCAGACTACACTGTGCAGAGCATCGTCTCCTCCTGAAGTCAGCTACAGGGATCACAGTGTCATACCGAATGCAACCTAAACAGCCGACTGTGAAGGTTGTATCGGCTTTATCCCTGATGAAGGAGGTGTCCAAGGGCGCTACCGCCTACTACTGTTATGCCCAGGATCTGAGGACGGATCCGAAGTTCCAGAGCGATGTTTCCATAGTGTCGGAGTACCCCGACGTTTTTCCAGAGGAGCTACCAGGACTACCACCACTGAGAGAGGTTGAATTCAATATCGACCTCATACCTGGCACGGGACCGATTGCTAAGGCTCCCTACCGGATGGGCCCTGCAGAGATGGTTGAGTTGAAGAAGCAGCTGCAGGAGCTACTAGATAAGGGTTTCATCAGACCCAGTGTCTCACCTTGGGGTGCTCCAGTGCTATTCGTCAAGAAGAAGGACGGGAGCTTGAGACTTTGCATCGACTATAGGGAGCTGAACAATGTCACGATCAAGAACAAGTACCCACTGCCCAGGATCGATGACTTGTTCGACCAGCTGAGGGGAGCTAAGGTGTTCTCCAAGATTGATCTGTGTTCCGGATATCATCAGATAGCTGTAGCTGAGTCAGATATAGAGAAGACAGCCTTCCGGACCAGATACGGCCACTACGAGTTCACAGTGATGCCATTTGGACTGACCAATGCACCCGCGAGATTCATGGATCTGATGCAGAGAGTCTTCCAAGCCAGTTGGATAAGTCAGTAGTCGTGTTCATAGACGACATCTTGGTATTCTCCAAGAGTCGGGAGGAACACGAGCAGCATTTGAGGACAGCCTTGGAGACTCTGAGAGAGAAGAAGTTATATGCCAAGTTCAGCAAGTGTGAATTCTGGCTGGACAAGGTGTCATTTCTTGGACATGTGATCTCAGCTGAGGGAGTTTCAGTAGACCCAGCTAAGATTGAGGCAGTGAAGAGCTGGCATAGACCTCGCACTGTGACAGAGGTGAGGAGTTTCCTTGGGTTGGCTGGCTACTATAGACGCTTTGTGAAGGACTTCTCCAGGCTAGCCAAGCCCTTGACCTCCCTGATGAAGAAGGACAGCCCTTTGTATGGACAGAGGCTTGTGAGGTCTCCTTTCAGGCGCTGAAGGACGCCTTGACCACAGCTCCAGTATTAGTGATCCCTGAGGGGAACGAGGGATACGAGGTGTATTGTGATGCTTCAGGCAGAGGGATTGGTGGGGTACTGATGCAGAATGGCAGAGTGGTAGCATATGCTTCTCGACAGCTGAAGAAGCACGAAGAAAATTACCCCACACACCTTGAGCTCCTCGCCATAGTCTTCGCCTTGAAGATCTGGCGACATTACTTGTATGGAGCCACAGTCCGGATTATGACAGACCATAAGAGTCTGAAGTACATCTGGACTCAGAAGGAGCTGAACCTGAGACAGCGACGATGGGTCGAGCTACTGGCTGATTATGACATCAACCTTCAGTACACTGAAGGTAAAGGGAATGTCGTGCAGACGCTTTGAGCAGGAGAGTGTACTCACTCCTAGCTTTGACAGAGACGACCACGATAGCTGAGGAGATATACGCAGCCCAGGATAGTGATGTATACCTGCAGGGCGTAAGCAGAAGTTAGCAGACGGTATGACTGATGGTCTGAAGTATGAGTACGAGCTAGACAGCGAGGGACCTTCGAGTCAGAGGCAGACTCTGTGTTCCTCAGGATGCGACAGAACTTCAGACCAGGATTCTCTCTGAGGCTCATTCCTCTACATTATCAGTACACCCTGGAGCCACCAAGATGTACAAGGATTTGAAGCAGTTATTCTGGTGGAGCGGGATGAAGAGGGATGTAGCAGATTTCGTCTCCCGATGCCTCACCTGTCAGAAGGTGAAGTTTGAGCATCGTCGACCAGGAGGCCAGATTCATCGTTACCAGTACCGTGCTGGAAGTTCGACGATATCAGCATAGACTTCGTGGTCGGTCTTCCTCCAGCTAGGGGCGGACTGAATTCTATTTGGGTGATAGTCGATAGGTTGACCAAGACAGCCAGGTTTATACCTATCAAGGACACATGGAAGGTGCCCAAGCTGGCTGAGGTGTTCACCACAGAGCACATCCGGTACCAGGGGTACCGAAGACGATTGTTCCGATCGTGACACACGTTTCCTCAGTAGATTTTGGCGTCAGGTGCAGGAGGCGTTTGGTACTCAGCTACGCCTTAGCACAGCCTTTCACCCTCAGACTGATGGGCAGACCGAGAGGACGATTCAGACGCTAGAGGATATGCTACGAGCAGTTGCTCTAGACTATCAGGGGAGTTGGGTAGAGCGTCTACACCTGGTGGAGTTCTCCTACAATAACTCCTACCACTCATCTATCGGCATGGCACCATTCCAGGCTCTGTATGGCAGGCCGTGCCGGACCCCTTATCATGGAGTGACCCTACCGAGGCAGTCCTGATTGGGCCCGAGTATGTTCAGACTGCAGGATGACGTCAGAGTTATCAGCAGCACATGAGGGCAGCGCAGTCTAGACAGAAATCCTATGGGGATCAGCGCACCAGAGAGCTCGAGTTTCAGTTGGGTGACATGGTTTTCTTACGGGTGTCTCCGATGAGAGGGATATTCAGATTTGGGATGAGGGGGAAACTAAGCCCTAAGTATGTCGGTCCGTACAGGATTACGGAGCGAGTGGGCCCAGTTGCTTACAGATTAGATCTACCAGCGGAGTTGGGGAAGGTACACGATGTGTTTCATGTATCTCAGTTGAAGAAGTATATGCCTGACCCTTCTCACGTACTGCAGCCAGAGAGATTGGAGATTGAGCCTACACTGAGGTATGAGGAGACTCCTATTCGGATCTTGGACACGAAGGTCCGAGAAACGAGAGGCAGATCAGTAAATTAGTGAAAGTTCTTTGGGAGCATCATGGGGTTGAGGAAGCTACTTGGGAGACTGAGGACTCCATGAGAGTAAAGTACCCACATCTATTTACATGATATTCTACTATCCTGCTGTGATTCACGTTAGTAGCGGTACGAGGGCGTACCTTAGCTCTTTTAAGGGGGATATACTGGCATACTCCTCCTTCGTTATCTCATCGGATTATGCCTGTTGCATTATTAGTAGAGGAGTGAGAGGGTGTATGTATGTACGTAGTTTTACATTATGGCACGGTAGTATGTCACGTTTGTGTTTTGTTTCAGTTTATATTTTGATTCAGTTTGATTTGATTTGGTACTCTCGAGTGGAATGTTGAAATGGAAATAAAGGATTGGATTGGTATGGAATTTCATTGGAATTAATTGTCTCAGCACACCCGAAGCGGTGTGAGTGCCTATTAGTTGATTTTTAAACTTCGAGGCGAAGTTTCTTTTAAGGGGGATATACTGAAATACCCCTAAATTAATTTAAATTAATTTAGGGGATTTCTTTTATTAAACTTAATAATATTAATATTATATTATAGTATGGAATGAATATAATATTAATCCTTATATGGAATTATGAAAATTATTAGGGGATTTCTCCATTTAACCCTAAAGAAAACTATTAATTTTATTAATATATATTTATAGTATTATGAATTTAATAATAAGATTTATAAGTCAATAAATCTTGGAAAAATTTCTAAACACTCCAAGTATATTATAAAGATTTTAGAAAGTGTTGGAACATTGTTTTGAAACATAAAAGTCAATATAAAATTCTAGAAACCCTAAAGCCTTTTAAGCCTTGCTAGGGTTGACTTTTTGAGAATGGTCAAACCAGCCCATGAAACCTATACCAATAAATAGGTTATGGAAAACCATGAAGATCGATAAAAAGAACGTCAAAAACGGATCATCCTAGCCAAAGTTATGATCAAATGAAGTTTAGAGCCAAAATTTTGAAAAAAACTGATGTGGCGGTTGCTGACTCATCGCGTGCCTCGGGATACGCGCCCCAGCACTTAGTTTTATTCCTATATTTGGTAACAGAAACCAGTCTTTGCCCTACTTGTGACCTTCATAACTTTCTCATCTTTTGGAATTTTTGAGTGCCGTCTTCTTTGTTGTCTTCTCCTACACTTCCTCTAAACAACCATAACTCACACTAACCTATTCGTCCTAAATCAACCGGAAATTCGATCCAAAGTAGCCACCCTGCAAAACCAAAACTGTAGTTTCCAGTTTTCCTTCGATTTCAGGTAACTTCGTCTTGCCATAACTTCTTCGTTTCTCAGCCAAATTTCATGTTCTTTAGCTCGTTTTGAAGAGCTCTAATCCCTCTAAAACTTTCATGTTGATGACCAAAGCCAATTCCCAACCGTTTGGAAGAACGAGGTGTCTGTCAAAGTTTCGGATTCGTCACACATAAAATCATAGTTTTTTCCAGAAAACGCAAGGTAAACTCGCAACTTCCAGCTTCGATTTCTTTCTGTGTAGTGCAAGTTAGGGTGAGTTCTTGCTATCATTGTGTAGAGTTAAGTTTCCTCTTTAGATTAAGCCCAAGAACTAGTTCTAACTCGGTCTGTACTGTAAATTATAGCGTTGCAAAGTAGGCTACCAATCGGGTTGTAAAGGGGGCGTTTTTCCAGAACCGATTTGAATCCTTTCGATTCGAGCAATTCCGGTAAGTTTTCTTCAAATTCCTTCAACCTTGCTAATCTACATTACATTATCGGTCAAAACCATGTCCAATTGCATCAATTACGCATTAGATTGAGTGAATTTGGTAGATTTGAATTCGGAAACCAAATAAACCCTAACTTCGAAACCGAATCGAAAACGATGAATCCTGCATTATAGCTAGAAATTAGTATCATTAGAACCGGAATTGAATTTCGAAACCATAGAAACAAGAATCACTCAATTTGGTTTGTGATAGATGTGAGAAATGTGAATTAGTACTCGATGGATTTGGAATTCGCTGAGAACTGGCGTTCAGGGACCGTCCGATCGGTTTAAAGATTGGACGGTCGAGATTAGATCGTTATTAAAGAATGTTTTAAGTTTATAATATTTCAGAATTTAGCTCTAACTTGTTGAATTTAGTTAATGACCTTCCCGAATGTATTTTGACTTGAAATTTTAACCATAGATTCCTTATTAAATCTAGTTTATTTTGATGTAAATTAATATGGTTTTGGAGTTTTTAAACGTAAGTTATGATTTTTGCAAGTTACGGGTTTTCTGGAATTATTTGGCTAATTTAAAAAGATATTTTTATGAAATAAATTTTTATAATATGTCTAAAATGTTATAGTTACTGTATATTAAATTTGGGAATTTTTGGACTATGGTAAATGGGTTTAAAAATTGTGTTTGTGAGTTTTTCATAAGAATAACATAATATATATTTTTAATGTAACCAAAAATAAAGTATGGTTTGTTAATAAACTTTTAAGCTGGGGAAAATAAGGGAAACTAAATTAACATTTTATAACAGTAGTTTATAATGTTTGGGTATTAGCTTTTAGAGAAGTGAAATTATTTACATATATGTATATATACTTATATTTAAAATAGAAACTTATGTTAAATCAAGGAATTTAATTATTCTACATTTTATTTATTATTATATGGGAGTTAATATTCTTAATTAAAAACTAAGGAATATATATATATTTACACATATATAAAAGGGAATAAAGTAGTAACTTAGAGTAAAACAGGGAGCTAATAAATTAACACTTAATAACTAAATATTATAAGAGCTAGTATCCTAAGATATAGTAAAGAAATACTTTATGAAACACATGGAATGCAGTTAGATTGTTTAAATACAATAAGTTACATAGGGGATGTCTTAATTAAATTCTAGTACGGGTATACGTATATATATTAAATAAATAAGGGAAACACTTTATTTTATAAACCATATCGGTTGTGGTATGTCTAAAGTTATTAAACATAATTAAATACAATAAAATTTCCTAAAAATGTTATGGATAAATCTTAATACATAAAGATATATAAATATAATGTATAATACATTAAAATAGATGAGGGAATAATATTCCTTGTGATAGTTATAATAAGTAGAATATATATATATGTTAAACCTTAGGTTTTAATCGGTGTGTAATTAAATAGTCACTATTAACTTAAGGGTTTAATTACACAACATAAACGTAACAGGTCTTGGGCTAACTACTAAGCCCAAGTCTATGAACTCCAAAAGCCACTTAAATAATTCAAAGAGAGTTTGGGCCACTCTCAGGAATAAATTCTAAATCGTTCCAAACTAACGAAATGGGCCTAACAAAGGATTTAGTAAACAAGTCAATCCCAAATTTGAGAGAATAATGGTAAACCTGGAACTATTAATCAGTAAGAAAAGAAGGTTGTTTAGTTTATAAGTCCCTAACTAATCGACACTTGGAACACCTTAATTATAGGTTACTATTGGGGAATCACTTATTCGAGTTATTTATTGTTCTTCACATACCAGGTACGATTTCTCGTACTCCGACACTTTTGCTGATTGACTTATGAGACGTTTTCGTAAAACGCTAACTGAGTTTAAGAGGAATTTCTAAAAGGAAATGGTTGTGTGACTAACTCAGCTTGTGTGACTAACTGAGCCTTGAATGTGAAACTCACTTGGGTATTGGTTCCTTCTATTTGGTTGTTCCATTGGACATTGACTGCTTAGGGTTTACGCTTCTGCACTCTGTAGGACTGAGTGTTTTGGTATTGCTCTGGGTAGTTAGTGATCTGGTGGGATTTGGAAAAGGTCAATTTTGGGAATTCTTCTTTTGACTCTGGATATCGTTTCATCCATGAGCTGGTTCTTGAGGTTTCGACGTGCGCGCGTCTTCAATGGTAACAGTGAGGGGCTGTATATCCCCCGTCCCAAAAGGGACGTAGTAGACAGTGAGGGGCTGTATATCCCCTGTCCTAAAAGGACGTACTTGGCGGTGGGGGCCATCTCTCCCAGTTGAATTATTCCACTCTTGAGTTTTGGTTCTTGGATCTATCTTATCATTCCTAGTCCTTGTGACTATCTGAGTCTTTCTACTCCTAACGGGAATTGGGTTTAACTAAGCATTGGATGTTCACTAACACATGGTGTGGTTTTGTTTCACTAACTTTACCTTTCTGTTATTCATTTTTTATTTTTAACTTATCTTGATTTGGTGATTTGTGAAATGCCTTGTTCCTCTGTGTGGTTTAAGTGATTGTTTCCTGCTATTATTTATTTAAGAGTTGTATTATAAGTGTTTTTGGAGGATTGTACCAGTTCCATTCCAGGGAATGACCCACCCCTCTCGGGGTGGGCTGCTTGGTTTTATCTTGCAGGTACGAGTTATTTTACAGGTAGCCACTAAGAGAACGAGTGATTGAGATGGGATTAAGTTTTGAGAGTTTATGTGTTTTATTACTGTTTTATTTCTGTTAAGTTTTCTCGAGGTTCAGGCCGTGACAATTGTAATCTTTAACTTGTAATTGGTGAGGTTTGGTGCCGGGTGTTTGGAACCTCATGATCTGTACGCCTTTAGTATTTTATTTCCGCTATAAATATGTTAAATAGGGGTGTTACATTGACCGATCCGGTCAAACCTGTGCACCAACGGTAGTGCCCTCCACCATCGTCGAATGTGGACAATGGATTCCTTTGAGTGACTCCCCATTGAAGTCTTTCGTAGTGATCACGATGCGCAACCAGAAAGTCGAAACAGTCTGGATTCCTCTCAAATCCTTGAGTTAAGACTATAACAGTTGACCATCATTTAGGTTCAATAATACCTAAAGGCCAGTTAGTCTTGTTCCAGTTTAGATGTATGAACATCCAGTCATAAGACGTTCACGTAAAATAAAACGCAGTGGTGTCGAGCAATACAGTATACAAGATAATATACATAAATCACAGGTATCGCTCTTAACAATTAAATACACAACGTCTGGACCTCAGGAAACCCTTAGGACATTCAGACCACACACTTAACATACCGTTCACCAGGATAATAGCTAGCTTGACAATTCATGATCTAGTAATTCCTTCCCGTACGCTGTTATATATACATACAATACCGGGTAATATTAATACAACTGTACACTAAATATTACAGTACTGCCACTGTAGAGTTTATATTCGTAGTATACTAACACTGTAGGTTCTTTATTTCCCCCCTGTTATTTTACAGTGGCTCTAGGTAGTTCAACAGTTTGTTATTTTATGTGATATCCACATGTGATAATGAATTTCTACCTTGTAGTATATCTTTATTCCATTAATCATTTATCCATAATTATTCTCACTTATTCCATCGATCAATCTCCTTTGGTTGTCTTTATTACTACCACATTAATTTTATAAATTTTATATTACATCCCATAATACCATATTACATAGTTTTAATTCCTTTCTTTATTTAATTACAAAACCAAACTTATAAATTCGGTAATTACATAATGAACACATTATCTTTTAAAAATTACCAAATAACCATATAATTTTTATAATTCACTAAATATCCATATTAACTTTCGGTATTTATATTTTATACCTAATAACTTTCGTAAATTACAATATGGCCACCTATGGTTTTCGGTTTTAATATATCTTTTCTTTATTTACAATTTAACCCCAAAACTTTATATAAGTTACATATTAACTTATAAACTATAGTTTTAATATTTAATTTCTTTGAATACCGAAATGGTCCTTATAATTTTGCATATTATGCATTCGCCCCAAATTAAATTCAGTTTTACACTTATACTTTCATAAATTACATATTCACCCTTAAACTTTTATGAACTTAATATTTAATATCATAAATCATTTTAACCCAAAGTTTTTGGTCAACACTTTGACCAAGACTTAATTTCATAATTAATACTTTAATATACCCAGAAAACATATGTAATTCTCGGCCATACACTATAGTTTCCAATAATTACAAAATAGCCCCAAAACTTAACAAAATGTTATTTTAACACTTAAACACTTATTTAAATTTACCAAAATTCATAACATTAATTCCTACCTTATATTATATCATAATTATACCAAACAACTCCTTAAACTCTCGGTTTTTATTATTTGTACACTAAACTTTTCAAAATTTATATTTTAGCCACATAACTTTATAAACTAGCCATATAAATACTTGTAGCTATTTTTAATGTTCTCAAAATTCATAATATATGTTAATACACTTATATATATTTCAAAAATCACCAAATAACACATATTGTTCTAGGCTCCAATTATATTTTACCATATAGTTTTAAAACTTGATTTAAACCTTATAATATATATATAAAAGTATATAGCCATATAACACTTCTAAGAATTATGTTAATGACTTAGAATGATTATAAACTCAAAATAGAACATTTAATTCGTAGATAATTCGGCTTGTACATACATGTTTCATATTTAATTTTTTGGTGACACAATTTATACCTTAAGGTAGTAATCTTACCTTATATGTTATAACTTATTTTCTTGACAATATAACCCAATGTTTTCGGCCTTGATTTATCTAGAGGTTATACATAATTTTTTTATACCAAAGTTTGAATCTTAAATCAATTCAAACTTAATAATCTTGTAACACCCCTACCATTAATACAATGCTTACCGTTCAATCTCCTTACACATCAGATACATGTAGCGGATACATACTTACATACAGCGGGTGATACAATGTCGTTAGTCACCCACGTGACTAACAAGGCTACTTCTCCTACATACAGCATCGGTCTGATGGACCGGAATCCCGAGTACTACACATCCATAATACATACTCCATTCATCAATCAAATACAACAATGCTCCATTCAATACTTACTCCTCCATAATCCATACAATACAATATATTTAACCGAGTCTACTAGGATCCTTATACAATTATAATGTCTCTTCCAAGTTCAAACATACTCACTAAGAGTCTACATCTACCCATTCCTCACAACTACTTACTTTCTAAGTGCAAGGTTGTGCCGCCGGTCTCTTACCTTGACCACATCCGCTTCGGGTACCTGCACACTAAAAACGTTCCCCCTAGGGGGTCAGCTTTCGCTGCGCATGATAACCGCATACCCCGCGTACTAGTGAGGGTACGCCGACCACTTGGTCGAATACATGCAGTCCATTTTCATTCAAACATACATGCATACATGCTCTTATATACAATACGATAATACTTACACAAGGGACACACGTATACACTCCAACACATACCAAGAGGTTATACAAGTCCAACAATACTTACTTACCTTCTTCCGAAATACACATTCACGATACATGTACAATACATACCCATTACATACTCAATCCATACACAATACATATACAATGTCCAATACTTTGTTAGCTTCATTTGTCTACCCGGGTTAATCGGGTGGAGATTACTCTTTTACTCATTCCAAGGTACTTATGCATACATACTCATACTCATACATACTTATGGATCCATACTTACTTACTCTTACTCTTACTCATGTTAAGTCGTCGGGACCTCCGGCCCTGGGGACTACTCCGTCCCACCTCCGGGATTTACTTGACTCACCAATCCGGGATGCTACCCACTTAAGGGATTTGGGCCGCGGACCAGTTTAAGAGTCAGGAATTGCATCCAACCTCTTGTGACTCTGCATCCTCTCGCGTGGCCGAAGCTATATCAGACTTCTACTCATTCCAATTTACTCACTTAAGTTAGGAGTTAGGTAGTCAAGAATTAGTAGAAGTCAACATCCAACCACATACACAATACATTATTCATATACACATCCATACAAATACAATAATATACAAGTACACTACAAGGTACAATTACACATCATCATCATCATATATTTCATGAATTATACAAACTATTGTTCAAGACAAATATCGAGAACAATGTAAACAAGCACAAGTAAGTGCAATATAATCTGATTCGTGCATTTATCTTATTAGGTGGTCAAATAAGCACACAAATCGGGGTAACCAGATTAGGATACAGGGCATGAAGAAATCATACCTTTCACCGTTGACTTTAGACTCACCAACTCCCTTCGGTGTTCAACTATTTGAATCCTATCACATACATATAGTTGGATGGTTAATTATCCATACTTTACCTTACTAATCACTTACTAACATTTCCTGTTTTATACTTACTAATTCATTGTTGTTCAAATACTTATACTTGTGTTACCTACTTACAATTATTTTCTAAGCTTGTTTATGGCCTTAATAACCTTTAAACATCATTATTTATGTCTTAATCATCTTATAATATCATTACCCATCATTACCCATCCTTACCTAAGCTTAGAAACACCAACTCGTTTGAACTACATATGGGTGAAATTCTTGCTTGGTCCGGGTTTCCTTCCTAGTATGCAAACCCGGACCTCATGAGTATATGCTCTCGGGTGATTTTTTGCATCGTCCGGGTTTGTGTGCTACTTTGTAAACCCGGACCATCTGTTTTGGTAACTTACGAGTGTATTTTTGGGGTGGTCCGGGTTAGTGTCTTGGTTTGTAAACCCGGACCATCCCTCTGTAAAACTTTCTGTCGTATTTTCATGCTAGTCCAGGTTTGTGTGCTGGTTTGCAAACCCGGACTAGTTACAGTATTGCAACATATATAAGTTTTTGAGTTTGTTTCAATTCCAAACTTCTACCAATCTCTTCCCTAATATTTCTACATATAATCTAGCATGTTTTAACTTTGTTTAAGCATTTTAAACTAGCCTAAACCAACACTATAAACATCTGTTACATTATCATCCTTACTGTAATTTTTCTTCCTCTGTTACATTTCTACTTCTTCAAATAATGCTACAGACCTTCCTATTCTTCTTCCCACTAACTCAATGACTCTCAAACTATCCTAACTTAGTTTGACACTCACGTTTTACCATTTACAACTCCACTCAATTACATTTCTTTTCCTGTTACAAAACAAAGTGAACAATCTCATTTTTCCTTCTCTATAATTCTCTTCTGTTTCTTTCTTTTCTACATCTCCCAAGGCTCCACATTCCTAAACAAATTTTGACAGAGGTTCTCTACATTTCTAAGTGTTCTCACCACATAATTTTGCACACTCAATATATACAACCTGTTCAACATATACCTTATTCTCACATATATTTCTAATACCTCCTGCACACTCAACATTTACACTTAGCATATTATTTCCTTGTTTCCAAAAGCTTCAAACTACAACTACCATTCACACTAGTGTACCCATTCTTTTCCCACGGTTACAATAGTTTAGTTCATTGCTAGAACAATATTCCTACACATACACAAACATTAAAGTTATACGGAGGCTTCACATTACCTTGGTTTCTTTGTTTCTTTTCCTTTTCTCCTCTTTCTCCTTTCTTGCTCCTCTTTCCTTCTTTGTTTTTCTTGATTTATTTACACCAAGCTACACCATGTAACAAGGTACAAACTTACACACCCAACTACTAAATTTTCTACGTAGGTTTTAAACCCTAACTTATGATAACTTACTTAAACTCTTAAGAGAACTTACCTTGAGCTTCTAATGGAGTAGAAAGTCACAAGGCTTCAACCCTCAAGGAGGAACACCAAAACCGGCTAGCAATGGAATAGTGGTGTTACGTGAGTTTTGTATTTTTGCAAGGAAAAGATGAAAAGAGTGAAGCTTTGGTCTACTTCTTACCTTGGAACATGGAGAAGATGATAGATCTTTAAATGGTGTTCTTGAAGCTCTCAACCGATAATACCCTCAAAACAAAAGTTGGTGGTTTTAGATTTTTGAAGGGTGAAGAATCATCTCCTTGACGATACGAATTCAACGGTATAGTTTTTGTAGCATTTGGTGATGGTTTGAGGTTTCAAAAATGAAGAAGAAGAGGCTCTGTACATGGGTTCTTCAAATCGCCATGGCTACAGAGAGGAAGAAGAGAGGTGCTGGGCTGAGAAAGAAACGTGAGAGAGAGTTGTGAGGGAGGAGAGAGATTAACTTTTTGCTTTTTATTTGGTTTGTCCTTTTGCAAATAAGGAGGAAATTAAGAGAGGGGTATGGGCTATTTCAGCTGGATGCACACCCTCCTCACATGGCCCTTTTAAAACATTAATTGCAATAGTGGACACACTAATTTATTTTATTTACACTATTACCCCAAACTTCCCGTTTTTGTCAGTTTTTTACTATTTTCTCGTTTATTGGTTTATTGGCTCTAGACCTTCACTAATGTTTATTAGTGACTATTTGGTTGACCAAAATTATTACGAGTCTATTTGACCCGTTTAAAGTCACGTTTTCCCGGCTTCCTCGAAAAACGCGCTTTATGATTCGTTTGTGTTTTAATCCATTTTAAGGATCCGTTTTCTTTGGGAGTTGTTCCCATATATTATTTTAGCCTTATTAAGCCTTAAGAATCCACATAATACGCTAACCGAGGTCTCATACCTCCTATGGTTATTTAACGCTTATTTAGCGTTTTTCGCTTTTTAAGCGTTTCTTCATTTCTTTTGGATTTATTTTTCCTTACTAATTTTACTTAGGCGTCATTAGGCCCTTAAATACGTATTAGATTAATTTTAATCCCTATATTTAAGTTCGGGGTATTTCAATCTACCCCCCTTAAGAACTTTGTCCTCAAAGTTGTTCGAGGTTATGGGATTACTATACTCACTCATTTATACTTGCCTAATACCGAAGCCATACATTCCTCCTACTTACCATTCCCAAATTCGTTACTCAATGTTTCTCCTTTCTATACCATACTAATGTACAATAGTTACTCCAATCCATATTACTATCAACCATCCGATTCCTCATTACAAAATTTATACATACATACAGTGCGAAGCTGTCCCCAAAGCAATGCAATACACATACAGTCCCACAGGCACTCAGGTCATCTAGACACAGGACTCCTCTATGTCCCGCTGCCCCTGGAATAATACAATATGCTACACTATTATCTCCTCCAATATAAGCTTCTAACCAAGTCTTCATTCTCAGTGTAAGGGAAATCCTTCCAAAGCATACAACTCCAAGTTTCAATTTATATTCATTACCTCTATCCAACGTGTGATTCTTGTGACCACTTAAGGGGAGCTTCAAGAGTCATTCGACCCTGATGTCATCAGCATCAGTGTTGAACTATCCTTCCACCCCAATTTGTGTTCGGTCTCCCTTGATCTGATCAGGATCAAGTTCGACTTCCCACATCCGTTTCAAACAAACAAATAATTTAATTGTTTTCATTTTCCGTCTTTTTACCCTTTTCTAGTCGTGATACAATTCATACATCTCCAAAGGATGGAATCATTCCATCAATCATCCTCACTATACTTCCCACATGCTTTACTCCATGGTTCAATACCTAAATTCTCATTTCGTCAATTTTCACTACTTCCATCCATTACTCTCCATCATTTAACTAGGGATTACCATACTTGTAAAATTTAGTTGTCCTCAATTTACTTCCAATAATTTACATAGGTATACACTACCCCTAGACTTCATTCATCTACTACTCTCATTCATTTCCTACTACTTCTTCAAAGGCTACAATACTTGTGGAGGTCCATCCACTACTCATTACTTTTCTTTTACTAATACTCTTACATGGTGTTACAAGGTAGGTATATCCATCCTATGGTATTTGCATCTCTCATGCCAAATTACCACAATTTCAATATGAATGAATACTTATGTTTATTTAACATAGTACCAATCATCAAATCAATTCTCATTTGTGCTATGCACATTATAGTTTATGTGTTTTATTCATAAAATTCACATTATGCGGTTTTCGCTCTACCCCCCTTAAAAGGGATTACGCCCACGTAATCTACCATATGTTATTATTATACATTGATTTACTTAATTTGGGCAATCTGAAGTGATTTAGCTTCACTACGGTTGTTATGTAATATACTCTGGTCAAAGGGTCTTAACCATACCAATGGTTTAGTCTTTGCACCAAGAATTCCTATATGAGTTTATTTAATTAACTAATTAATTCGGTTCTAGCCTATTAGGCTTCAAGGCATTAATAGCCATTCTATTATACTTACTAGGAACATTAATCTCCTAGCTAGGGCCCACTAGCTTCTGTTGCGCGACCCTGATAATCTTAGTACTTTATTACTCTTTGGTTATTCAAATGTGCTACTCATCGCCTTTTTATCCCTCTATTGTGGGAATAAGGTTTACTAACAGTGTGGTATTTTTTACCGTGTTTAAACTCAATGAGTTTAGATTATACCCAGCTCTCTGGTAATCTATCATACATACTATTCGTACTCCCACGATTTTTCGCTAAGTTCCTCCGACTTATTGTCGGGTGAGGTCAAGTCACCACTTAACTGTAGTGCTTCCTCAGTTGTCAGTTGTTTCTGAATTATACTAGTTTTTCTGGTTCAGTACAAGTGTTCTTTACTTGTATGACCTTGCATTTTCTATGCGTCGGTCCTAGTGACTTTCTTACACATTCTTTCACCTTTTATTCCGATGGAATTCACATCTTGTGATTGTTAGTGTGTGTTACACTCTTCATGCTTCTTTGGCCTTAGGCCGTACGGTTTGCTGCTAGGCTTGCTTAACTGGCTTATGCCCTATTTGTTGGTGAAAGAAGGGTTTACTACGGTTTACATTCTCCATATCCCTAGCCATCCCATTAGATCGTTAGCTGCACAGGTGCAATACCAAAACACTCAGTCATACAGAGTGCAGAGGCGTAAACGCTTGACAGTAAGTCACTTATGTGATAGGAAAGAATATTTCTTCCTGTCATTTCATACTTATACTCCGTGTTGTTATCTGTTACTTCCTCATAGCGGTCGCTTGTTGCGCACCGTATTCTTACTCATTGTACAACATTGTTTTTACTGTTTCTGTTATGGTAGTTCCTCTTTACTTATTGCCATTATCATTGGCACCATTTCCTTATGGTGTACATACACTAGGAGGTTCCTAGTTCATATGTATGACGGTTGTCGTAGTATACCGCAATACTATTATCTTCCCCATGTGGAGATATTTTGTTTCAACTTACGTTTTATGTGTACGTTAGCTTACCTCACATTCTATCATCATTTATGATATAGTTTACCAAGTATCTTAGTTGACCAAGGATGAGGTAATTCATCGGGTTATAAGCTCTCTTGAGCGTTGGTCATTCGTGGTGTTCAATGTGTACTCACATTGATTGTTTTTGACAATTATTGTTTTCCAGTGCTGAGCATTGGTTAAAGGCTCTAGCTGTACGGCTTTACTTTGTGTGTACATCACCGGGACATCCCAAGAAACTTCAAGGGCTTTCAGGTCCCGTTCTCTAATTGAAGAGTATTCTATCACTGATAAATGGAAGTTCTTGTAGAGAGGATTTATTTCCACTCATAGGTCTCATGACAAGGTTTACCATGTTGGTGTTTATACAATGGTTCACCTCCCACATCGATCGGGAGAGCGCACGAACCACACCTTATAGGTGTGGGGATACTCTTGCCTTGTGAGAGGCCTTTTGGGGATGGTACCCCGGAAGCAAAACCGTGCGGGCTGCGGCCCCAAGCGGACAATATCTCACAAGTGGGTTGATTATTGGGCTGTTACAGATGGTATCAGAGCCAGACCCAGGTCGGTGTGCCAGCGGGGATGCTGGGCTCCCAAGGGGGGTAGAGTGTGATACCCAGTGTAGGGGTCACCTCCCACATCGATCGGGAGAGCGCACGAACCACACCTTATAGGTGTGGGGATACTCTTGCCTTGTGAGAGGCCTTTTGGGGATGGTACCCCGGAAGCAAAACCGTGCGGGCTGCGGCCCAAAGCGGACAATATCTCACAAGTGGGTTGATTACTGGGCTGTTACAAATCTTATTTATAGAAACTTACTCCTTAAATCAAGACAATTCTTGTACTTGATTTCTCCTTGAATTCCAAGCTCTACAAATGCTATTTTGATGAAGAGAATTCGGCCTCCTTGTACATATTTAGGAGACCCATTTGTTAGACTTCTAACAAGGTTTTATAAATAGGATTTGGAGTAGTTTTACAAGAGTTTACCTTAAGTATTTAACAAGGTATTTTTATAACACCTTGGGATGATTGTAGATCCAAGTTTCCTTCATGAAATAATGAAGAGAATATAGATTTAGAAGCCTTAAATTTTCAGAAATGATTTAAGTATTTTGTTATGATTTTCAACATGAAATTATACCTTAACTTGATCTTGTTGTTCCTTGAGTTGTTGTTGAATCTAGGTAGCTCCTTGGAACACTTATGCTTGGCGAATTCTTGTAGGTTTGCTAGGATGATTTCTTGCGTCAAGACTTAGGAGATTTAACTAGGAATTTATATAGAAATGATGTTATAACTTAGAAACACCATTAATGGAGCTTTGAAGCTCTAAGGAATTAACTAGCAAATGAAGAAGAAAAGAGAGAGTAAGAGTGAGCTTACCAATTCGGTGAATGAGGGCAAAGGGAAATGAAGCTCACGTATGGACTAAGAAGATAGGCAAAGGCAGGGAATCAAATGGTGAATAATTGGTATGACTCAAGGCATTATTTTATGACTTGTTTTTGATTAATTTGACATCAAAATCTGACTACAAATGTAGCACCCCTACTACGCACTTAACAATAATCGAAATCGCAGCGGAAATAGCAACTAAAGAATAACTAAACGGTTCGGTGCTACAACGCCGTTAACCACCCCCGTGGTTAACAAGGCAGAATAAATACAAGCGCACTGGTCTGATGATCAGACTCCCGAGCATTAGGTACTAACATCCATACATATATACATTACCAACATACCGAGTATCTAATACAAACCGTCACTGTAACCTCTACACATGAACTCCACTGTCAACTGTAAACGACCGTCACTGTAATATAAACGATACCAAAATATAACGCCACGGGAGCACAGGCACATCCCGGGCTCAACATCCAAAATGACCAAAAGTGTTTCTGCAGCCTAGAATCTATAGCCATTCCGCTTCCTCGATCCTCATCCTACAGTAAAAATATGGAGCCCCCGAGGGGGTCATCAACCCTTGGCTGGTATGGTTAACGCGCAGCCCACCAGCTACCAGGATACGCGCAACTAATTGTCATGATGACATGGCATTCATTTTAAACATACAAAATATATATCATAGCAAGAGTATTGCATACAACATCACACATAACATACAAGAACGAATCCTGTTAGGAAGCGAAACAACACAATTAGATCACATGGAGAGCCTAGAGAATGTTGTCAAACTCATGCTAAGCTCGTTACATAACTCGTTACCGTCCTGTTAGATTGAACGATTAACTTAACACAAGTGCCTCGAATATAGTGATCCAAGCACACCGAACAAAAATAGTATGCCCCTGAGGCCCGACGTGAGTCAGTAAAATAGCCTTGGATAAGCTAAGGGAAAGTTGAAAACCAAAATGGAAAACAACCATAACATACAAAGAGAATCAAACCTGTTATGACATCGACTCCCATACTCACACGCGTGGCCGGAACTACCGGACTCCTCAATCCCCAGTTAGCACTTGTTAGAAGTTCAACATCGAACTCAACAAACAATCACATACAAGTGGTTAAGTCTTGTTAGACACACACAAGGGAAATGAGTCACACTTAACAACACAATAATATTTAACAACTGTAAACTCATTGCATGACTTAAGTCTTACAAGGTCATAAACACACAGAAAAACAAACAACACACAAGCCGGTGTAAACCGGTAGGCAACAGACTACAAGAAAACCATACCTTGGTCCTTGCTTCGACTGGTTTCCACCGTTGGAGAATCCTATACACATTTAGTAACGTTGGTTAATTATCGCACTAGTTCGTTGTTAACTTATTACTTCACATAACTAGTTATTTTATTTTCACACTTGTTATAACTTTTCACCCTTTTATTTACCATTAATACTCACCTAACATGTCTTAGACAGCCTCACATCATCATTACTAACTAATCACCATTTTTAGTCATCGTTTTCTAGCCTTAAACAACATTTTTGGCCAACACAGTGACCTGTCCGAACTTGTGTCCGAGCTTCCCAAGTTCGGACGCAAGTCGAGACTCAAAGGGTGAACCCAGACGTATGTCTGAACTTGTGTCCGATCTTCCTAAGTTCGAACTTGTGTTCGGGAAAAGAGATGGCGATGTCCGAACTTCTAGGGTCGGTTAGAAGTTCGGACAGTGGCCGAGACTCAGAAAACCTAAACGCAACAGGGCACGTCCGGACTTCCAAATTCGGACGGAAGTTCGGACGTGTAGGAAAGTTCATTTTCTACACTCTTAAACACTTGTTCATTTCTTACCAAGACTCCTAACACTTATAATGTTTTCTCCTTAGATTTCCAAGTGGTGTTTCATGCCTATAATAACCATTATGCCAAAGTATTTTCCTCTCCATTAAACATCATCTTCCAAGCATCTTTTCTTACAAACCAAGTTTCCTTATGTCATTCTTGAAATCCCTTTACAAGTTTATACTTTCTCGTTATTTACCAAAATTTGCCTAAATCTCTACACACTCCAAAATGACTTTGGTGCATTCCAAAACACTCATTTGATTTCTACAATCTCTAAGATAGTGCCTAAGTTCTTCTTGCACTCTAAAAACACCTTAATACACTTCATTTCCCTAGTAATATATCTAGTCACTTCTAACACTTCCTAGTCCACCTAAACTCATTTAGACACTTAAAACTTCTTATACATTACCTAATTTTTGACATGGGTTCTACTAACATCTTGTTACACTAAAACACATTGTTTTCACCATTAAACATCCAGGAGCACTAAAATCCATCAAGAACATTCTTGTACACCAAACTTCACTCATTTAACACTACATCACAATATAGTGCATAATTTAAATTGCTTGGCACTTAGGCCGTTAAATAGCATGGCTCTTAGGCCCTTAAGATGCATAAATCATAAACACTGAATTTCCCACATTATATTTGCCTTTGACCTGCAAATACACCCACAATACATATGTCCTTTAATAGTCTCCTTGAGAACATTTTACTAAGTTATTCACCATTGGCTCCTTAAGTAGTTTTAATAAGCAAAATAGGATCATTTCTCCTAAGACATTAAACTACATTAGGTTAGCATATTTACCTCTTTTCCTCACAAACTTCTTTCTTGTTTCCTTGATTAAAATCGGTAAGGATGTTTGATTGCTTGTCAACTTCTAAACAATATACAAATAATGAAATGAGTATACAAGCTTTATGCTTCATCTCATTGTAAACCCTAGATACATATATTGTCTTAGAGCATTTAGATGATTGTTTTACCTTGGATATGAAAGAGAGTTTGGATATGTAGCAAGATAGGACTACACCAAGCCCTTGGAAGATTCAAATGAAGCTAGAAAAAGCAAGGTAAAGACACCATTAAGGGTGATTTTCGGACAACACTAAAACATGAAGGAAAATGTTATTTTTCTTTGAGTTTCCTTACCTAGAAGCAAAGGAGAACAATAATATGTGAAAATATGAGCTCAAGCTCCTCCCATGGAGATTCCTCTTGGCACCGAAATGGAGCTCTTGGAGTTTTGAGAAGACAAGGTTGAAGAGCTTGATGAGACTAAGAGAATGGAGGTCTTTGTTTTTGATTTGGTAAAGAGAGCTAGGAATTACAAGAGATTGAAGATGGTGGATGGTGGTGGTGCTGTAGCTTTACCGTGAATGAGAGAAAGAAGCAAGGTAGAAGAGAGTTTGGAGACGTGGGAAATGAAGAAGGAAAGAAGCAAATGGAGATAAGTTTGCTTTTGTAAGATATTTACATGATAAAGTAAATAGTACTTTGTTTAGTCATTATTTATTTGCGTAATAAGCTAACATAAGTGGTGACTCACCACCATAAAAACCGGCCCCTTTTATGTTACTAGGGGTGTTTTAGTCTTTTGGACTAATTAACTTACTTATATTGACTTATGTTATAAACTAGCTTATTTTGGTTACTATTCACCAAAACAAGGCACATATTTGTGAAATTTTTTATTTCCCATTGATTTAGACTTCCTAATGTGATACTAAGTAGTACACATGTTAATTAAAGAGTAATGATGGACATTTAGCCACTCAAAACTCTTTTACAAGACAATTTTTCAAAAATGTGCTTTAAGACTCCTTAAAGCACATTTTGTGTTTTAACTTGTTTTCAAGCTTGGTTTTCCTTGGTAATTGGTTTAATATGTTCATTAATATATAAATAAGGTTTTGGTAAGCTCATTAGATCTTAACCAAGCTTATCCCAAGCTTAGAGCACATTTTAGCCCTTATTGACTTTAAGGTAATTAATTGTGTCTTCTATCGTTTAAATTGTTTACTAATGTTTCTAAGACACTTTTTAGTCTTATTATACCTTATTTTAATGTTTAAACAACATACCTAGGTTTGGGGTATTTCAATCTACCCCACTTAAAAGAACTTTGTCCCCAAAGTTCATACTTCCCACATATCTTAGCTTTTAGAACACGGGAATACATATAAAATAACACTTTCATAACAACATTAACAATATACTTACATAGCACCGGACACAAGGTCCAAACAACATAACAACACAACATCATTCAGACACAACGGTCTGTAACATAACAAGGTAGTAACATAACAACATCCGAATACATGTCGTACACACATAACCGAAATGGCTCTACCCCCCTTAAAATAGGGGTACACCTCGTACCCTATACATACAAATACTAAGAAGTAAACAATGACGGGTACTTCACCTTCATCTTATCTTCCAGCTCCCAAGTGGCCTCCTCAACGTCCTGGTTAGACCAGAGAACCTTCACCAGTCTCACAGACTTATGGCGAGTGTCTCGAGTCTTAGTGTCCAGAATCCGTACGGGAGTCTCCACTGATCAAATGGTCGGCTCTAAGGTTAGCCTCTCAGGCTGAAGTACATAAGACGGATGAGACATATATTTCTTCAACTGGGACACATGAAATACATCATGTACCTTGCCCAACTCGGCGGGTAAATCAAGTCTGTAAGCTACCGGGCCGATCCGCTTCGTCACAACATAAGGCCCCACATATTTTGGGCTCAACTTGCCTTTCTGGCCAAAACGAAACACTCCCTTCATGGGGGATACTCTAAGAAATACCTGATCGCCCATGGTGAACTCTAGGTCACGTCTGTGCACATCGGCTTATGATTTCTGCCTATCCTGAGCTGACTTCATGTTAGCCCGGATATGTCGTACTTCTGCTTGAACTTGCTCCAGATACTCTGGTCCTATAATGACCGTCTCACTCGACTCATCCCAGCATAATGGCGTAAGGCATGGTCTACCGTACAAAGCCTAGAAGGGAGACATCTTGATCGAAGCATGGTAACTGTTGTTGTAGCTAAACTCGATCAGATGTAACTTATCAATCCAGATAGTCTGAAAATCAAGTGCACATGCACGTAACATATCCTCAAGTGTCTGGATGGTGAGCTCACTCTGTCCATCTGTCTAAGGGTGGAACGCTGTACTTAGCTTTAGCTCGGTACCAAGCGCTTCCCGTGTGGATTTCCAATACCTCGAAAGGAATCTGGTATCCCTATCAGATACAATTGTTTTCGGTACCCCATGATGTCTTACAATCTCTCTGTCAAAGAGCTCTGCAAGCTTAGCCACTTTCCAGGTGTCCTTCATCGGTATGAATCGAGCCACCTTGGTCAGTCGGTCTACAACAACCCAAATCATATTCAGACCTCCCCTTTAGGCGGAAGCCCTACTACGAAGTCCATAGAAATGCCATGGAACTTCCACTCAGGCACTGGCATTGGCTGCACCATACCACCAGGCCGTCAGTGCTCAAACTTGACCTTCTGACAAGTGAGACACCTTAACACATAATCATTCACATCCTTTTTCAATCCAGTCCACCGAAAATAACGTTTCATACCCTTATACATTTTTGAAGCTCCGGGGTGAATCGAAGTCGTAGAATAATGGGATTCACTCAGTATGCGCTCCTTCAGCTCAGCGCTACTCCTAGGAATACACAGTCGGCCATTAAGCCTAATCAGTCATCATTGTGGAGTCGGAAGTCGTACTTCTGACCCTCGAATGTGCCACCAACAAGCTTCTGTCTGATCTCCAACATGTACTGATCCGTCATTTGAGCACTCCGCACCTCTTCAACCAAGCTAGTATGAGAGACTAGCGAATGGAGAGAGTGTGCTCGGCGACTCAATGCGTCAGCTACCACATTTGCCTTACCCTCTTTATACTGTAGATTGATGTCATAATCGTTTAGAAACTCGACCCACCTTCTTTGTCTCATGTTCAATTCCTTCTGAGTGAACAAGTACTTTAAACTCTTGTGGTCAAAATAGATTGTCATGCTTACCCCATACAAATGATGTCGCCATATCTTCAATGCGAAGACAATGGCACCCAATTCTAAGTCGTGGGCAGGGTAGTTCTCTTCATGCTTCTTCAGCTGTCGGGAGGCGTATGCTACGACCTTCCCGTGTTGCATCAATACACAACCCATACCTCTGCCTGATGCGTCGCAATAGACCTCAAAACCATCTGGACCGCCTGGTAAAGTTAGGACTGGTGCAGATGTCAGAGCATCCTTGAGACTCTGGAAAGAACTCTCGCAGTCGACTGTCCACTCGAATGGAGCATCATTTTTCATCAAGGAAGTCATCGGCTTCGAGACACTGGAGAAGTCCTTCACAAATCTCCTATAATATCCTACCATACCGAGGAAGCTCCGGATGTCGATAACTGTCTTCGGCCTAGGCCAGGTGGCACTACATCTATCTTTGCCGGATCAATAGCGATCCCGGCCTCAGAATCACATGACCAAGAAAGGATACTTGGTTCAACCAAAACTCACACTTTGAAAATTTAGCATACAACTGATTCTTTCTCAATGTTTGTAACAACTTCCCAGGTGGCTTTCATGCTCACCCTTGGATTTCGAATACACAAGTATATCGTCGATGAAACATACCACTGACTTGTCCAACTGATCTTGGAACAAGCGGTTCATTAAGTCCATGAACTTAGCTGGTGCATTGGATCAACCAAACGGCATAACCGTAAACTCATAATGTCCATATCTGGTTCTGAATGCGGTCTTCTCAATGTCAGTCACGGATGGCAATCTGATGGTATTCGGATCGTAGATCTATCTTGGAGAAGACTGATGCTCCTTTCAACTGATCGAATAAGTCGTCGATGCGTGGTAAAGGATAACGGTTCTTCACCGTAACTGCATTCAGCTCACGATAATCAATACACAGGCGGAGACTACCATCCTTTTTTCACGAAGAGGACCGGCGCTCCCCATGGTGAAACGCTAGGCGGATAAATCCCTTGTCGAGTAGGTCTCTCAGCTGCTCCTTGAGCTCTGCCATCTCTACTGGAGCCATATGATAGGGCACCTTCGCAATTGGTCCGGTGCCCGGAACCAAATCAATCTCAAACTTAACTTCCCGTGCTGGCGGCATGCCCGGCAGTTCGTTAGGAAATACATCAGGAAACTCCAACACTACCGGCACATCTGGGATAAACTCTGGGTCTCTCTCTCTATCTTGGACATAGCAGAGGTATACATCATTCCCTCGTCGTAGTTCACGATACATGGCCATGGCGGTGATGATCTGAGTCGAAGGCTCCCTGGGCCTCTGGCGGTATGATATAGTAACCCCAGACAGACTCCGAAGAAGCAGCGTGCTCGGCACATAGGATTCTGCCCTTGTACCGCTCCAACCAGTTCATCCCGATAATCACACAAAAAGAATCAAAAGAAAAAATCGATCAAAGAAACTCATTCTCTAACTCTTCATTCGATCAAACTTCATCTCACACAACAACATCGTGGTAGCGGGTACACCTGATCCGCTCTTTCGACGGAAGCGTGACTAGAAAATCTGGCATCTCATCACCGTCTAACCCCAGCCTTTTCACAAAAGATAGCGAAATAAATGTGTGTGAGGCTCCGGAGTCGAACAAGATCGAAGCGTCCACGCCATTGACTGGAAAGGTACCGGTGAGGATTGTGCCGCTCTTGCCGGCTTGCAGACACTCAGTATACCTCCCGTTCCGAGTGCACAGCCTAATTCATTGGAAAACTAATAAGTATTTGGTAATAACACGGTTGACATACTTTAAACAACTCCACTTTATTCATTAACATTTTCTTTACAACACACGTTGGTTCACATTGCTGACATGACTAACACATACAACATCCTTAACATACACTGGTTTAACACATTACATGATTCACACAAGGCTTTAAAACTATCTGAAGGTCAAATTCAAACGTCCGGGTTTCATGTGTGTGGCATTGATCACTGCCGATGGTGCGGTATTCAGTTTGATCTTCTTGATGCCATGATATAGCATCCTTGACTACCCACCCATGATTAACACATCTCCTGATTTCAACACTAGTTTCCTGGCGAGATCAGCACACTTCTGCTCGCCGTACACAAACACTGCGGTATCACCAATGGACCAAGACACCACGGGTATTCCCTTACTTAGAGACTCGGGTGACTCGTCCTTATCTTGGTGTAACCCTAACCGTCCACCTTTCTGGTAGAAGTTCATAATACATAAATCCGCTTTAACACTTGGTATTGAATCTGATTCAACTTGCTGAGCAATTCCCACGGCGTGGTTAACGACCGTAAGGAACTCCTCAAGTATAACTGGTACAGTTTCTCCATCTTCCGCTCGCACGTCTTGATATGTCTTGGTGTAAGGATTCCAGTCCTTACCCATGCACATCATCTTTAATTTCACCTTCGATCCGCTCGGGTATTCGGGTGTGTAGAAACCTCCAGGTGCTGCTCCTAGTTTATCGCATCGTCGGATAATATGGATCTGTGCTTCCGGTGTTAGGTATCCATTTAAGAGTACCATACCTGGTTGGATTACCTGACATTGCTCCATTGGAAAGTCGGTGATGCTGATGGTGGTTTCTTCAGGGTTTGGTGTGGGTGGGATTGGATAACAAATATTGAAGGTTCCTAGATTTCCAAATTACATATTTTAGGTGACTTTCACATTATACTTTAATTCTTTACTCACATGGTAGTACACTTAGACTCACTAACACACATGCATGAAATGCGATATACAATCACTTATTTCACTCAACAGTTTAGGCCGTACCTGGTCTAGAAGAGGGCACTGGCGCCGCAGACCGGTCCACCACATTCAGGGCGGCTTTACCGGATCCCGACCCCTTCCCTTCTGGGAATCTGTGTACCTCTGATCTGGGGGTGGCTGATTCGCCGTGTTCGGGCCATCGGTGGTCACGGTGGCCTTACCCTTCCACTGCCCCTTAGGCTTGTAGTTTCTGCCATTCGGGTTCTGGAAGCATTCGTAGTCACGATGCCCTATCTTTTTACAGTATCGGCACTGCACATCATTGCCCTTGCAGTCCTTGCCGGGGTGGTCTCCGTTACACCACTTGCAGTAGTAGTGGCGATCGGATCCAGAGCCCGTGCTAGCTGCTAACACATCACACACTCAGTACATACTTCACAAAATAACAACACGCACTAGAATTTGGTATTCGAATTTTATTAGTTACCCTTGGGCGGGTAAGAGCGTAAGGGCTTGGCCGCATATGCATAGGTGAGCTGCAGAGGCTCCTCAGCAGTGGTGGTCTGGGCTTGGCCTTTGCCACCCTGTTGTTGTCCTTTCTGGGACTAGGGGTATGGCTTTTTCTTCTTTCCTCCCCCGTGCCCTTGCGTGCCTAGACCCTCGCTCGTGGCCTTGCGCTTAAGCGCATTCTCTCGTCCCTCAGACGGACGGTGATCTCAACAATAGCAGCGGCATGATAGCACTCCTATATTTAGGGTGTTAGTTATGCCCTGCAAAACAAACTCACAATTACATTAACACACTGCCCACACTTATTCACTTCACACTGTAGTTCGTTACCTGCAAAGTGGTATACCCGCTTGGCCCCATACCGTAGCGTAGGCGGTAGCTCAATCCGTTGTAGAAACGGTTCACTAAAATCCGGTCTGAGTAACCCAGATCCGGCAGCAGATGGATAAGTCCGATAAAGCGGAGTAGTACTCATCAACCGTCATCTTATCCCCTTGCCTCAAGTTGTTGAGCTCCAGGCGCTTGGCCTCTTGCACATGAATCGGGTAGTACTTGGCTCGTAGCAGGGCCGTGTACTCCCTCCACTGGAAGGTAGGATCACTGTAACACCCCTACAACGCTTCTAACAACTACCGAAATCGCAGCGGAATTAACCAACCAAACAATAACTAAACACTTTGGTGTTACAACCCGTTAACCACCCACGTGGTTAACTAGGCAGAATAAATACAAGTGTATCGGTCTGATGATCAGACTCCCGAGCATAGAATCTAACATCCATATATAAACACAACCAACCATACCGAGTATTTAATTTACAACACACCTACAAACCATAATCATCCACCACTGTTTAACAACGGTACCAAAATGTAACGCCTCGGGAGCACAGGCGCATCCCGGGCTCAACAACCAACATAGCCAAAAGTACATCAACGATCTAGGACCTAGAGCCACTCTGCTTCTTCGATCCTCATCCTGCAATAAAATATGGAGCCCCCGAGGGGGTCAGCAACCTTTGCTGGTATGGCTAACGCGCAGCCCATCGGCTACCGGGATACGCGCAACAATTGTCATAATAACATGGCATTCATTTTAGAACATCCAACATATATATATATATATATACCATAGCATAGAAAGGGAAATTGCATAGCATCATAACAATACATATCACCATAAAATCGGTTCTCACAAGGAACCTTCCACCATAGTTAGTATACCATGTGAGCCTAGAGATTTTTACCAATCCCATGGTAAGCTCGTTACCATCCTCGTTACCGTCCGGTTATGTAGAACGGTTAACTTATACCAAAGGTGTGTCGGATATAGTAATCCCAAGCACACCGAAATAACATACGTATGCCCCTATGGCCCGACGTGAGTCAGTAACTAGCTTTGGATAAGCTAAGGGAAGGTAGAAACCAAATTGGAATACCACCTATACATACACCAAGAGAGCCGAACCGGATATGATATCGACCCCCATCCATCACACGCGTGGCCGGAACAACCGGACTCCTCACTCCCCCCGATTAGTACTTGTTAGTGATCACACAATATTTTGTTAAGTCACATACAAGCAAACATTTAGGTCTTGTTAGACAACCAAGGGAAAGGAGTCACAACCTTACAGCATCTTAATGTATAACAACAGTAAACTCTTTTCATGCCTTAATCTTATAAGGTCGTAACACACAGAAAAGCAAACAACATCCAAGCCGGTGTAAACCGGTAGGCAACAGACTGCAAGAAACCATACCTTGGTCCTTGCCTTGATTGATTTCCACCTTGAGAGAATCCTATACACATTAGTAACGTCGGTTAATTATTTATTTAACTTCACACTTACTAAGTATTTAACATGATCGTATGACATGTTTTGATGTCTAACTTACCCTAGGTTACCTTCATTATACACCCTAGGGTAACTACATAAGTCACATTCTTTTCTGTTTTTTTTTTAAGTTTTTGGTATGTCCGACCCACGTCCGACCCACAACTGGGTCGGACCCTTCCAGTGGTTTTCGGGTCTGAAGAACCTTACCATGTCCGACCCATGTCCGACCCAACCTTCTGGGTCGGACCATTCAAGAGACATGTCCGACCCAAGTCCGACTCACTCGACTGGGTCGGACCATTACAGAGAATTCCATCGACCTCAAAACATCTATGTCCGACCCATGTCCGACCCACCCTTCTGGGTCGGACCATTACAGAACATTTCACCGCCTTACAAACATGCCCGTCCGACCCACGTCCGACTCATTCGACTGGGTCGGACCATTCCAGAAACATTTTCCTCCTTTGAAATATGACCGTCCGACCCATGTCCGACCCACCCTTTTGGGTCGGACCATTCAGAACATTTTCCTAACGTCTAACAGAGGCTGTCCGACCCAAAACTGGGTCGGACCCCTGGGTCGGACGCCTTCTAAACTTACCCAAATTTTGTCAAATCTTCACCAAAATTCTCCCAAAGCCTCTTAATGCTTCCTAACAACATTTGGTAACCTTATATCCACATACAACCCTATGAAACTCATTTTCTAATTCCTTAAGCCTTTACTTATTTCCTTGTAAAATTCCTTAACACTTACAACATTTTATACTAGGTTTCTAAATGGTGTTTCTCACCTATGATAACTACTATCCCAAAATGCTTTCTCCTCCTCTTAACTTCATCTCTTAGGCATTAATTCTCACAACTAACTCCTTATGTCATTCTTGAAATTCTTTTCCAAGTTTACACTTTCTCCTTATTTACCAAAGTTTGCCAAAGTCTTTATCTAAGTCCAAAATGACTTTGGTACATACTAAAACCTCAAGCTCATGCCTAAGTCCTTATTACACTCTAGAGTACTTCCTAGTTCATCAAAATTCCTTTAAAACATCATGAACTCCTTTTTCATTTCCTAAGTTTTCTAACTCACCAAACCTTATGTAAACACTTAGAACTTCTTGCTTCTTACCTAAATTTTGACATGGATTCCCCTAGAACATTACTAAGCCTAACACTTTGTTTTCTCCATTAAACACACAAGAACATCTAGAACACTTTCTTACACAACTTCACCAAATTCACACTACATCACAATATAACAGTGCATAACTTAAATTGCATGGCACTTAGGCCTTAAAATGCATGGCCCTTAGGCCCTTAAAGTGCTTAAATCATAAACACTGAATTTCCAAATATATACCCTTAACTGCAAATACATCAACACACATATGCCTTTACTAGTCTCTTGAGAACACTTTACTAGTCATTCACCATTTGCTCTTTAGGTAGTTTAATAAGCATATAGCTCATTTCTCCTAAGGCATTAAAACAACATTAAGTTAGTAGATTTACCTCTTTTTCCAAAACCACTTCCTTCTTGTTTCCTTACAAAACCGTATGGTATTTTGATTCCTGTCAAGTCTAGACAATATACCAACACCATAATGAGTATTCAAGCTTTGAGCTTCATCTCATTGTAAACCCTAATTTTACATTGTTTCAAAAAACATTAATGTAGTTGTTTTACCTTGATCTTTGAAGAGAGTTTGAATATATAAAAAGAGAGGACTCCACCTAGTCCATGAAGAGTTGAAATGAAGCTAGAAAAAGTCACACAAAGAGCTATATCAATGTGTATTTTCGGTCAAGGTAAGAACATGAGGAAACATGATTTTCTTTGAGATTCCTTACCTAGAAGCAAAGGAGATCAAAATATGTCAAAATACAAGCTCAAGCTCCTTCAATGGTGGAACACCTTGGCACCGAAAGGGCTCTTGAGTTTGAGAAGATAGAATGAGAGCTTGATGAGGAAGAGATTGGTGGTCTTAGAATTTGATTTGGACAAGTGAGCTTGATTTGGCAAGAGGTCAAAGGTGGAGTTTCTATGGTGGGTAGTGGTATTACCGAGAGAGAACAGCAAGAAGAAGGAAGAAAGAGGTTGAGACCGTGGGAAATGAAGAAGAAATGAGAATGAAGATAGAATTTGCTTTTAAGAGATATTTGTAGTATTAAAGTAAAAAGTGAGTTAATTAGTTTCTAACTTACTTATTATATCAAACTAGAGAGTGGTGAGTCACCACACTTAGAAAACCGGCCCCCTATATATAATGAGGGTATTTTAGTCTTTGTTTGTCAATTTAATTACTTAATACAACATATGTTAAAACTAGCTTATAAAAGTCACTATTCACCTAAACAAGGCACTTAGAAGTGAAATTTTGATTTCCCATTAATATAGCCACCCAAATGTGATACTATATAGTACACCATATATTTAAGAGTAATGATGGACATTTAGCCACTCAAAACTCATTTACAAGACAATTTTTCAAAATGTGCTTTAGGACTTCTTAAAGCACATTTTGTGTTTTAAACTTGTTTTCAAGCTTGGTTTTCTTGGTAATTGATTTATTATATGTTCATAATAATATATATATGGTCTTGGTAAGTTCATTAGGTCTTACCCAAGCTTATTCAAGCTTAGAGCACATTTTAGCTCTTATTGACTTTAAAGCACATTTTGTGTTTTCTTTTGTTTAAATCTGTTTACTAATGTTTCTAAGACTCTTTTTAGTCTTAAGTAAATTCATGTTTTAATGTTTAACCACATACCAAGGTTTGGGGTATTTCAATCTACCCCCCTTAAAAGAACTTGTCCCCAAAGTTCATACTTCCACATATCTTACTATTAAAACACGGGGAACACTTATAAAAACAATACTTCCAAAAACATCATTTCCAACATTACCATCATTCTTACACCACAACGGACTCGAGGTCCAAACGTCCAAACCACATAATTCCATTCGACACAACGGTCTGTAACATAACATAGACAATGTATACATATACATGTCGTACACAACCATAACCGAAATGGCTCTACCCCCCTTAAAAGGGGTACGCCCCGTACCCTATACATATAAACACTAAGAGCAAACAATGACGGGTGCTTCGCCTTCATCTTTTCTTCCAGCTCCCAAGTGGCCTCCTCAACGTCCTGGTTAGACCAGAGGACCTTCACCAGTCTCACGGACTTATGGCGAGTGTCTCGAGTCTTAGTATCCAGAATCCGTACCGGAGTCTCCACTGATCGCATGGTTGGCTCTAAGGTTAGCCTTTCCGGCTGAAGCACATGAGACGGATGGGCATATACTTCTTCAACTGGGACACATGGAATACATCATGTACCTTGCCCAGTTCGGCGGGTAGATCAAGTCTATAAGCTACCGGGCCGATCCGCTCCGTCACAACATAAGGACCCACATATTTCGGGCTCAACTTGCCCTTCTGGCCAAAACGAAACACTCCCTTCATGGGGGATACCCTAAGAAATACCTGATCGCCTACGGCGAACTCCAGGTCACGTCTGCGCACATCAGCGTACGACTTCTGTCTATCCTGAGCTGCTTTCATGTTAGCCTGGATCTGGCGAACTTCTGCCTGAACCTGTTCAAGATACTCTGGTCCTATAATGACCGTCTCACTCGACTCATCCCAGCATAATGGCGTGCGGCATGGTCTACCGTACAATGCCTGGAAGGGAGACATCTTGATCGAAGCATGGTAACCGTTGTTGTAACTAAACTCGATCAGATGTAACTTATCAATCCAGCTGGTCTGAAAGTCAAGTGCACATGCACGTAACATATCCTCAAGTGTCTGGATGGTGCGCTCACTCTGACCATCTGTCTGTGGGTGAAACGCTGTGCTCAATTTCAGTTCAGTACCAAGTGCCTCTCGTGTAGACTTCCAATATCTGGATAGGAATCTGGTATCTCTGTCAGATACAATCGTTTTCGGAACCCCATGATGTCTTACAATCTCTTTGTCGAAGAGCTCTGCAAGCTTAGCCACTTTCCAGGTGTCCTTCATCGGTATGAATCGAGCCACCTTGGTCAGTCGGTCTACCACAACCCAAATCATATTCAGACCTCCCCTTGTAGGCGGAAGCCCTACCACGAAGTCCATAGATATGTCATGGAACTTCCACTCCGGCACTGGCATTGGCTGCACCATACC
This sequence comes from Limonium bicolor, assembly GCA_023374045.1. Taxonomy (NCBI): domain Eukaryota; kingdom Viridiplantae; phylum Streptophyta; class Magnoliopsida; order Caryophyllales; family Plumbaginaceae; genus Limonium; species Limonium bicolor. The sequence goes on from CM041779.1 coordinate 165,631,165, forward strand.
ACCAGGCCGTCGGTGCTCAAACTTGACCTTCTGACAAGTGAGACACCTCAAACATAGTATTCACATCCTTTTTCATTCCAGTCCACCAAAAATATCTTTTCATACCTTATACATCTTTGAAGCTCCGGGGTGAATCGATGTCATAGAACAATGGGATTCACTCAGTATGCGCTCCGTCAGCTCAGCGCTACTCCTCGGTATACACAACCGGCCATTAAGCCTAATCAGGTCATCATCGTGGAGTCTGAAGTCGTACTTCTGACCCTCGAATGTGCCATCAATAAGCTTCTGTCTAATTTCCACCATATACTGATCCGTCATCTGAGCACTCCGCACCTCTTCAACCAAGCCAGTATGAGAGACTAGCGAATGGAGAGAGTGTGCTCGGCGACTCAATGCGTCAGCTACCACGTTTGCCTTACCCTCCTTGTACTGTAAATTGATGTCATAATCATTCAAGAACTCAACCCACCTTTCTGCCTCATGTTCAACTCTTTCTGAGTGAACAAGTACTTCAAACTCTTGTGGTCAGAATAGATTGTCACGCTTACCCCATACAATGATGTCGCCATATCTTCAGTGCGAAGACAATGGCCCCCAACTCTAAATCGTGGGTAGGGTAGTTCTCCTCATGCTTCTTCAGCTGTCGGGAGGCGTAAGCCACGACCTTCCCGTGTTGCATCAACACACAACCCATACCCCTGCCTGATGCGTCGCAATAGACCTCAAAACATCTGGACCGTCTGGTAATGTCAGAACCGGTGCAGATGTCAGAGCATCCTTGAGACTCGTGAAAGCCCTCTCACAGTCGACTGTCCACTCGAATGGTGCATCCTTTTTCATCAAGGAAGTCATCGGCTTCGAGACACTGGAGAAGTCCTTCACAAACCTCCTATAATAACCTGCCAGGACCGAGGAAGCTCCTGATGTCGGTAACTGTCTTCGGCCTAGGCCAGGTGCGCACTGCATCTATCTTTGCCGGATCAACAGCGATCCCGGCCTCAGAAATCACATGTCCAAGGAATGATACTTGGTTCAACCAAAATTCACACTTAGAAAATTTAGCATATAGCTGATTCTTTCTCAATGTTGTAATACATCTCTCAGGTGGCTTTCATGCTCACCTCTCGATTTCGAATACACAAGTATGTCATCGATGAAGACTACCACTGATTTGTCCAACTGATCTTGGAACAAACGATTCATTAAGTCCATGAACTTTGCTGGTGCATTTGACAAGCCAAACGGCATAATGTGAACTCATAATGCCCATACCTAGTTCTGAATGCTGTCTTTTCGATATCACTGTCACGGATGGCAATCTGGTGGTATCCGGAACGTAGGTCTATCTTGGAGAATACTGATGCTCCCCTCAGCTGATCAAATAGATCGTCGATGCGTGGTAAGGGGTAACGGTTCTTCACCGTAACAGCATTCAGCTCCCGATAATCAATACATAGGCGGAGGCTACTGTCCTTCTTCTTCACGAAGAGGACCGGCGCTCCCCATGGTGACACACTAGGGCGGATAAAGCCCTTGTCAAGTAGGTCTCTCAGCTGCTCCTTGAGCTCTGTCATCTCTGCTGGAGCCATACGGTAAGGTGCCTTCGCAATGGGTCCGGTGCCCGGAAACTAGATCAATCTCAAACTCAACCTCTCGTGTGGCGGCATGCCGGCAGTTCCTTAGGAAAACATCAGGAAACTCCGACACTACCGGCACATCTGGTCTAAACTCAGGGTCTCTCTCTATGTCCTGGACATAGCAGAGGTATACATCACTCCCTCGTCGCAACTCACGATACATGGCCATGGCGGTGATGATCTGTGTCGAAGGCTCCCTGGGCCTCTGGCGGTATGATATAGTAACCCCAGATGGACTCCTAAGAAGCAGTCGATGCTCGGCACATAGGATTCTACCCTTGTACCGCTCCAACCAGTTCATCCCGACAATCACATCAAAACCTAGTCCGTCGAACTCTATCAAGTCGATCGGAAACTCCTCATCCATGATTCGAACAACAGCATCTCGGTAGTAAGCGGGTAACCTGATCCGCTCTTACGGGGTGACCAAGAAGTCTGGCATCTCTTCACCGTCTAACCCCAGCCTCTTCGCAAATGATAGTGAAATGAATGTGTGTGGAGGCTCCAGAGTCGAACAGGATCGATGCATCCACGCCATTCACTGGAAAGGTACCGGTGAGGATTGTGCCGCTCTTGCCGGCTTCTGCCTTATTGCAGACACTCAGTACACCTTCCGTTCCGAGTGCACAGCCTAATTCATTGGCAAACTTATAAGTATACGGTAGTAACACGTTGATACACTCCAAAACAACATTCCTTTTTTCATTAACACAGTCTTTACACCATAAGTTGGTTACATTGTAGACATGGCGATATAGCTCCTTTGTCAAACCACTGGCTTAATACATTACATGATTACACAAGGCTGCAAAACTGCCTGAAAGTCAAATTCAAACGTCCGGGTTTCAGATGTGTGGCTTTACCACACTGTCGATGGTGCGGTATTCAATTTGATCTTCTTGATACCGGTGGTATAACATTCTTGATTGTCCTCCCATGATTAATACATCACCTGATTTCAACACTAGCTTCCTTGCGAGATCACCCACGCTTCTGCTCGCCGTACATAAACACAGCGGTATCACAATGGACCAAGACACCACGGGTACTCCCTTACTTAGAGACTCGGTGACTCGTCCTTATCTTGTGTAACCTAACCGTCCACCTTTCTGGTAGAAGTTCACAATGCATAAGTCAGCTTCCACGTTCGGAATCGGTTCCGATTCAAGCTGCTGAGCAATTCCCACGGTGTGGTTAACAACCGCAAGGAACTCCTCAGGTATGCCTGGTACAGTTGCTCCGTCTTCAGCTCGTACATCCTGATATGACTTGGTGTAGGGATTCCAGTCCTTACCCATGCACATCATCTTCAGCTTCATCTTCAAACCGCTCGGGTATTCGGGTGTGTAGAAACCTCCTGGTGCTGCTCCAAGTTCGTTACAACGTCTGATGATGTGGATTTGTGCTTCCGGTGTCAGGTATCCATTTAAGAGTATCATACCTGGTTGGATAACCTGACATTGCTCCAGTGGGATTCGGTGATGCTAATGGTGGTCTCTTCAGGGTTTGTGTGGGCGGGATTGGATAACAGATATTGAAGGTTCCTAGGTTTCAAATTGCCTAACTTTAGGTGTTTTCCACATTATATTCTAACTCTTTACATATATTTTATACCCTTAGACTTGCTAACACTCATGCATGAAATGCGGTAAGCAATCACTTTTTCATTTAACAGTTTAGGCGGTACCTGGTCTTGAAGAGGATCCTGTGCCTCTGACCGGTCCACCACATTCAGGGCGGCCTTGCCGGACCCCGTAGCCTTCCCCTTCTGGGATTCAGTGTACTTCTTTTCAGAAGTCTGCTGAGTAATCGCCTTCGGGCCTTCAGTGGTCGTGGTAGTATTACCCTTCCACTGCCCCTTTGGCTTATAGTTCCTGCTGTTGGGGTTCGTCCAACACTCAAACTCACGGTGCCCCATCTTCTGGCAGTGACGACACCTCACATCATTCCCCTTGCAGTCTTTGCCGGGGTGGTCTCCATTGCACCACTTACAGTAAAAGTGGCGCTCCGGTCCAGAACCCGCGCTAGCTGCTACAACAACACACAATCAATACTCACCTTCCATCTTAACAACATACACCTCAACTAGATACACATGATTTAGTAATTACCCTTAGGCGGGTAGGAGCGTAGAGGCTTCGCCGCGTACGCGTACGTGAGCTTCAGTGGCTCATCGGCTGTGGTGGTCTGGGCTTGGCCCTGTCACCCTGGTACTGACCCTTCTGGGGCTGAGGGTAGGGCTTCTTTTTCTTTCCTCCCCCATACCCTTGCTGACTCTGGCCCTCGTTGGTGGCCTTGCGCTTGTGCGCATTTTCCTCGTCCCTCAGACGGACGGTAATTCAACCTTAGCAGCGGCATGATAGCACTCCTGAATTTAGGATGTCAGTCATGCCCCGCAAAAACAACTTATCAACTCACATTAACATTCACTCATGGTGTACATTGATTCACAACAAGGTACTCTAATTACCTGCAAGGTAGTATACTTAGCTGGCCCCATCCCATAGCGGAGACGGTGGCTAAGACCATTGTAGAACCGGTTCACCAACACCCGGTTCGAATACCCAAGGTTTGGTAACAGGTGGATAAGGCCGGTGAATGCTGTGTAGTAGTCATCAACCGACATCTTATCCCCCTGCCTCAGACTATCCAGCTCGAGGCGCTTGGCCTCCTGCACATGTACAGGGTAGTACTTGGCTCGCAGTAGAGCCGTGTACTCCCTCCAACCAAACTCACGATCAGCCATCCTGTCCTCCTTCACCAACTTCCACCAACTCTGTGTCGTACCCTTCAAGTAGTAGGCGGCAAGACGGACCTTAGCTTCAGCAGGTACTGCCAAGGTTTCGTAGGCGGTCTCCAGTTCGGAGATGTACGCCTCCAGCTTTCGAGGATCAGTCTCCCCATTGAATGATGGCGGTCTAAGATCAGCCAACGCCTTGACCCAATTGGTCTCTCGTGGCGGTGGTGGTGGTGGCTGAACTCCGGGCTGTTGCCCTTGCTGTATAGCAGCAACCAGATCGGGTACCAACTGGGCTACGGCGGCTGCAACTGCCTCAGCCATAGTCTGTGCCGTAGTATCATCGCCCTGGTTACCCAAATCTCCAGTACCGCGCCCGCGGCCTCTACCTCGTGGTCTACCTGCCATCTGAATTCATATGAACATCTCATTAGCATTATGCTTGCACACTTATCGGTCCAATGGTTATAACATCTTCCCGACAACCAGGTAATTCCACACTTAGTTAGTGGTTACCCCTTCCAAATCTGTTCACTTAGGTATCTGTAGTTAGATTTCCTAACTCGGTATATCCCTAAGCTCGGCATTCTAGTCATCAGAGCGATACTTCGCTCTGATACCACTTTTTGTAACACCCCTACAACGCTTCTAACAACTACCGAAATCGCAGCGGAATTAACCAACCAAACAATAACTAAACACTTGGTGTTACAACGCCGTTAACCACCCACGTGGTTAACTAGGCAGAATAAATACAAGTGTATCGGTCTGATGATCAGACTCCCGAGCATAGAATCTAACATCCATATATAAACACAACCAACCATACCGAGTATTTAATTTACAACACACACACTACAACCATAATCATCCACCACTGTTTAACAACGGTACCAAAATGTAACGCCTCGGGAGCACAGGCGCATCCCGGGCTCAACAACCAACATAGCCAAAAGTACATCAACGATCTAGGACCTAGAGCCACTCTGCTTCTTCGATCCTCATCCTGCAATAAAATATGGAGCCCCCGAGGGGGTCAGCAACCTTTGCTGGTATGGCTAACGCGCAGCCCATCGGCTACCGGGATACGCGCAACCAATAACATGGCATTCATTTTAGAACATCCAACATATATATATATACCATAGCATAGCAAGGGAAATTGCATAGCATCATAACAATACATATCACCATAAAATCGGTTCTCACAAGGAACCTTCCACCATAGTTAGTATACCATGTGAGCCTAGAGATTTTTACCAATCCCATGGTAAGCTCGTTACCATCCTCGTTACCGTCCGGTTATGTAGAACGGTTACTTATACCAAAGGTGTGTCGGATATAGTAATCCCAAGCACACCGAAATAACATACGTATGCCCCTATGGCCCGACGTGAGTCAGTAACTAGCTTTGGATAAGCTAAGGGAAGGTAGAAACCAAATTGGAATACCACCTATACATACACCAAGAGAGCCGAACCGGATATGATATCGACCCCCATCCATCACACGCGTGGCCGGAACAACCGGACTCCTCACTCCCCCCCCCGATTAGTACTTGTTAGTGATCACACAATATTTTGTTAAGTCACATACAAGCAAACATTTAGGTCTTGTTAGACAACCAAGGGAAAGGAGTCACAACCTTACAGCATCTTAATGTATAACAACAGTAAACTCTTTTCATGCCTTAATCTTATAAGGTCGTAACACACAGAAAAGCAAACAACATCTCAGCCGGTGTAACCGGTAGGCAACAGACTGCAAGAAAACCATACCTTGGTCCTTGCCTTGATTGATTTCCACCTTGAGAGAATCCTATACACATTAGTAACGTCGGTTAATTATTTATTTAACTTCACACTTACTAAGTATTTAACATGATCGTATGACATGTTTTGATGTCTAACTTACCCTAGGTTACCTTCATTATACACCCTAGGGTTAACTACATAAGTCACATTCTTTTCTTTTTTTTTTTTAAGTTTTTGGTATGTCCGACCCACCGTCCGACCCACAACTGGGTCGGACCCTTCCAGTGGTTTTCGGGTCTGAAGAACCTTACCATGTCCGACCCATGTCCGACCCACCTTCTGGGTCGGACCATTCAAGAGACATGTCCGACCCAAGTCCGACTCACTCGACTGGGTCGGACCATTACAGAGAATTCCATCGACCTCAGAACATCTATGTCCGACCCATGTCCGACCCACCCTTCTGGTCGGACCATTACAGAACATTTCACCGCCTTACAAACATGCCCGTCCGACCCACGTCCGACTCATTCGACTGGGTCGGACCATTCCAGAAACATTTTCCTCCTTTGAAATATGACCGTCCGACCCATGTCCGACCCACCCTTTTGGGTCGGACCATTACAGAACATTTTCCTAACGTCTAACAGAGGCTGTCCGACCCAAAACTGGGTCGGACCCCTGGGTCAAACGCCTTCTAAACTTACCCAAATTTTGTCAAATCTTCACCAAACTTCTCCCAAAGCCTCTTAATGCTTCCTAACAACATTTGGTAACCTTATATCCACATACAACACCTATGAAACTCATTTTCTAATTCCTTAAGCCTTTACTTATTTCCTTGTAAAATTCCTTAACACTTACAACATTTTATACTAGGTTTCTAAATGGTGTTTCTCACCTATGATAACTACTATCCCAAAATGCTTCTCCCTCCTCTTAACTCATCTCTTAGGCATTAATTCTCACAACTAACTCCTTATGTCATTCTTGAAATTCTTTTCCAAGTTTACACTTTCTCCTTATTTACCAAAGTTTGCCTAAGTCTTTATCTAAGTCCAAAATGACTTTGGTACATACTAAAACCTCAAGCTCATGCCTAAGTCCTTATTACACTCTAGAGTACTTCCTAGTTCAAAAAAATTCCTTTAAAACATCATGAACTCCTTTTTCATTTCCTAAGTTTTCTAACTCACCAAACCTTATGTAAACACTTAGAACTTCTTGCTTCTTACCTAAATTTTGACATGGATTCCCCTAGAACATTACTAAGCCTAAACACTTTGTTTTCTCCATTAAACACACAAGAACATCTAGAACACTTTCTTACACAACTTCACCAAATTCACACTACATCACAATATAGTGCATAACTTAAATTGCATGGCACTTAGTCCCTTAAAATGCATGGCTCTTAGGCCCTTAAAGTGCTTAAATCATAAACACTGAATTTCCACAATATATATGCCTTTAACCTGCAAATACACTCAACACACATATGCCTTTTACTAGTCTCTTGAGAACACTTTACTAAGTCATTCACCATTTGCTCTTTAGGTAGTTTTAATAAGCATTATAAGCTCATTTCTCCTAAGGCATTAAACAACATTAAGTTAGTAGATTTACCTCTTTTTCCAAAACACTTCCTCCTTGTTTCCTTACAAAACCGTATGGTATTTTGATTCCTTGTCAAGTTCTAGACAATATACCAACACCATAATGAGTATTCAAGCTTTGAGCTTCATCTCATTGTAAACCCTAATTTTACATTGTTTCAAAAACATTAATGTAGTTGTTTTACCTTGATCTTTGAAGAGAGTTTGAATATATAACAAGAGAGGACTCCACCTAGTCCATGAAGAGTTGAAATGAAGCTAGAACAAAGTCACACAAAGAGCTATATCAATGTGTATTTTCGGTCAAGGTAAGAACATGGAGGAAACATGATTTTTCTTTGAGATTCCTTACCTAGAAGCAAAGGAGATCAACAATATGTCAAAATACAAGCTCAAGCTCCTTCAATGGTGGAACACCTTGGCACCGAAATGGGGCTCTTGGAGTTTTGAGAAGATAGGAATGAAGAGCTTGATGAGAGGAAGAGATTGGTGGTCTTAGAATTTGATTTGGACAAGTGAGCTTGATTTGGCAAGAGGTCAAAGGTGGAGTTTCTATGGTGGTAGTGGTATTACCGAGAGAGAACAGCAAGAAGAAGGAAGAAGAAGGTTGAGACCGTGGGAAATGAAGGAAAGAAATGAGAATGAAGATAGAATTTGCTTTTAGGAGATATTGTAGTAATAAAGTAAAAAGTGAGTTTAATTAGTTTTCTTAACTTACTTATTATATCAACTAGAGAGTGGTGAGTCACCACACTTAGAAAACCGGCCCCCTATATTATAATGAGGGTATTTTAGTCTTTGTTTGTCAATTTAATTACTTAATACAACATATGTTATAAACTAGCTTATAAAAGTCACTATTCACCTAAACAAGGCACTTAGAAGTGAAATTTTTGATTTCCCATTAATATAGCCACCCAAATGTGATACTATATAGTACACATATATATTTAAGAGTAATGATGGACATTTAGCCACTCAAAACTCATTTACAAGACAATTTTTCAAAAATGTGCTTTAAGACTTCTTAAAGCACATTTTGTGTTTTAACTTGTTTTCAAGCTTGGTTTTCTTTGGTAATTGATTTAATATGTTCATTATATATATATATATATATATGGTTTTGGTAAGTTCATTAGGTCTTACCCAAGCTTATTCCAAGCTTAGAGCACATTTTAGCTCTTATTGACTTTAAAGCACATTTTGTGTTTTCTTTTGTTTAAATCTGTTTACTAATGTTTCTAAGACTCTTTTTAGTCTTAGTAATTCATGTTTTAATGTTTAACCAACATACCAAGGTTTGGGGTATTTCAATCACCAACTCTGCCCTCCCTTATCAGTTTCCACCAACTCTGAGCCGATCCCTTCAAGTAGTAAGCGGCAAGACGGACATTGACCTCCTCGAGCACATTCAAGGTCTCATAGGCGGTCTCCATCTCGGAGATGTACGCCTCCAACTTACCAGGGTCGGACTCCCACTGAATGACGGGGGTCTCAAATCCGGCAACGCCTTGACCCAATTGGTCTCGCGCGGGTGTGGTTGCGGTTGTGGCCCTTGTTGACCCACACCGCCTTGCTGCTGCTGCATCGCAGCTACCAACTGTGGGACCATCTGGGCTACGGCGGCCGCAACAGCGTCGGCCATGACTTGCGCCGTAGGGTTCTCTCCCCTGGTTCCCGGTATCACCAGTACCGCGTCCGCGGCCTCTACCTCGTGGTCTACCTAACATCTGAATTCACACGAACATTCATTAGCATTGTGCTTGCACACTTATCGGTCCAACGGTTGTAACATCTTCCGACAATAAGGTATCTCCACACTTAGTTAGTGGTTAACCTCTACATAACTGCTCACTTAGGTAACTGTGGTTAGGTTTCCCAACTCGGTATATCCCCAAGCTCGGTATTCTAGCCATCAGAGCGATACTTCGCTCTGATACCACTTTTTGTAACACCCCTACTACGCACTTAACAATAATCGAAATCGCAGCGGAAATAATAACTAAACAATAACTAAGCGGTTCGGTGCTACAACGCCGTTAACCACCCACGTGGTTAACAAGGGAGAATAAATACAAGCGTACCGGTCTGATGATCAGACTCCCGAGCATTAGGTACTAACATCCATACATATATACATTACCAACATACCGAGTATCTAATACAAACCGTCACTGTAAACTGTACACATGAACTCCATTGTCAACTGTAAACGACCGTCACTGTAATACAAATGGTACCAAATATAGCGCCACGGGAGCACTGGCGCATCCCAGGCTCAACAACCAAATAACCAAAAGTGTTTCTGCAGCCTAGAATCTATAGCCATTCCGCTTCCTCGATCCTCATCCTGCAGTAAAATATGGAGCCCCCGAGGGGTCAGCAACCCTTGGCTGGTATGGTTAACGCGCAGCCCACCGGCTACCGGGATACGCGCAACTAATTGTCATGATGACGTGGCATTCATTTTGAACATACAACATATATATCTTAGCAAGAGTATTGCATACAACATCACACATAACATACAAGAACGAATCCTATTAGGAAGCGAACCAACACAATTAGATCACATGGAGAGCCTAGAGAATGTTGTCAAACTCATGCTAAGCTCGTTATATAACTCGTTACCGTCCTGTTAGATTGAACGATTAAGTTAACACAAGGTGCCTTGGATATAGTGATCCAAGCACACCGAACAAAACATAGTATGCCCCTGAGGCCCGACGTGAGTCAGTAAAATAGCCTTGATAAGCTAAAGGGAAAGTTGAAAACCAAAATGGAAAACAACCATAACATACAAAGAAAATCGAACCGGTTATGACATCGACTCCCACACTCACATGCGTGGCCGGAACTACCGGACTCCTCACTCCCCAGTTAGCAAGAAAGAAAAGCAAGAGTGCTTAGTCACCTTACAATAAATGAACTAAAGTAACATTATTTACTCCATTTTCATTCAAAATTGGCTCCAATGATTCACCCACTTGCTCCATCATGGCCGGCTGTCCCCATGCTGTATCTCCACTGATTGAGCTTCAATCATCCAACCCCAATCAGACTTGATGAGTCATCAAAGCAAGAAAATCATAAAATATTCAAAAAATGTGCTTTAAGGCAATATTAGGTCATTCTCCTCCATTTCTTCTCTTCAGCCGAGGTTTCTCTGTCCTTGAGCTCCCTTTGGCTCCTCTCCACCGTAGGTAAGAGTTCCAAGCACCATTGATGAGGTTTCAAGCTCTAGATAAGCTCTTAAGGCATAAAAATGCCCATTTTCTTCATCTTTCCTTCCTTTTTCGATTGATCTACACTCCAACCTTTTCTATACATCTATGTAGAGTGATTTTGAGGTTAGAGGAAGTGTTGGTTTCGTACATAACCAGATCTAAGGAGGAAAGTTCAAGTCTTGACCATTTAAGGTAAAAATGTGCTTTAAGCTCATAACTTTTGATTCCCTTCAAGTTCGGCTGTGAAACTTTGGTCATAGCCTCATCTTCTTATCCTTTTCATGTGGAATCTGTTGGTTAGCCATTTGGAGCAAAGGTGGCCGAGATCCAAAGGAAATACCCTCTTTTAAGGCATTTTTCCAAGGTAAAACCTAATAACAAGGTAGTTTGTTGAGATCTAGCTATTTCCTATGTCAATATGGTGGATCTAACACCTTGTGGTGTGTTTGATTCAGGCCGAAACCATCCTGAACTCTCCTTGCATTCTTAAGGTGATTTTTACCTTAAATCTTACATTAAATTACTTCTTATGGTTAGATCTTGCTTGGAGACTAACTAGGCCTTGTTCTCTGTTTGAAAACATGTAAAACAAGCTGTGGAGAATTTCTACTTAAGGTGGCCAACCAAACAAGGTTCTATCTAGGTTAAATCAAGGTATAAATTACTTAAAACCTTAACTTGTTACATTAATACAAGTTTAAGCTATTCCTAATTAATTGCCGTGAGTGAAGAGGTGAAATAAGGTCTTGTTTGACCTTAAAATGATTAAGGAATGGCTTAATAAATTTTATAACTAATTAAACAAGCATAAATGTCAAATTTAAGACATTATGTGGAAGTTTGGTAAAAAATGAAAATTATATGGTGAGGCCGAAATTTTATATGTATTTTGGGACATTTATGTGTAATTTATTTTGCAAGCCAATGTTTGTAATAAGGCCATGTATTTTAGGCCATTTTATTTATGCATTTACAAGCTTTTAATTAAGTTTAAGTAGTATAAATGCATTACCGAAAAAAATAAATGGGGTATAGGTGTAATTAAAAAATTTAGGGACTTTAGAAAAATAAAGCCGAAAATTAGAGTTAAAAAGGAGTTAAAATAAAGTTTATAAGATTTTGTAAAGTTTTGGGGTTAAATGGTGTATTTCTAGAAAGTATGGGTACTAAACCGTAATTATAAGGAATGTTGGTCAAGGAAATATTAGGTGTCAACTTGACCATATGCTAGGTTTTTGACCAAAATAAATAAGTTAGATAACTTATTTAAGGTGTTATAATAAGATAAGGATTTTATGGTAATATTTTATGACATATGTGGTAAATATGTTATACCAAAATAAAGGGTGTACAATGATATTTTAAACACCCATGGGCTATTAAATTTTTAGGAATTTATTGGGTTGTTTTTGGAATTAAAATAAACTATATATGTAGAATATATAGTTATTATGTCATTATGACACTTTGGAAAAAATAGATGGTGGAATGGTAAATATTGAAAGATATGGGTTAATAAGGATATTTATAACCCTTTGGTGGAATTTAGTGATTTTTAGAATTATTAAGAGAATTTAATAAGTTGGTGTGTATAAATATAGTTTTATGATATGGTGAACTATAAGTTATAATAGGGGCCAAATGGCAACTATAGAATAGCATAAGGGCTGTTCGGAATTTTACAAAAAAATAACCATAGGTTATGCTCTTTTTATAAGTTAGAAATGTTATATTAAATGGAATGTATAACATGGGATGAATTTAAGGGGTGATTTTGTAAATTAAGGAAACTATGGTTTATAGAAAAGAATAAGATTTTCTTATGGTGCTAAGAGGCAATATGAAATAGTTTTTTTTAAAAACTAGGAATAAATTAAAGGGAATAAAAATATCATATCAAATGAATATTAGAATGGGTATAACATTACATAATGTTAAGTGGACAAAACGGAATTTAAATAAGTTAAGGGCTATACCAAGTTAACAGAGTTTGGAAAATGAATTTTAGACTAAGGTCTATAGTGTTATAAATGTTATGCAATTATATGGTTTTGATGGAATAATATAAGGAAGGGTATTCACATAAAATAATGTGACAAACTATAAATAAATGGGATTTATAAACTAAGGTTTTATTTGAATAAACCTTAGGAGTTGTAATTATACAACAATAAAATGTTTACTCATTTAGGATAATAATCTTAATATAAGTTGTTACAATACAATACAACTAATGGGAATAATCATCTAACATAAGATGATAAAATGTAACATATGATATAAGAGTTTTAAACTCATGGAATTACCTACGTGGTAAATATATACATACACAAGGATAATGTATATAAGGTGGATATATGTTTTGGTTGGAAACCATATGATTTAATGGTGGTGGAATTTAAAAAAAATATAAAAAAATAGATGTTATGAACTATAAATGATTTTGATACAATACAAAAAAGTATGAGGTACTACACTCATGCATGGCGTCATGCAACTATAGGTTACGTACCTAAACTAGATGTGGATAGATTAAAAGAAATATAGAATTAAACTTAACAGTTGAATGTTTTGACGTATGATTTTACGTAACAAAACCGTCTGTTTTAGAGAAACCCGTAACAACAACTGTAGAAAACGGGGGTGAACTGTCGGGGTTACTTATTATTCGGAAATACCGGATGTAGTTAGTCATGGAGACTGACTTATAGTTTTATTACCGTTTAGAGTTACTTTCTGACAAGGACGCTTACGAGCTAACGGACTACACGGAGCGTAGGATCTTGCTGATTTATACTCCACCGTACAGTCAGGGTGAACGGTATGTAAAGGGGTTTGATCCGAGTTGTCCTAAGGTTGCTCCTTGGGCTCGGATTTGGTTGATATAACTTGTATGTTGTTATGTGTCTCTGATTGTCTCTGAGGGCTTCCTCAGTTCAGACTTCTGTGTGATCTGTGACAAGATTGATTGTCTGAATGTGTTAATTAATATGCATGAATTGTATATTTAATAGCTGCTTATTATTTCTGTTGTTGAGTTAACAGTATCGGTTCGTATATATGAACCAATATATATAAAACGAACTAGCGGCTATGGTGCTATCTTATATGAATATAAGGAACGTAAGTAAAACGTTGTAGCACTATGATAATAACAATACATATTATCTGAGACTTTTATACGGAGCATTGGCCTTTCTATACACCCGCTCTCGTATCTAACACTGGATCCCGAGTTTTACAGACTCCGGATTGGACTAATGACCTTAGTCTGCTGTGTTAGAAAATTTGAAATGCGATGAGATGGTATAAATTAATTAATTAATGGAATGGAAGTAAAGCCAAGAGGATGTGGCTCTTGGTGCGCGCTGTGATCACAAAAACGATACCAGGATGTCCGCGTACGGGTCCGTAAGTATCAGAAAATTCCCGTGAGCTAGAATGGCTCATTGGTCGGAGACTCTAATACGTTGGAGTGGCTACTGCCGTGGGTGACCCGCCGTAACATATGGGTAACTAGAGACATGTCGTTTTTAACGAGACATTGTCACTAGGTATAACTGAACGACTAAAACAATTGAGACTTATACAGTGGTGAACAATACCATGGACGAGACTTAATACTTGTTTATTATTCTCGTTGTTTCGCTTTGTTGTTCATTGGTTATACTTGTTATTTTATTGTGTGTTGATGGTTGGATGGAGCCTACAAGGCTAAGGTAAATCAAATATGAAAACTGTACGCTACGGCAAAAGTACATTGTACATTATATTGTTATTACTCGATACGTCGATATATAAATGTTGTATGGAATTTAAACGAATGTTTGGATATTTGGATGGATGGTTGAATGTTTATGGATATTTGGATGGATGGTTGAATGTTTATGGATATTTGGATGGATGGTTATTTATTATGCATGTTTACTACAGTATTGAATTAACTGTAAAATGGTAAAGCATGAAACCGATCTAATAATAAGATGGTTAAAATGACAAGTGACCATTAGGGTCCAGGCCCGGCATACTCCAGCGTCCATCGCTGATACTACACCATTCAGGTTGTTGATCATTGTCGGAGCTGAAGAGCAGGAACAGGGTAATTGGAGATGTTGTATAGAAATGAAGATGGTGTATGGTCTTATGGTAAGGTTATGTATTTTTCAGGATTGGGTAGACGCTCACTTGTCGATGTTTATGATTTATGGATTTAGTGTGGTGTATAGGAATTTCTCGTTATCACTGCAGTTAGCAGTTTGTTCATTTTGGAAGTTGGATGTAGTTTGGTTACGTTGCTCGCATGGGCGAGTAATGGCCGGTGACACCCGTGTGAGTTTTGTAATTGTTATTTATTTTTCCGCTGCGAGACATTTTATTTATTGCTACGTGAGATTATATCGTGATTATGGAGAGGAGTGTTACAAAAGTGGTATCAGAGCGGAGTACCGCTCTGATGACGAGATAATAGGTTAAGACAGTGAGCTTAGGACTTGGGAAATTATAGGAAAATGTTGGGAAGTACAAGACGATTCGTCTTAAAGATATTGTGTCTAGTAACGCAAATTGCGTGACAGGTTAGCCTTAAGGCAACTTAATATCCATTGGTTTGTGTATGGTAATCTACCGAGTATTTATGTGACATACTGTACTACAGATGTCTGGTGGAACTAGAGGGCATGGTACTGGAAGAGGTGGAGACGGTTACAGCCGTTCTTGCACAGCTGGGTACTCAAATAGGAGGAGCACCAGCCACCCGCCACAGCCCAGGGAAACGTACTGGCTGAAGTCAGTTACAGAGACCCGACCACCTACATATTCTGGGGAGGAACCAGACCCCGTAGCTTTGGAGCGTTACATCATGTAACATGAGAAAGCATTTGAAGCTTTACAAGTACCGGACGACAAGAAGGTCGCCATTGCTGCTTTCCATCTGAAGGATGCAGCCAGCACTTGGTGGAGGTTGGTCAAGGACCATCACCTGGCTACGCCCGACTTTTCGTGGGCTGCCTTTGTTGAGTTGCTGAGAGGGAAGTACTACCCAGCACATCTCAAACAGAAGAAGCGCCAGGAGTCCGAGACACTGACCCGAGGAGGTCTGACCGTGGATGAGTATTACGCTCGATTCATTGGTCAGCTGGACTTCATTCCCGGTGTGGATTACTAAGAGACCGTGAGGTCGAGAAGTTCCAGGGAGGACTATTATTTCGCATTCAGATGGCGATGTGTGCTACCCTCTACACTACCATCCAAGTACCAACATGAAGCCATTAGATTCTTTACTTACTACACTACCAATTAACTTTGTGAGAACTTACCAAGGAGATTCCAGAGATGTTATGAAGGTTGGCTGCTACCTCGAGGACGGAGCGAAAAGCCCATATGTTACGCCTCGAGGAAAAGAGACTCTACTGGGCAAAGAAAAGGAAGAACCCTGAAGGAGAGTCTGAGGGTGGAGGAACATCTTCAGGCAATAGCCAGAAGAAGTGGAAGTAAGACTTATCCCATTCTAAATTGTTTACCATATTAAATACCTTAGGAATGCTGACCCGAAACCTTTAACAAGAACTCTTTAAAAGAAAGGGCAGCAGGGTCACCAGGGAAAGAAAGGGAAAGAGCCCGTCCTTCGGTTGACCGGCCCAACTATAGACGCTAAGCCTTTGAGATCTGCACCTTCTAAGGTGAGAACACCTACCTCTTAATTGAATTGTGACCTTAACCTTTAAATCATCAGATGGTAACTTAAACTTAATTACTACCATTAGGCACCAGACAGCCCCAGCGGGTTTTTTACTGTAAGCGTTGTGGGAAGGACCATCCGGGGTCGACTGCGAAGGCCGTAAGTCGAATGTCGGTGCTGCCACAAAGAGGGCCATAGGGAATTTGAACACGGATAAACCCAGAGAGCCGTAATTGTAGGCCACCAAGAATACTCAGAAGACCTCAGCTGGAGGATCTGGAGTACTACGAGGCGGTCAGGATTGCCAGACATCTACTTATGCTGGAGCCCCAAGGGCAAGGAGTAGATAGGACATGAGTCCCCTAACTCCATGAGACAGCTGGGAAGACTTTGTTTACTTACTATTTTGTGTGCTTACCTTGATGTTAAAAGGAACTATGTTTATAAGAATGTGGGAGTGTGTCATTGACCACTCGCCTTTTGTGTAAGACTTTGGGATTAGCTGTGTGTACTCAGTACCCATAAGCTTTAAACCTTGACGGATATACATATGAACAGGATGTTATGCTTACATTATCATGTAGCAATACTCAAATGACGTAGAGTCAATGAGACCGGGAATTACTGAACCAGAATTTCCACCTGCATGGCGCACTTGCTATTGCAAGCGCTATGACAAGAAAACCACTGAAATTTCCATCTGCCTTGCGCACTTGCTATACAAGTGCAGCAACAGCAACGGTAACAGTAACAGCAACTGCAAATGCAACAGCAAATGCAACTGCACAACTACTACTTTTTAGTCTTTTATTATACATATACCAAAAAAAAGATGTTTTTCAAACATTTTCACACAACCCTGAGATTAGAAACCTATGCAACTATGGAAGGACCGTTAGTCCAACCACTGCAACTGGAGGAAATTTTACAGCAACTGTAATGGTAAACCACACCAGTTTAATTGTTTGGGAATGTTCAGACATGGCTTATTAGCCAAATACCATCAGTGCATACCCGCATTTAATGCTAATCACTATTAGTGATGAATGTTTAGTCCATATGGACAAGCATACCCTTTGTAGAAGCACCACCGTCAGGGAGGATGGTTGGGAAGTGAAGAGCCAAGTTGCTCAAGCTAGTATGCAATCTGCAATACATCCAATTAAACGGATGAGGGAAAGAATGTGAACTATGGAAGAGTTGTGATCATGATAAACAGGGAGAAAAGGAAATGTGTTGTACTCAATGAGATCAAAAAAAAGAGAAACAAGTTTGCTAATATAGCACGGATTTACTTACACCGAGTTGAATAATACCAGTCTATGGCACAAATTACCACGGATGCCACAAAGGCAATAGCACTTATTACAGGATAACTGAAAACATGAACTAGTACACAAAAAAAAGGCAAGCAAAAAGAGGACAAAAAAAGAGAAGGAAGAAGAAGAAAAAAAAAGGAGATATCCATCAAAGGGAGATTGACAACAGAATACTTCACTATAACCGTGTGACAGACATTCCAGTTTACTAAACGAGTCATGGGACGACCGCACTCCGTTAGGAGCATGTGGGCCTGACAGACTTATTTATGAGTTAGTCGGGTAAGTAGTAATGTATCAGTACGGTACCCCATGCAAGTAGACAAGTAGTGTTAGGAACACGAGAAGTAGTCAACTCCATCCTACGGACCGTAAGACGGATTACCTCGAAGATGGACGAGAAGAGCCGCAGTTAAACCAACGGGCTAGAAAAAAAAAAGAGAACCTTCAACAGAGAACAGTGGACAGTATACAGAGAAGACAGAGAAACCTTTCAAGGACGTAAAAAAAAAGCAACAGGAAAACCCGTTATGGACGAAAATATGTAGAACCCTCATAAGGATCGAGTAAACTCTTGCAATCCAGAGGAAATCTACCAGATGATATGGACATAAACGCGTAAATACGCGAGGAGAAAAGATAAAGCTATATGATAGCAGATACCTTAAGTAAGGAACATTGGATTTGGAAGGTACCACTCACAGGATAATTCGCACATCTTTTCTGTTTGACTCATTGGATATTAGCTGTTTAGCGTTTACGCCTCTGCACTCTGTATGACTGAGTGTTTTGGTATGCACTCGTGTAGTTTAATCTTGTGGGATTGCAGAAAGATAAGTGGATATCAACAAGAGTGTGTAAAAAAAAAAGAGAACTACAACAGTGTGTTACTCCGGAACAAAACCACCAGAGACATAGATGACAAACATCATCTTTGTGGACATATAGGCTGGTACGTCTTAATATTACAAAGACAAGTGCAAAGAGCACTAAGTACTAACAGTAGCCAATGTCATATTACATTTCAAGCTGAATATCAGTGAGAGAAGACACACGCATGTATGCTAGTGATCCAACGAGTGGATTCACAGCAATGGAAAAAAAAGAGGCAAATTGAGCCTATGTTCAGGGTCTGCAACTCAACGGAGCGAGTGGGCCCATTGGAATGAACTTGGGAGAGAGCACAATAGATTAGTGCCTCACCTTTTATGTATTGTGGAGCCCTGAAGGCTAGAGTCATACCTGTCTCTCTGATATGAGGATAATCCACGAGTTGATGAACTCTTTGAGAGCCAAGTATCCAGCGCTCTTTGTTGAGCAGCAGTTGTAACTTGTGGGGTACGGGAGCGTAACCCTTTTTAAGGGGGGTAGAGCCTCTTGGCTGTGCACATGTGTGCACTAAGTTTTGTTTGTTTAGTATGCGTTGCATACAAAGAATTGGTGGTGTGCGGGGCATACGAGGTTTGTTTGGTTAATATGTGAATTATTTAGTATGCATAGCATACAGTGAATTGGTTTTGTTGGTTATGGTTGGTATGCGGGGCGTGCGTTGTTTGGTTTGTCTGTGTGTGAATGTACACTTGTATGTACGTATCTTACGAGATACCTGTGTGAATGTTGTGTCTACACCATGTGTGTACCACTTTTCTTATGCTATTTGTGATATGTATTCATATTGCTTTATAGAATGACTACATATGTATCGCCTAGATACGAAATGAATCATTAGATATGGAATGTGGAACAATAGAATGTTATGGACACCTCAGGAAGGTTGTCAGGACTTGTAGAACTGATAGGAAATGATGGTGCTGATGGATCACCTATATCCATATGATTGAACTAACACCACAATGTGATGGCTATGTGCTGTATAAGCGCAATACGATGTATGTAAATGATATATCACATAGATATACATTATGGGAATAATGGGTAGTTATACATTTATATATACTTACCTATTTGATTAAGAGACTTCGGGACGAAGTCTTTTTTAGGGGGGTAGATTGAAATACCCCAAACTTATTAAATATGGATTAAATATTTAATCACATTAATTAAGGCCTAAACATGCCTTAAAAGTCAACTGAGATCAATAGCGGTCAACACAAAACAAGATGTTGCACCCTTTGACTATTAAGGGTAAATAAATACCCAAATGAACTTCTTAGGACTTAAAAATTTGTCCTAAGTATATTAACATAATATTAAACATATTATAACCGTTGGACAACACTCCACACAAAGAAAAAGCATTTACATGCTTCAAGGTCAAAAAGGGCAAAAAGGTGCTCTAGGAAAACCATAAAAATCAAATGACCTCTAATGATATAAAATTGAATACCATGATCAAGTATCATGTAAGGAACACAACAAAAACCGTTTCAAAGGAAACAGAGCCCAGAAACACCTTGCGACACAAAATGTGCACTAAAACTCCTTAAAGCACGTTTTTGTGTAATCGCCTTTTAAATTGGTTTTAAATGGGCGAACAGGTTATAATTACCTTTAAATATAATAAAATATCATATTATATGATATTAGGAATTTAATTCCAAGAATTTACGAATTTTTATATATTTAATATTAAAATATTAATAAAACCCTAAAGTGGGGCCCGTTTGGGTCAACATTGACTAAGTTGGTCAATGTTGACCATTGACCACGAGTTGGACTACCTAAAATCGGTGAAGCAAGTCTCTTAATAGACCAAGAGACAAAACCCATGTGACAAATAAAAAGATTCCTTGCTTTGCATAAAAAGGAAAAAAGTACACTTTACCTTATAAAACAAAAAAAAGTGGACCTACCTCTTGCCTTCCCATGTGAAGCCAGCCGTTGGAGAGCCCCTCCTTTTCCCTTGTCACACGGTTGATACAAGGCTCCAAGCAAGAAAAGAAAGAGTGCTTAGTCACCTTACAATAAATGAACTAAAGTAACATTATTTACTCCATTTTCATTCAAAATTGGCTCCAATGATTCACCCTTGCTCCATCATGGCCGGCTGTCCCCATGCTGTATATCCACTGATTGAGCTTCAATCATCCAACCCCAATCAGACTTGATGAGTCATCAAAGCAAGAAAATCATAAAATATTCAAAAATGTGCTTTAAGGCAATATTAGGTCATTCTCCTCCATTTCTTCTCTTCAGCCAGGTTGCTCTGTCCATGAGCTCCCTTGGCTCCTCTACACCGTAGGTAAGAGTTCCAAGCACCATTGATGAGGTTTCAAGCTCTAGGTAAGCTCTTAAGGCATAAAAATGCCCATTTTCTTCATCTTTCCTTCCTTTTTCGATGATCTACACTCCAACCTTTTCTATACATCTATGTAGAGTGATTTGGAGGTTAGGGGAAGTGTTGGTTCGTACATAACCATATCTAAGGAGAAAGTTCAAGTCTTGACCATTTAAGGTAAAATGTGCTTTAAGCTCATAACTTTTGATTCCCTTCAAGTTCGGCTGTGAAACTTTGGTCATAGCCTCATCTTCTTATCCTTTTCATGTGGAATCTGTTGGTTAGCCATTTGGAGCAAAGGTGGCCGAGATCCAAAGGAAATACCCTCTTTTAAGGCATTTTTCCGAGGTAAAACCTAATAACAAGGTAGTTTGTTGAGATCTAGCTATTTCCTATGTCAATATGGTGGATCTAACACCTTGTGGTGTTTTGATTCAGGCCGAAACCATCCTGAACTCTCCTTGCATTCTTAAGGTGATTATTGCCTTAAATCTTACATTAAATTACTTCTTATGGTTAGATCTTGCTTTGAGAACTAACTAGGCCTTGTTCTCTGTTTGAAAACATGTAAAACAAGCTGTGGAGAATTTCTACTTAAGGTGGCCGAACCAAACAAGGTTCTATCTAGGTTAAATCAAGGTATAAATTACTTAAAACCTTAACTTGTTACATTAATACAAGTTTAAGCTATTCCTAATTAATTGCCGTGAGTGAAGAGGTGAAATAAGGTCTTGTTTGACCTTAAAATGATTAAGGAATGGCTTAATAAATTTTATAACTAATTAAACAAGCATAAATGTCAAATTTAAGACATTATGTGGAAGTTTGCTGGTAAATAAGAAAATTATATGGGGACGCCGAAATTTTATATGTATTTTGGGACATTTATGTGTAATTTATTTTGCAAGCCATGTTTGTAATAAGGCCATGTATTTTAGGCCATTTTATTTATGCATTTACAAGCTTTTAATTAAGTTTTAGTAGTATAAATGCATTACCGAAAATAAATGGTGGTATTAGGGTTGTAATTAAATTAAATTTAGGGACTTTAGAAAAATAAAGCCGAACATTAGAGTTAAAAAGGAGTTAAAATAAAGTTATAAGATTTGTAAAGTTTTGGGGGTTAAATGGTGATTTTAGAAAAGTATGGGTACTAAATCGTAATTATAAGGAATTGTTGGTCAAGGAAATATTAAGGTGGTCAACCTTGACCATATGCTAGGTTTTGACCAAATATAATAAGTTAGATAACTTATTTAAGGTGTTATAATAAGATAACTATTTTATGGTAATATTTTTATGACATATGTGGCAAATATGTTATTACCAAAAATAAAGGGTGTACAATGATATTTTAAACACCCATGGGCTATTAAGAATTTTTAGGAATTTATGGGTGTTTGAATTTTGAATTAAAAAAACTATATGTGATAATATATAGTTATTATGTCATTATGACACTTTGGAGAAAAATAGATGGTGGAATGGTAAATATTGAAAGTATATGGGCTAATAAGGATATTTATAACCCTTTGGTGAATTTGGTGATTTTTAGAATTATTAAGAGAATTTAATAAGTTGTGTGTATAAAATATAGTTTTAATGATATGGTGAAACTATATGTTATAAATAGGGCCAAATGGCAACTATAGAATAGCAAAGGGCTGTTCGGAATTTACAAAAAAATAACCATAGGTTATGCTCTTTTTATAAGTTAGAAATGTTATATTAAATGGAATGTATAACATGGGATGATTTAGGGGTGATTTTGTAAATTAAGGAAACTATGGTTTATAGAAAAGAATAAGATTTTCTTATGGTGCCTAAGAGGCAATATGAAATAGTTTTGTATAAAACTATAGGAATAAATTAAAGGGAATAAAAAATCATATCAAATGATATTAGAATGCGTATAAATTACATAATGTTAAGTGGTCAAAACGAAATTTAAATAAGTTAAGGGCTATACCGAGTTAACAAGAGTTTGGAAAATGAATTTTAGACTAAGGTCTATAGTGTTATAAATGTTATAGCAATTATATGGTTTAGATGGAATTAATAAAGGAAGGGTATTCACATAAAATAATGTGACAAACTATAAATAAATGGGATTATAAACTAAGGTATTTATTGAATAAACCTTAGGAGTTGTAATTATACAACATAAAATGTTACTCATATTAGGATAATAATCTTAATATAAGTTGTACAATACAATACAAACTAATGGGAATAATCATCAAACATAAGATGATAAAATGTAACATATGATATAAGAGTTTATTAAACTCATGGGAATTACCTACGTGGTAAATATATACATACACAAGGATAATGTATATAAGGTGGATATATGTTTTGGTTGGAAACCATATGATTAATGGTGGTGGTTATTTAAAAAAAATATAAAAAAAATATATAGTTATGAACTATAAATGAGTTTTGGATACAATACAAAAAGTAATGAGGTACTACAATCAAACATGCATACATGCAACTATAGGTTACGTACCTAAACTAGATGTGGAAAGATTAAAAGAAATATAAGGAATTAAACTTAACAGTTGAATGTTTTGACGTATGAGTTTTACGTAACAAAACCGTCTGTTTTAGAGAAACCCGTAACAACAATGTAGAAAACGGGGGTGAACTGTCGGGGTTACTTATTATTCGGAAATACAGGATGTAGTTAGTCATGGAGACTGACTTATAGTTTTATTACCGTTTAGAGTATACTTCTGACAAGGACGCTTGACGAGCTAACGGACTACACGGAGCGTAGGATCTTGCTGATTCATACTCCACCGTAATACAGTCAGGGTGAACGGTATGTAAAGGGGTTTGATCCGAGTTGTCCTAAGGTTGCTCCTTGGGCTCGGATTTGGTTGATATAATTGTATGTTGTTATGTGTCTCTGATTGTCTCTGAGGGCTTCCTCAGTTCAGACTTCTGTGTGATCTGTGACAAGATTGATTGTCTGAATGTGTTAATTAATATGCATGAATTGTATATTTATAGCTGCTTATTATTTACTGTTGTGAGTTAACAGTATCGGTTCGTATATATGAACCAATATATATAAAACGAACTAGCGGCTATGGTGCTATCTTATATGAGATATAAGGAACGTAAGTAAAAACGTTGTAGCACTATGATAATAACATATACATATTATCTGAGACTTTTATACGGAGCATTGGCCTTTCTATACGCCGCTCTCGTATCTAACACTGGATCCCGAGTTTACAGACTCCGGATTGGACTAATGACCTTAGTCTGCTGTGTTAGAAAATTTGGAAATGCGATGCGATGGTATAATTAATTAATTAATGGAATGGAAGTAAAGCCAAGAGGATGTGGCTCTTGGTGCACGCTGTGATCACAAAAACGATACCAGGATGTCCGCGTACGGGTCCGTAAGTATCAAGAAAATTCCCGTGAGCTAGAATGGCTCGTTGGTCGGAGACTCTACCGTTGGAGTGGCTACTGCCGTGGGTGACCCGCCATAACATATGGGTAACTAGAGACATGTCGTTTTAACGAGACATTGTCACTAGGTATAAACTGAACGACTAAAACATTGAGAGTTATACAGTGGCGAACAATACCATGGACGAGACTTAATACTTGTTTATTATTCTCGTTGTTTCGCTTTGTTGTTCATTGGTTATACTTGTAGTTATTTATTGTGTGTTGATGGTTGGATGGAGCCTACAAGGCTAAGGTAAATCAAATATGAAAACTGTACGCTACGGCAAAAGTACATTGTACATTATATTGTTATTACTCGATACGTTCGATATATAAATGTTGTATGGAATATTAAACGAAATGTTTGGATATTTGGATGGATGGTTGAATGTTTATGGATATTTGGATGGCTGGTTAAATTTATTATGCATGTTTACAACAGTATTGAATATAACTGTAAAATGGTAAAGCATGAAACCGATCTAATAATAAGATGGTTAAAATGACAAGTAACCATTAGGGTCCAGGCCCGGCATACTCAGCGTCTATCGCTGATACTACACCATTTCAGGTTGTTGATCATTGTCGGAGCTGAAGAGCAGGAACAGGGTAATTGGAGATGTTGTATAGAAATGAAGATGGTGTATGGTCTTATGGTAAGGTTATGTATTTTTCAGGATTGGGTAGACGCTCACTTGTCGATGTTTATGATTTATGGATTTAGTGTGGTGTATAGGAATTTCTCGTTATCACTGCGGTTAGCAGTTTGTTCATTTTGGAAGTTGGATGTAGTTTGGCTACGTTGCTCGCATGGGCGAGTAATGGCCGGTGACACCCGTGTGAGTTTTGTAATTGTTATTTATTTTCCGCTGCGAGACGTTTTATTTATTGCTACGTGAGGGATTATATCGTGATTATGGAGAGGGGTGTTACAGACACACACAAGGGAAATGAGTCACACTTAACAACACAATAATATTTAACAACTATAAACTCATTACATGACTTAAGTCTTACAAGGTCATAAACACACAGAAAAACAAAAAACACACAAAGCCGGTGTAAACCGGTAGGCAACAGACTGCAAGAAAACCATACCTTGGTCCTTGCTTCGACCGGTTTCCACCGTTGGAGAATCCTATACACAATTTAGTAACGTCGGTTAATTATCACACTAGTTCGTTGTTAACTTATTACTACACATAACTAGTTTTTTTATTTTCACACTTGTTATAACTTTTCACCCTTTTATTTGCCATTATAACTCACCTAACATGTCTTAGACAACCTCACATCATCATTACTAACTAATCACCATTTTTAGACATCGTTTTCTAGCCTTAAACAACATTTTTGGCCAACACAGTGGCCTGTCCGATTTTGTGTCCGAGCTTCCCAAGTTCGGACGCAAGTCGAGACTCAAAGGGTGAACCCAGACGTATGTCCGAACTTGTGTCCGATCTTCCTAAGTTCGGACATAGGTCAAGGAAAAATCAGGGAAAAGAGATGGCGGTGTCCGAACTTCTAGGGTCGGACAGAAGTTCGGACAGTGGCCGAGACTCAGAAAACCTAAACGCAACAGGGCACGTCCGGACTTCCAAATTCGGACGGAAGTTCGGACGTGTAGGAAAGTTCATTTTCTACACTCTTAAACACTTGTTCATTTCTTACCAAGACTCCTAACACTTATAATGTTTTCTCCTTAGATTTCCAAGTGGTGTTTCATGCCTATAATAACCATTATGCCAAAGTTTTTCCTCTCCATTAAACATCATCTTCCAAGCATCTTTTCTTACAAACCAAGTTTCCTTATGTCATTCTTGAAATCCCTTTACAAGTTTATACTTTCTCCTTATTTACCAAATTTGCCTAAATCTCTACACACTCCAAAATGACTTTGGTGCATTCCAAAACACTCATTTGATTTCTACAATCTCTAAGATAGTGCCTAAGTTCTTCTTGCACTCTAAAAACACCTTACACACTTTCTTTCCCTAGTAATATACATAGTCACTTCTAACACTTCCTAGTCCACCTAAACTCATTTAGACACTTAAAACTTCTTATACATTACCTAATTTTGACATGGGTTCTACTAACATCTTGTTACACCAAAACACATTGTTTTCACCATTAAACATCCAAGAATACTAAAATCCATCAAGAACTTTCTTGTACACTAAACTTCACTCATTTAACACTACATCACAATATAGTGCATAATTTATATTGCTTGGCACTTAGGCCCTTAAATAGCATGGCTCTTAGGCCCTTAAGATGCATAAATCATAAACACTGAATTTCCCATATTATATTTGCCTTTGACCTGCAAATACACCCAACAATACATATGTCCTTTAATAGTCTCCTTCAGAAAATTTTACTAAGTCATTCACCATTGGCTCCTTAAGTAGTTTTAATAAGCAAAATAGGATAATTTCTCCTAAGATATTAAACTACATTAGGTTAGCATATTTACCTCTTTTCCTCACAAACTTCTTTCTTGTTTCCTTGATTAAAATCGGTAAGGATGTTTGATTGCTTGTCAACTTCTAAACAATATACAAATAATGAAATGAGTATACAAGCTTTATGCTTCATCTCATTGAAAACCCTAGATACATATATTTTCTTACAACATTTAGATGATTGTTTTACCTTGGATATGAAAGAGAGTTTGGATATGTAGCAAGATAGGACTCCACCAAGCCCTTGGAAGATTCAAATGAAGCTAGAAAAAGCAAGGTAAAGACACCATTAATGGTGATTTTCGGACAACACTAAAACATGAAGGAAAATGTTATTTTTCTTTGAGTTTCCTTACCTAGAAGCAAAGGAGAACAATAATATGTGAAAATATGAGCTCAAGCTCCTCCCATGGAGATTCCTCTTGGCACTGAAATGGAGCTCTTGGAGTTTTGAGAAGACAAGGTTGAAGAGCTTGATGAGACTAAGAGAATGGTGGTCTTTGTTTTTGATTTGGTAAAGAGAGCTAGGAATTACAAGAGATTGAAGATGGTGGATGGTGGTGGTGCTGTAGCTTTACCGTGAATGAGAGAAAGAAGCAAGGTAGAAGAGAGGTTGGAGACGTGGGAAATGAAGAAGGAAAGAAGCAAATGGAGATAAGTTTGCTTTTGTAAGATATTTACATGATAAAGTAAATAGTACTTTATTTAGTCATTATTTATTTGCTTAATAAGCTAACATAAGTGGTGACTCACCACCATAAAAACCGGCCCCCTTTATGTTACTAGGGGTGTTTTAGTCATTGTTGACTAATTAACTTACTTATATTGACTTATGTTATAAACTAGCTTATTTGGGTACTATTCACCAAAACAAGGCACATATTTGTGAAATTTTTGATTTCCCATTGATTTCCTAATGTGATACTAAGTAGTACACATGTTAATTAAAGAGTAATGATGGACATTTAGCCACTCAAAACTCATTTACAAGACAATTTTTCAAAAATGTGCTTTAAGACTCCTTAAAGCACATTTTGTGTTTTAACTTGTTTTCAAGCTTGGTTTTCCTGGTAATCGGTTTAATATGTTCATTAATATATAAATAAGGTTTTGGTAAGCTCATTAGATCTTAACCAAGCTTATCCCAAGCTTAGAGCACATTTTAGCACTTATTGACTTTAAGGTAATTAATTGTGTCTTCTATGGTTTAAATGTTTACTAATGTTTCTAAGACACTTTTTAGTCTTATTCTACCATATTTTAATGTTTAAACAACATACCTAGGTTTGGGGTATTTCAACAAAACTCTCTTAACAGCAGTACACTTCGGCTTCGGCTAGATTGGCAAGGGAATTGAAGACTTTGATTACCAATTTGAACAAGGGGACAAGGACAAGGTAGCTAGCTTATTCTTTTGGATTTTCTAAACTGAATTCTCATGCCCATTTCCTTGTAGTCTCGGCAATTGGAGTGTGTAGACAGCTCTTGTTTTTCTTCCTTGATTTCGGTAATGGGTGGCTAGAGAAGGCACTTGATTTTGTTTATATTAAAACATGAATTCATGCTTAGTTAGGTTTATGTTTTTTTGACTAATTAATGAGGCACTCAACCTCTCCTTTTCCCACACAAAATCGGCAGCCTTAAGGATAGCACATGGGCTGTTTTGTTTGTTTATAGCTTGTACAAAAGTAGATCTAGCTTTTCCTTATTTAATTGCATTGTTTTTCATTTCATTCCCTAATCTATTCTCTTTGTTGTTTTCGTGCAGGTCATACGGTAATGGAGTTTAATTGACTGCCATTACTTGATACATTATCATATAGTATAGGTAGGGATGAGTCACCATATAAGACATAATTTTAAGCTAAACTAGTCCAAAATACACTCTAATTGGCGCCCATTATGGAGGTCATATGGGACTGATTTTTAATTTGATTCCTGTCACCCTATATTGTATTAAGACCATATTATAACATGTAATAGGTTCCAGCATTTAATTGGTACATTTATATCATGGTAAAAGATTAAAGTTCTAAGGTAAAAATGCTGATTTTAGGTACCTTTTTGACCCAAAAATCGGCCATACTTGTGCTATGAGTTTACCACTGGCATTAATTGATTTAGATGGTAAATATATCCCCTTTTAAGATTATCAACTCGTGGCTCCTCAAAAACTTCAAGGTAATGCGTAAAACGCGTTTTTATGACACCCGAAGGTGCGGTTTTGTGCTTTAAGGATATTCTGAAAACTAAGTAGTCTCTATGAGTTCCAAGTGTTTATAAATGTTTTTTATAGTCAATAATAATAATATATTAAGGTGTTACATTGAGTTATATGGGGTTATATCAACTCATAACTCAATTTTCGGGCTACCGGGACACTCCCGGGGCAAAAAGGAGCGTTAAGAAATTCCCCCAAGCACTTTGTGTATTTTTGAAAAAGTAGCTCGAGAATTCTCTTGAGTATGATGAATATTAATGATAGGAACTCTAATAATGATTTATATTGGAGTTTGTGCCACTTCGGAACCTCTCTGGGGCATTCCCGGGGGTTTTGGGGCCTTCAACGGGAACCTCCGAGCATTTTGAATGAAGTTTAGAGCTTTACTTCATCCTATAAAGTATTTCCGGGACTTTCGGGCCTTAAGGGCCTTTAAGGGAACTCCCGGGCATTTTGTATTTTTACTCAGTTTTAGATGATGTCCTGTGTTCTAAGGGTCATATAGTGATCCTTAATTAACTTCATATGATGTTCATAGCTTATATAACTTGTTTAGCTTAAGGTCGGGCTTTAACTATCGTTTATGACCTTAAGGAGTTTAGGTGCGTTTTAACGCCTAACTGTTTATATACTTTTCTCCGGGTTTAATAATCCCCTAGATAACATTTATTACTATTATTAAATTTTTAAAAGGTTAGGGTATTTTAGTCTACCCCCCTTAAAAGGACTTCGTCCCGAAGTCATAACTTCTACTTACATATCTTATGGAATCAAGTTCCTCGTATCAATTCCCTGTATACTTATCATTCCTGGG
The DNA here is from genome assembly GCA_023374045.1 of Limonium bicolor. Lineage (NCBI taxonomy): Eukaryota > Viridiplantae > Streptophyta > Magnoliopsida > Caryophyllales > Plumbaginaceae > Limonium > Limonium bicolor. The sequence continues at coordinate 165,661,347 of CM041779.1, forward strand.
TGTTAATACTATATTGAAACCTCTACATTCCATCAGTAATCTGAGTGTATGCAATTCGTACATAAACATAACCTTGCTCATGGCAAACAATGTATTCATAGCTTAACTAACTTGATAAATACAGTAAAGCAAATAAGTGTCCCAACTTCCTAGCTATCCACTAGGTCATCATTGCACAAGTGCAATACCAAAACACTCATTCCTACAGAGTGCAGATGCGTAAACCCTTGGCAGTAAATCTCTTATGTGATTGCAATAGGGATGAATATACTGTAAAGTAAAAAAGTGTACTTTATTAACCATCCAAGTGTTACATAGAACACCTCAATACCAAGTGTTACATAGAACACATTAGTACCAAGTGTTACATAGAACACATCAATACCAAGTGTTACATAGATCACAATCATAACCATTCAAGTGTCATATAGGACACAACAATAACCATCCAAGTGTCACATAGGACATATCGATAACCATTCAACCAATTGCACACATGCGCAACAATCAAACTCAAACAACCAAATACAAAACTAGTATAGACTGCAGATATGCAATTCGCATGTGGTGCTCTCCCCTTAAAAAGGGTTACGCCCACGTACCCCCACAAGTATACACGACCTAAAAGAACAGTGTTGGATACTTGTCTCGCATGGAGTCCTCTAACTCCCATGTCGCCTCCTCAATGTCATGGTTTGACCACAGAACTTGACCATTCTAATGGTCTTGTTCCTGGTTCCTAGTTTTGGAGTCTAAAATGTGATTGGGGTCTCCTCACATCTAAGTGTAGGATCTAGCTCGAGTATCTTAGACTCTAAGATATGTGACGGTGAGGCACATACTGCTTTAGTTGAGAAATATGAAACACATTGTGCACTTCCCAAGCTCACAGGTAAATCTAATTTGTAGGCTAATGGCCCACTCACTCCGTAATTAGGTACGGTCCTAAATACTTCGGCCTATGACTTGAATACCCCAAACCTTGATATGTGGTTTAAATATCAAATTATGGTATGTAAAGGCTAAAAAGTGCCTTAGTAACATCAGTGAACAATTTAAACCATAATAAATGCAATAAAGCATTAAGACACAGTTTGAGCAAAAACATGCTCTAAGCTATGAGTGAACTTGGTTAGGACCCAAAGAGCCTACCAAGACTTGATAACATTTAATTATGATTTAATAAGGCTAAATAAGTCCTTAAGAAACTTTGGTGGACAGTTAAACCAAATAAAACACAAATAAATACCTTAAAGTCAATATGAGCAAAATGTGCTCTAAGCTTGGGATGAATGTGTATAAGACCTAATGGTCATACCTATACCTTATTTATATGTTAATGAACATATTAAATCAATTACTAAAGAAAACCAAGCTTGAAAACAAGTTAAAACACAAAATGTGCTTTAAGGAGTCTTAAAGCACGTTTTGAAAAATTGTCTTGTAAATGAGTTTTGAATGGCTAAATGTCCATCATTACTCTTTAATTAACATGTGTACTATATAGTATCACATTTGGGTGGCCATATTAGTGGGAAATCAAAAATTTCACTTCTATGTGCCTTAGTTGTGAATAGTAACTTTCATAAGCTAGTTTGTAACATATAATGTTATAAGTAATTAAATTGGTCAACAAAGACCATTATACCCTCCTAGGCATATGGGGGCCGGTTTTTCATGGTGTGAGTCACCAACATGTGAAAGAAATCAAATAAGTAAAATTAAGCTTAAAGTAAAGTACTATTTGCTTTATAAATTTACAAATATCTTCAAAAAAAAGCAAAGGTTATCTTCATTCTCTCATTTCTTCCTTCATTTCCACGGTGGTCTTCTTCTCCCTCCTCTCTCCATCGGTTTCCAACAGCCCACACTCATTTCTTCTTCTTTCACTTGTAACTTGTGATTCCCTTGGCCAAATCAAATTCCAAGACCATATTTGTCTTAGTTAGGTCAAGCTCTACTTCCCTCTCTTTAAATCTTCAAGAACTCAATTTTGGTGCCATGAAGATTCACCATTGAAGGAGCTTGAGCCCATCTTTTCATATATTCTTGTTCTCCTTTGCTTCAAGGTAAGGAAACTCAAAGAAAAATCAAGTTTCCTCATATTTCATGTTGTCCGAAAATTCACCTCACAATGGTGTATTTATCTTGCTTGTTTTAGCTTCATTTGAATCTTCCAAGGGCTAGGAGGAGTCCTCTCTTGATACTGTTCAAGTTCTCTTCCAATTCCAAGGTAAAACAATTACCTTAATGTGTTAAAACAATATGTAACTAGGGTTTACAATGAGATGAAGCATAATGCTTGAATACTCATCTATTGTTTGTATAATGTTTAATAGTTGAAAAGGGACCAAATGCCCTACCGGTTTTACAAGGAAGGAAACAAGAAAGAAGTGTGAGGAAAAGAGGTAAACAAGCTATCTCGATGTAGTTTAAATGCCTTAGGAAAATGAGCTTGATTTGCTTGATAAAATACCTAAGGAGCCAATGGTGAGTGACCTAGTAAAATGTTCTCAAGGAGACTAGTAAAAGAACATATGTTTTGGTGTATGTATTTGCAGGTCAAAGGCATTATTATGTGGGAAATTCAGTGTTTAAGGTTATGCAATTTAAGGGCCTAAGAGCCATGTTATTTAAGGGCCTAAGTGCCAAGCAATTTAAGTTATGCACTATATTGTGATGTAGTGCTTAATGTGTGAAGTTTGTGTATAAAATGTGTTTGATGGATTTTAGGTGTTTTGAATGAAATAAGGTAAAACCTAAGTGGTTGGATGTGAGTATATACAAGAGAAACTATGGCCAAATTTGGGAAAATGTGTAAGAAGTTCTAAGTGTTTTAAGTGAGTTTGGTGAACTAGGAAGTGTTAAAGGTGATTGAATGTTTACTTGAGAAGAGAGAAGAAAGCATGTATAAGGTGATTTAGAGTGATGCAAGGATTTAGGTGTTATCTTGGAAGTTCTAGGAATTCAATGTGTGTTTGTGAATGTATTAAAGTCTTGGAGGAGTTGTTCAAGGTTTAGGTAAGGTTGGTGTTCAAGGAACAAGTGATGTTTAGGTATGATGTAAAAAGGAGATTTAGTTGGTAAGAAAATAATGCTTAAGAGATGATGTTAAGATGAGAAGAAAGTGTTTTGGGATAGTAGTTATAATAGGTGAGAAAACACATTAGGAACCTAGTACAAAATGTTGAAAGTGTTAAGGAATTTTACAAGGAAATAAGTAAATGATTTAAGGAATTAGAAAATGAGTTTCATGGATGTTGTATGTGGATGTAAGGTTACCAAATGTTGTTAGGAAGCATTAAGAGGCCTTAGGAGAAGTTTGGTGAAGAATTGGCAAGTTTGGGTAAGTTTAGAAGGCGACCGACCCAGGGGCCGACCCAGTTTTTGGGTCGGTCGAGCCTCTGTTAGATGTTGGAATGTATTCGGTAATGGTCCGACCCAAAAGGGTGGGTCGGACATGGGTCGGTCGGTCAAGTTTCAAAGGTGGAAAAATGTTCGCACATGGACCGACCCAGAATGGTGGGTCGGACGTGGGTCGGACGGGCATGTTAATAAGGAAGTAAAAGGGTTCTGTAATGGACCGACCCAGCTGTGGGTCGGTCGGTGGGTCGGTCGGACCAAAAACATGGTTTAAGGTTATGAAATGATATGTGATGATGGGGATTGGTAGGTAATGATGTTATAAGGATGTTAAGGACATGTTAGGGGAGTTTTAACGACACCTAAGTGGGTTAAAAGTTGTATTAAAATGTGAGAGTAAAACAAGTTAAGAATGTTAGTTATGTAACTAAGTTAACGGGGAAAAATTAAGCATTGACATTAAATGATCAAGCAAACCCCGATGTTAATGAAAACACGTGTGATGTTAACAGTTGTTCGAGAATTGCTCGAGGAACATATATGGACAGGATAAGTGGACTCCGGTGACAGGTATGGTTTTCTTGCAACCTGCGTCCTACCGGATTACACCGGCTTGTATGCCAATGTGTTTTTCTGTATGTTTGCCACGTTGTAAGATAAAACATGTAATGAGTTTACAGTAATTCATATATGTGGCGTGTTCAACTCCGATACCATTTAACCTCGGCAGTGTTAACCTTAGTTAACTGAGTCTAGGATCACTTGAGAGTTCGGTATTCGGAGTAAACGACCCGTACCATGGGACGTACTAACCACGGCTATGCGTGCGTTAATTGTGTGATATGTGTATGTGAATGTAGGGATCTCCCTTGTATGTTTAACCCAGTTGTAATACTGTTTGAGTTGTTATGTGACAAGCTCCATAGTGGGGTTCTAAGTATTGTCTAAGTAAGTATGTACTAACAGTAGTGAGGAATCCGGTTTGGCCGGTCGCGCGTTGTTTGGGAGAGGGTATCCTTCCTAGCCTTACCCTTCTCTTTGTTATGGTTGTTTCCCTCACGGGTTATGATCTCCCATTAGCTTACTCCAAAGCTTGGCTATTCTGACTTATGATCGGTTTAGGGGGAACATGTGTTTGTGTGGTGTGTTCGGGCCTCCAAACCCGAACCGCCTTAACTTAAGTTACTCGTCCAACTATTAGGACGGTAATGAGTGTTGTTGTTATGTATAACGAGCTTATCATGAGACTGGCAACATTCTCTAGGCTCACCAGTGTATAAACTATGTTTGGGTCGGTTCCTAAGCGAACCATTCCCGTTGTGTTATGTGTTTTGTTGTGATGCAGTATTCATTGCGGTATTATGTTGTGTACGTAGAAACGTGCAAAGTGTTGTTAAGTGTTGTATGTAGTGTATGTTATATGTTGTAAATGTGAAGTGTGTGGGTCATGGATATGATTCCCAGTTTGTGATAAGAGACGTTTAAGGATAACCCGATTTAAGGGTATGTGCCGTCTATTAAGGAAGTAGCTCCGTTGGAGGAGAAACACTCTAGGGATGATGAATACCATGGGTGACTTGTTAAGTAGGATGTATTATCCGATTGTTGAGCCCATTGAGGCGAAATGTTAAGTGTTGTGTGTTTATTGTCACATGCATGATTTAAATATAATCAACTGCATGCTAAGACGACAATTAGTCGTGCGTGGCCCGGTAGCAGGTGCTGCGGGATTACCATACCAGCAAAGGTGCTGAGCCCCTTGGGGCCACCCCTTTCTCTTCTTTTCCTATTTCAGGTACGAAGTGCTGGAAGCCGCTCGAGAGTAGGACGGGTAGTCGTTGTGCATGGGTAAACTTTTTAGTGTATGTATACAGTAGGTGTAGTAAGACCGAAATTGTTGTCGGCAACAGTTTATAAATACTCGGTATAGTTGATATGGTGTATGTTGTTGTTGTTGTTAATGGAGAGGGATACTAATGTATAGTTGCTCGGGAATTTAGCCCATCAGACCGGTACATTGTGTATGTATTAGCCTTGTTAGCCACGTGGGTGGCTAACGGCGTGTAACACCAACAAGTTAAGTAATGTGATAAGGTTGTTCTTCCGCTGCAGTTTGTTGTAAGTATGTTTATGTTGGATGGGGTGTTACAAAAAGTGGTATCAGAGCGAAGTATCGCTCTGATGACTGAGTTACCGAGCTTAGGAAGTACCGAGTTAGGATTTAAGTACTTTGGGTTAAGGGTTTGAGTGATAGCGTGAGAGATACGCTAGTTAGGAACTACCAGTGACTACTGGAAACCTACTATATCCTTCCGCCCTCCACAATCCCTGTATATAACTTGGGGAAACAACGCCAGGGAGATGGAAGTCCTCTCTTACTCGGGGATACCCGATCTGGCTGTTATTAAATACCTTTAGGGTACGGAGAACCTGTCATACGGTAGATCCCGAAAACTGGGAATCCCGGAGACGGTCTCCATCTGAACAATGTTAATCGCATTCCATGCAACGAATGAAGGATCTTGTGTATTGGAGAATAGAATTTCCGGCAACCTGGGTCGACATGCAGAGCAGTCGAGAATAACCAGCTTGCAACGCACCTACCGTGCAACAGGCAAGAAATGGATTAATAACACCCGAGACAAGTGTCTACGGAACCACAGTTGATAAATAATACACCAACGGTATACCAACCGACAAAGGAACTACAACGTAGTGCCCAACAAGAGACAAGTCTCAGTAACCACGACAAGTGCGTGGAACGGGCTATAAGAGAATACGACACAAAAAAAGGGGGTCTCCCAGAATGGGAAATACCCTAGTTAATGATTATATGTGAATACAGTGAGAATTCACCTAGACAAGTTATTATCAAGACAAGTGAGATCAGTGAGGGCCAACAAGGCCACTGATGACAGTGCGGGTAAAAACAATACCACAACAGGTATGTGTTAAACTGATAGCCAGTTAGCATGGCGCACTTGCCATAGCAAGTGCTGCTATAATAGGGCTGTTCGGGAAATTTATAAACCACTACGAAGTACTTGGAAAAGTACAATAAAGTTAAATATGATTGTCATAACCGTGGAAGGGCCTGTTAGCCTGACCTTGTAATTGTAAGTACACCAGTCAGCAAGAAGCTAGACTTGGTTAAGGTAAGAAGATGTTGTGAAACCATGAAAATTTTTCTTTCAACCCAGATTTATTCAAACCCTTTTCTTTTCAAAACCAGATTTTCTTTCAAACCAACACTTCTTTCCAACCTTCTTTTAAACCAAACCAGTAAAACCAAGGACAGTTGACAAGGATACAACAATGGATAAACTTTCCCTCGATTAAGTTCGGGAAGCAGGGAATGAATATTGTCACGGGACAATATAAGGGAGTTGACAACAGAATACTTCACCTAGGCGTGTGACGGACACTACAAGTGTACCAACTGTGTTGTGGGGACGACCGCACTCCGATAGGAGCATGTGGGCCTGACAGACCTACTTATGGGTTAGTTGGGTAAGTAGCAATGTATCAGTAAGATACCCCATATATGTATACGAGTAGAGTCCGAAACACGGGAAGTAGTCGACTCCGTCTACGGTCAGCAGTATAAATCAAACGAGAGCTAAGGATTACAAGGAATAGTTGAAGTTAAGGAATTCAGTTAACTTAACAAGACTAAAAGGATTAGTGAACTCCTTTCAAGGAAATGTTTAAGAGTTAGGAAGTGCGATGGGCACAAACTGTTATGTAAAGACACCACATATGTCTTAAGGATCCTTAGGGATAAACATTATAGCTGGAATGGTGACCCAGCCTGTACATGGCAACAGATGCCTAATGTGGACACATTAATGTGCAATGAACGGATAAATTCCTAGAATGAGTACCTACACTACCAGGAAATGTTAATCTTCACAGAAGAAGATAATAACCAGTAAAGAACGCGAAAGGCGTAGCTAGCGGAATGTACCAATAAGTGTGAATTGATGTAAAGGCATAACCTAACAACACCCAGGAGCAATCCTTGAAGGGTGTTCACATCAACAATTGTTGAATGAAATGCATGACAGAAGCACAAGGGTTGAAACTAACACACAGTTTAGACATAAGTTGTCAGGAGACGGACTGACAAACCTAAGGGGCATCCCATGAAAGGAAACGTGATGCAACGGCCTTGTCATGGAGCTCAGTATAATATCCAAACCATATAATGTTGTACAGAGGAGTACATGTGTGTGGACAGCCTACAATGAGCCCAGCTCAAGGCAAATAAGGCATATAAGCCATAAGCAAGATATGTTATATGAATTCGATTGATGGTACAAGTGATAGAGTGGTAAACGAACCACTGCATTAAGAGTGGGGATACCTCTTGATATTGTGACACCGCAGGAGCGGTGGTAATATGTGAATCAAGTTCAAGAAATATGTTAAGGACTGACCATGTTGTTATTGAAAGAGAAATTAGCTTGGTAGTATGTGTATAAAGTGAAGCACCGAGCTGAATAATGCCGGCTTGTGACTCGAATGATCGATGCTCAAGGAGCATTCAGTGGTCATCCAAATGAGGGATGAACCATAATAGAATGATGTAAGTTTATGTGTGGAAGTTGAGGTGACAGTAGATACGATATAAGCGGATGTTATACAGGGAGTAGGAGCACGGTGCGCAACAAGCGACCGTTGTATAAATGTTGTTAAACGAAAACGTAACAGATAAGATCAGTTATGAGTTAAACTCAGTGGAGATGCAAGATAAGTGATGTTAAATAAACTGGCAATAAGCCAATGGTAGGTACTGTGTGATGAGGAACTCAGTGTGAATTCCATAGCGAATCGCATAAGGGATTTACTGTCAAGAGTTTACGCCTCTGCACTCTGTATGACTGAGTGTTTTGGTATTGCACTTGCGCAGTAATGAACGAGTGGGATAGCTAGGGATTGGAAAACATGTTATTGTGGAGCAATAATGTTATAATGGCCGATGCATAGGAAATGCAAGGCCGCACCAATAAAAAAAGGTACTTGTACAAAACCAAATGTGGAGATATGATTAGCAGTAAGTGACTACAGTAGCACTAACTGTCAAATATCGGTATGGAATATACCCCAAATGTTGGAAATAGCTGAGAGAGCACTACACACTAAGTAGTAGCTCAATCTCAACCGACAGTAAGTCGGAAGAAGCAAGTCAATCATTGTGAAATACATAGTGGTATACACAGTAAATTGTTATGAAAATTGTGAAACTCACCGAATCCGCTCAGGGTAAAAGATACCGTGCGTCGGTTGAGAAACCATTGTTACCAAGATGAAGGTGACAATTGGGGATGTAAAATACAGTAAGAATAACAAAAGGGAGCAATTAAGCTCTACAGTTATTAGAGTTTCGCAGCAGAAACTAGTGAACCAGTGATTCAATGTACAACGTGAATAACGAATATGAGTGGATGGCTAATTATTAATGCCTAAAAGCCTCGCAGGCCAGGACCGAAACCGGTTATGAGTTACAACTCCAATGAGAATTCTTGGTTTAGGAACTAAACCGCCAATATGGTTAAGATCCTCTAATCAGAATCCATTGTGTAATAGACCGCGTGGAAGTTAAAACACTTCACGACGGCAGAACATTTAAGCCAATGTTTAGTGACTGATTACGTGGGCGTAATCCCCTTTAAGGGGGGTAGAGCGCAAAACCACTTGTGTATATTACCGTACAAGTGTACGTAGTGTATGTGACTCATATTGTGCATAGCACAAAATTATTGTTTGTTTTGATGATTGGTGTGTGTGTTACGTAAACATACACATTCATTCATGGATTAATTGTGGTAATTGCGCACAGATGATGCGAATACCATTGTGATAAGTGTGTGTGTTTGTTAACAGTTGTGTGTGATTGTACAAGTGTGGGGAGTAGATAAACTCCCGGGGGAATAAGAGCCCCGACAGTGTATAAATGTAAAATCAGGTGTGTTGTATTTTGATAAAATATATGTATATATATATATGTATACTTAATAGTGATGCATGAAAGGGCATGATACCGACATAGAACCTAGTGAGAATAAGATTCCCTAGGCAACGTGATTAAAGTGAATGGAGGTAACTGATAGACGGAGTTCTATCCTTTGGAGATGTTGTGATCATGACTAGAATGATTCGAAAGATAGAAAATTGGAAATGAGTGACTTACTTGATGCTTGAAAATGAAGTGGGAGGTGGAACTTGATTTGCATGTGATCAAGGGAAGCCGAACACAAATTGGGTGGAAGGATAGTTCAACACTGATGCTGATCACATCAGTGTTGGATGACTCTTGAAACTCCCTATAAGTGGTCACGAATAACCACGCTAATAAAAGAAGCAAAGAGCTTAAGTTGGACTTGGAGTTGTGTGTTTTTCAAAAGGATTTTAAATTGGTATTTATAAAACGTTGATGGATACTTTACGTAATTAAAGTTCTCTTACTTAACCTCTCAAGGAAATTTTAAACTTAAGTGATTGTTTTAATCTCCCAAAGGCACGGGGACGGAAGGTGTCCATCGCGACCGGTTCTGCGGGATCACAGTGTATATCAAGGATATTTTTGATTGCTATACATGCTCTGACATGTTGTGTGGTATGTGTAATGAATGTTGTTTTGACTTGGATTTCCTAAAGTGTATACTATCAAGGCCTATGAGCCTAAATGTGTGGTGTTACATAGACCTATGTGTCTAAAGACTGTTATGTTACCAGGACCTATGTGTCCAAATGTTGTTATGTTACCCAAGACCAGTGAGTCAAAGGGGTTGTTATGTATGTGTAAGTGTTGTTAAGATACCCGGACCATAGAGTTCGAGGTTATCATGTGGATATGTTATGTTATGTGTGGATGTGAATGTGTTGCCCGGACCATTAAGTCCGAGGTTGTGATGTAAAGTGTGTTTGGTTAAGGAAGTTTATTTCCAAGTAATCCCCGTATTCTGATTTAATGATGTGTGGGAAAGTGTGAACTTCGAGGACGAAGTTCTTTTAAGGGGGGTAGATTGAAATACCCCAAACCTTGATATGTGGTTTAAATATCAAATTATGGTATGTAAAGGCTAAAAAGTGCCTTAGTAACATCAGTGAACAATTTAAACCATAATAAATGCAATAAAGCATTAAGACACAGTTTGAGCAAAAACATGCTCTAAGCTATGAGTGAACTTGGTTAGGACCCAAAGAGCCTACCAAGACTTGATAACATTTAATTATGATTTAATAAGGCTAAATAAGTCCTTAAGAAACTTTGGTGGACAGTTAAACCAAATAAACACAAATAAATACCTTAAAGTCAATATGAGCAAAAATGTGCTCTAAGCTTGGGATGAATGTGTATAAGACCTAATGGTCATACCTATACCTTATTATATGTTAATGAACATATTAAATCAATTACTAAAGAAAACCAAGCTTGAAAACAAGTTAAAACACAAAATGTGCTTTAAGGAGTCTTAAAGCACGTTTTTGAAAATTGTCTTGTAATGTAAATGAGTTTGAATGGCTAAATGTCCATCATTACTCTTTAATTAACATGTGTACTATATAGTATCACATTTGGGTGGCCATATTAGTGGGAAATCAAAAATTTCACTTCTATGTGCCTAGTTTGTGAATAGTAACTTTCATAAGCTAGTTTGTAACATATAATGTTATAAGTAATTAAATTGGTCAACAAAGACCATTAACCCTCCTAGGCATATATGGGGGCCGGTTTTTTCATGGTGTGAGTCACCAACATGTGAAAGAAATCAAATAAGTAAACTTAAGCTTAAAGTAAAGTACTATTTGCTTTATAATTTACAAATATCTTCAAAAAAAGCAAAGGTTATCTTCATTCTCTCATTTCTTCCTTCATTTCCCACGGTGGTCTTCTTCCCTCCTCTCTCCATCGGTTTCCAACAGCCCACACTCATTCTTCATCTTCTTTCACTTGTAACTTGTGATTCCCTTGGCCAAATCAAATTCCAAGACCATATTTGTCTTAGTTAGGTCAAGCTCTACACTTCCCTCTCTTAAATCTTCAAGAACTCAATTTTGGTGCCATGAAGATTCACCATTGAAGGAGCTTGAGCCCATCTTTTCATATATTCTTGTTCTCCTTTGCTTCAAGGTAAGGAAACTCAAAGAAAAATCAAGTTTCCTCCATTTTCATGTTGTCCGAAAATTCACCTCACAATGGTGTATTTATCTTGCTGTTTTAGCTTCATTTGAATCTTCCAAGGGCTAGGAGGAGTCCTCTCTTGATACTTGTTCAAGTTCTCTTCCAATTCCAAGGTAAAACAATTACCTTAATGTGTTAAAACAATATGGTAACTAGGGTTTACAATGAGATGAAGCATAATGCTTGAATACTCATTCCTTTTTGTATAATGTTTAATAGTTGAAAAGGACCAAATGCCCTACCGGTTTTACAAGGAAACAAGAAAGAAAGTTGTGAGGAAAAGAGGTAAACAAGCTATCTCGATGTAGTTTAAATGCCTTAGGAAAATGAGCTTGATTTGCTTGATAAAATACCTAAGGAGCCAATGGTGAGTGACCTAGTAAAATGTTCTCAAGGAGACTAGTAAAAGAACATATGTTTTGGTGTATGTATTTGCAGGTCAAAGGCATTATTATGTGGGAAATTCAGTGTTTAAGGTTATGCAATTTAAGGGCCTAAGAGCCATGTTATTTAAGGGCCTAAGTGCCAAGCAATTTAAGTTATGCACTATATTGTGATGTAGTGCTTAATGTGTGAAGTTTGTGTATAAAAATGTGTTTGATGGATTTTAGGTGTTTGAATGAAATAAGGTAAAAACCTAAGTGTTTGGATGTGAGTATATACAAGAGAAACTATGGCCAAATTTGGGAAAATGTGTAAGAAGTTCTAAGTGTTTTAAGTGAGTTTTGGTGAACTAGGAAGTGTTAAAGGTGATTGAATGTTTACTTGAGAAGAAACATGTAATAAGGTGATTTAGAGTGATGCAAGGATTTAGGTGTTGTTATTGGAAGTTCTAGGAATTCAATGTGTGTTTGTGAATGTATTAAAGTCTTGGAGGAGTTGTTCAAGGTTTAGGTAAGGTTGTGTTCAAGGAACAAGTGATGTTTAGGTATGATGTAAAAAGGAGATTTAGTTGGTAAGAAAATAATGCTTAAGAGATGATGTTAAGATGAGAAGAAGTGTTTTGGGATGTAGTTATAATAGGTGAGAAACACCATTTAGGAAACCTAGTACAAATGTTGAAAGTGTTAAGGAATTTTTACAAGGAAATAAGTAAATGATTTAAGGAATTAGAAAATGAGTTTTGATGATGTTTGTATGTGGATGTAAGGTTACCAAATGTTGTTAGGAAGCATTAAGAGGCCTTAGGAGAAGTTTGGTGAAGAATTGGCAAGTTTGGGTAAGTTTAGAAGGCGACCGACCCAGGGGCCGACCCAGTTTTGGGTCGGTCGAGCCTCTGTTAGATGTTTGGAATGTTCGGTAATGGTCCGACCCAAAAGGGTGGGTCGGACATGGGTCGGTCGGTCAAGTTTCAAAGGTGGAAAAAGTTCGCACATGGACCGACCCAGAATGGTGGGTCGGACGTGGGTCGGACGGGCATGTTATAAGGAAGTAAAAGGGTTCTGTAATGGACCGACCCAGCTGTGGGTCGGTCGGTGGGTCGGTCGGACCAAAAACATGGTTTAAGGTTATGAAATGATATGTGATGATGGGGATTGGTAGGTAATGATGTTATAAGGATGTTAAGGACATGTTAGGGGAGTTTTAACGACACCTAAGTGGGTTAAAAGTTGTATTAAAATGTGAGAGTAAAACAAGTTAAGAATGTTAAGTTATGTAACTAAGTTAACGGGGAAAAATTAAGCATTGACATTAAATGATCAAGCAAACCCCGATGTTAATGAAAAACACGTGTGATGTTAACAGTTGTTCGAGAATTGCTCGAGGAACATATATGGACAGGATAAGTGGACTCCGGTGACAGGTATGGTTTTCTTGCAACCTGCGTCCTACCGGATTACACCGGCTTGTATGCCAATGTGTTTTTCTGTATGTTTGCCACGTTGTAAGATAAAACATGTAATGAGTTTACAGTAATTCATATATGTGGCGTGTTCAACTCCGATACCATTTAACCTCGGCAGTGTTAACCTTAGTTAACTGAGTCTAGGATCACTTGAGAGTTCGGTATTCGGAGTAAACGACCCGTACCATGGGACGTACTAACCACGGCTATGCGTGTGCGTTAATTGTGTGATATGTGTATGTGAATGTAGGGATCTCCCTTGTATGTTTAACCAGTTGTAATACTGTTTGAGTTGTTATGTGACAAGCTCCATAGTGGGGTTCTAAGTATTGTCTAAGTAGTATGTACTAACAGTAGTGAGGAATCCGGTTTGGCCGGTGGTCGCGCGTTGTGGGAGAGGGTATCCTTCCTAGCCTTACCCTTCTCTTTGTTATGGTTGTTTCCCTCACGGGTTATGATCTCCCATTAGCTTACTCCAAAGCTTGGCTATTCTGACTTATGATCGGTTTAGGGGGAACATGTGTTTGTGTGGTGTGTTCGGGCCTCCAAACCCGAACCGCCTTAACTTAAGTTACTCGTCCAACTATTAGGACGGTAATGAGTGTTGTGTTATTGTATAACGAGCTTATCATGAGACTGGCAACATTCTCTAGGCTCACCAGTGTATAAACTATGTTTGGGTCGGTTCCTAAGCGAACCATTCCCGTTGTGTTATGTGTTTTGTTGTGATGCAGTATTCATTGCGGTATTATGTTGTGTACGTAGAAACGTGCAAAGTGTTGTTAAGTGTTGTTGTAGTAGTGTATGTTATATGTTGTAAGTGTGAAGTGTGTGGGTCATGGAGGATATGATTCCCAGTTTGTGATAAGAGACGTTTAAGGATAACCCGATTTAAGGGTATGTGCCGTCTATTAAGGAAGTAGCTCCGTTGGAGGAGAAACACTCTAGGGATGATGAATACCATGGGTGACTTGTTAAAGGATGTATTATCCGATTGTTGAGCCCATTGAGGCGAAATGTTAAGTGTTGTGTGTTTATTGTCACATGCATGATTTAAATATAATCAACTGCATGCTAAGACGACAATTAGTCGTGCGTGGCCCGGTAGCATGTGGGCTGCGGGATTACCATACCAGCAAAGGTGCTGAGCCCCTTGGGGCCACCCCTTTCTTCTTTTCTATTTCAGGTACGAAGTGCTGGAAGCCGCTCGAGAGTAGGACGGGTAGTCGTTGTGCATGGGTAAACTTTTAGTGTATGTATACAGTAGGTGTAGTAAGACCGAAATTGTTGTCGGCAACAGTATAAAATACTCGGTATAGTTGAAGGTGTATGTTGTTGTTGTTGTTAATGGAGGGGATACTAATGTATAGTTGCTCGGGAATTTAGCCCATCAGACCGGTACATTGTGTATGTATTAGCCTTGTTAGCCACGTGGGTGGCTAACGGCGTGTAACACCAACAAGTTAAGTAATGTGATAAGGTTGTCTTCCGCTGCAGTTTGTTGTAAGTATGTTATGTTGGATGGGGGTTACACAAGGTAAATTGCTTACCTAATGTGGTTTAAGTTTAATGAATGTTTAGATGAGTACTAATGTGGCTTTGAGCTTACATTATGTAATGGGTTATATAACCTAGGAAAAAGAATTTAAACAAGCTTATGAACTTGTTGAAATACCCCAAATCTAATTAAAATTATAAAACTATTATTTAATGGAATATAATCCAAATATAAACCATTTGACGTACGCATGCAAACCCATGCATGAGAACGTTACGTAAAAATAGCCGTTTCACCATAAACGCTAAAACGCCTTAGAAAATGTGATCAAGCATGACCTTGTATGACCTTCTAAAACTCAAATCAAATGGTCATACACTCATTATATGAATATATAAACATGTTCCCTAGGCTATATTCAGTCAAAAACGCAAAATGCTCGGGAGTGCTCATGCACGCCCCTTAAAGCACGAAAAGCCCGGAGGAGTGCCGAGGTGGCACGAACTCCTATAAAATTAATTCCTAGAGTCCCTAAGATCATTATTAACCATTCTAAATAGAACACACAAAGTGGTTTCTCAAAATTCAACAAAAACCACAGGAGGATTTCTTAGCGCTCCTTTTTGGCCCGGGAGTGTCCCGATGGCCCGTAAATTATGACATGGGTTGATGTAACCCCATATAACTCAATTTAACATCTTAATATATCATTATTTACTATAATAAGTGTTTATAAACACTTGGAACTCATCAAGACAATTTATTTTCCAAAATTTCCTTAGAGCACAAAAACACACCTTCGGGTGTCACTAAAACGCGTTCTACGCAATTACCGTGTAGTTTTTGACATGCCACGAATTAATAATATTAAATAGGGTTAAATTAAACTTCTAAATCAGTTGGAGGCAGTGTCAAACCAGGTGCTCTATAGGGGCAGATTTTATGTCCAAAAACTAGTATAAAACTTGCACTAAAAATTTATAAAAGGCATAAGACATGGTGACTCACCTTCCCATGTGCTATAATACTTAATGTCAAAGTATGTAGGTCTCATTTGACTACCAAGCTGTCGAAATAATGCCATAGAACAAGGCCATGTGAGCTAGACAAAAACAAAATGCAAAAAGCAAAAAGTAGATTCTTATTTCACCTTTTTCATTTCTTAAACTTCAAGTGACCTTCCTAGCTTGTCCTTAGCTCCTAATTTCCGATTGATGACCTCCATTTGGCCCTTGAAATCGTGCACCTACAAGGAAGAAGAAGACAAGTTACAAACATTGAAAAATCAAAGGAATAAAGCATTACTTTTTCTTACCTTGTCATTTAGCTCACATTATTTCCCTCCACCTTGCCTTGTCACACCACATGGCCGAAAACATGCACCTAACATGGGCATTTATTGAGCCAATAACCTATGTAATAAACTAAGGAAAAAGAATAGTCATTTGACATTAAAAATTAACAAAACAAAAATCAATTCCAATTGCATTCTCTTAATCTTACGTGAGCTTAGCCTCATTCCTTCCCTTGCACACACCTATGCCGAGTTGGTAAGGCTCCCTCCTCTCTCTTCTTCCTTCATTTTCTTCCTTTGAAACTCTTAAGTCCATTAATGGAGTTTTAACTTCTATCTTTATCTTTAAGGTAATTTCCTAGCATTTCTTGTCAAGCCTTGAAGCAAAACTCTTCCTAGCACACCATAGCATTTCGGCATCAACTAATGTTCCAAGGAGGTTGTCCAAACCAACATTAAACCAAGGAGCATCTCAAGGTTATCTTAAGGTAGTTTTAATGCTTGTAAATCCTTAAAGCACATTTTTATGTGTAACCAAATTCTACTTCTTCTAAGGCTTTTTTCTTCTTCATTTTCATGAAGGAAAACTTGTTCTTCATCCACCTTAAGTGAGCCGAATTTACAAGGAGAAAAAGCTTAAGGTAAATTCTTGGAAAACTACTTACAATCTACTTAAGATCTTTATTCAAGATCTAACTCCTAAACTCCTTCACCACTTGCATATAACCGAAGTGGAGCATCAAAATTTCCTTGGAGAAAGCTTGGAGATTCAAGAAGAGTTCAAGCACTTAACCACCTATGTTAAGAAGTAAGTTTACTAAGCTAATATTTATGTTTTAAGCTTGGTTAAGCTTCTAAAAATTATACAAAAATTATGTACATCTCCTAGGTTAATTAAAACCGAAACTATATAGTATTATATGCCAAAAATATAATCTATAACATATATGGAAAATAATTACCTTAAGACATATTTTTGTGTCACAAAATTTATTTATGTTACATACCAATTCAAGCCGAAATGTCAAGGGCAAAAATACTCTATTTTGAGCTAGGAATCAATATAAGACATTACAATAATTTTTACATGAGTTATATAACTCCTATGAATTTATGTATAATTATTTTGTCATATAAATTCACTTTTATATACTATATGGTCACTAATTAATTATGGCCGAATGGTCTAAGTGTTAAATAGATTTTAATGAGCTACTTATGTATATAAACATATACAATAAAGTTTGGTGAGTTAAAAATATTTTATTAGTGCTTAAATGGCTAATTAATTAAGTTATTGCTTAAATGTAATTTTTACAAAGTTTGGTGAGTTTAATGTGAAAGCTGAGAGTTAAGGGTCTGTTTGGTGTTATTATGATATAATATAAGGTTAGAAATTAAGTTTATGAACTTTAGATAATTTAAACAAGTGTTAAAATAACACTTTATTAAAGTTTTGGGCTATTATGTAATTTATAAAAGTTGTTATGAAAGTTTGGAACTTAAAATGGGGCGAATTCATAATTAAGAGATTTATTAGGTTCACCTTCGAAATTTTGAGGAATTAAATATTTAGACTATAGTTTATAAGTTATTAAGAAGCTATTATAAAGTTTTGGGATGAAAATGTAATTAAGGAAAAATAAATGACAAAGCCGAATTACTTTGGGGTTAGTTTGGTAATTTAAGAATTATATATATATATATATATATATATATTCGGCATTTATGGAGAATTAAAATTAAAACTATAGTTTATAAGGCATTATGTAAAGATTATAAAATTTTGTGGCTAAATTGCAATTATAGGAAATATATATATATAGGCCGAGAATTGGAGAGGCTAAGTTGTAATTTTCAAAAGTTATAATATTTAAAAGTATACACCAAAATATTAATGGTAGTTTTGTGATTTAATTAAATAAGGAATTAAAACTATGTTATATAAAGAGATTAGAATTTAAATGTAAAGTTTATGAATTAATGTGGTTGTTTTGTAAATAACCGAAATAAGGGTAATAATTTAGATTTAAATAAATAAAGGTCCCATGTGGATATTTGGAGGAATTAGAAAGAAGAATTTTGATTTAAGGAGTTATGGAATTAAAACTATGGCTTAAATAGTTATAAGGAATTTAAAAATAACCAATAGTTATTATTTATAGTTAAAGGAGGAATAATAAAAACTATAAGAATTTTATGTCCATGTATGACATATAAATATAGTTAAGGAATTATAAAGTTGTTATGTCACATAGACAATTAAAAATAAATAACGAATATAGTACATGAATATATGAATACATATATGTACATTAAAGGATTTATAAATAAATCAAAAAGAATAATAAATAAGTTATACATAAAATCATGAGGTAATTAAAAGAAATAAACCTCACATGAAATAACAAATACGAAAGTTATTGAATGATCCAATAAAATTATTATATAAGGGTAACATAAATTAACCCTCTCAGTTAATCCTATTATAGGACTTTGTTTGACCAGACGTTGACCAGGGTATAATCTACTGCAACCTACGGTGAACGGTATAGGATTCTTGCAACCTGTTTTCTACCGGATTACACCGACTTGTGTGCTATCTGTTGTTTGAAATAACGACCAAGATAATTAATGTAAAATGTTGTTTTGCTCTTGTGCACTGTTGTATTATTTTATGTGCGTGAAATGTTGCTAACTACAACGTGTATGTCCCACACATACAAACACTACTATACCAGTGGACTAAATACCTGCACTTTATTATACCGAGAACTTGTACTCAAGTCTCTCACTAACTTCACTTTATAACAAACGTCGTTATCCTAAACGTGATAACTGACAATACACATTGTATTCTTGTTTAACGTCTTTATATGACACTTAACAATTCTATACTACGAGAACGAGGAGCCCAGTTGGATCTGGCCATGCATGCTACAGGAGTTGTACCTGTCTCAGGTCGTCTCCTATTCATATTACGTCGCGACGGAACAGTTCAAGTGGGGAGGAAGACTTTATTCCTCTCGAGGGTTCAATTCCCAACAGTACAAGAGGGGAAGACTTTATTCCCCTCGAGGGTTCGATTCCCACCTTTTGAAGTACAGGAGTTAACTACGTTATCTTCTGAGGGACTAATTACCCAACCTTTCTCTATAACGGGGTCACTATACCTCCACTATATTAATATACTCATTTACATCTGTCAGTCCCACTGTGTGGACCCGACAACTACCAAATGATTACAGTTCATCTAACTTGACCTTCTGAAGTCTTGTTTTATGTGACATTGTTGTCCTTGTATGGATACTTGTTATTATCATACTATGCTTGTTTACAGCTTTACAAAAAAAAAAATGAACTGCATGTATTCGACAAAGTAGTTGGTGTGGCCCGGTAGACGATGGGCTGCACATTTTCCATACCAGCATTGTTTGCTGAGCCCCTTTGGGGGCACCCCCATTTTTCAGGTACCTGAAGTTGAGAAGATTACCACACCGAGTGTAGGTGGGGTAGAATCAAACTATGGGAGTTTTCTTCTATTTATTTGTTTTACTTAAGTATTGTACTTTTGAGTTTGATTCCTAGTACCTCGGATTGTATTCGTATTCGGACCGTGACTTTTGGAGATTGTATTTGGAGTTAGCCTTGTTGGTCACAAGGGTGGCCAACGGCATTGTAATACCGCCCGGTTGTTGTATTTATTTCCGTTGCAGTTGTATTTTATATGGGAGTGATCGCCGTACAGGTTATTGGATTTCGGGTTGGGGTGTTACAAAAAGTGGTATCAGAGCGTAGTTACGCTCTGGATATGAAATACCCCGACCTTAAATATGGCGATTAAATTATCCTAATAGGTATTTAAGAGCCTAATAATTGTTAAGAAATATTTGTAAGGGAAAAATAAATCCAAAAGAAATAAAGAAACGCTTTAAAAGCGAAAAACGCTAAATAAGCGTTAAATAACCATAGGAGGTATGAGACCTCGGTTGGCGCATTATATGGATTCTAAAGGCTTAATTAAGTCTAAATAAATATTAGGGAACAAATCCCGAAGAAAACGGATCCTTAAAATGGATTAAAAACACTAATGAACACTAAAGCGCGTTTTTCGAGGTAACCGGGAAAACGCGACTTTAAGCGGGTCAAATAGACTCATAACAACTTTGGTCAACTAAATATTCATTAATAAACATTAGTGAAGGTCTGGAACCAATAAAATCAATAAAACGAGAAAATAGTAAAAACTGTCAAAAACGGGAAGTTGTGGGGTAGAAACAGAAATAACCAAAACTTATGTGTCCAATAATGTAAAAAGAATTTCAAAACCCGCATGGGGGCTGTGTGTGTCAGATTTTATATCCCCACACACACACACACACTCTTAACTCCCTTTTATTTATAAAAGACAAAGAAAGTTAAAAAGTAAAAAACAAACCTATACTACCCCACTCTCACACTCTCTCTCTCCTATTCTCATTTCTTCCTCACGTAACCCATCTCCCTCACTCACTCTCTCTGATTTCTTTCCTTCTCCAAACCGACACCAATGGAGAAATAAGCAAAACCCACACAAACTCTACTTCTCTCCTCTTGTAACCCCCTCAAATCTCTTCCAAAAATTACAAAAACTACACCATTGGAATCCTCTCATCAAGAGCTACGATTCCCTCTTTTCAAAATCCGGAAAGGAGCATTTTCGTTTTCATGGGTATACCCCATTTGGAGCTTCAAGACCACCATTAGAACCACCTCATTCTCTTTGTTCTTGTGAGGTAAAAATATTCTCAAAACTCCATCTTTTTCTAGCCCTTGTGACTGCTATGTAGAGGAAAAGGTTCTCAACTCGTTGCTCCTGTGTGTTCTAGCCGTTTGGCCTCATTGGTGGAGTTGGAATATTGTTCTTGAGCTATTCCAAGCATTACTCATACCCTTGGAAGGTAATATAGTTTCTAAACCCTAAAACCTACATTAGAACTTACATAATGGTTAGGGTTAAATTGTGTATTAAAATGGTGTATTGAAATGTATATGTGAATGGGCTGTAGTGTTAGAGGATTTGGTTTGACAAAACCGGTGGGAAGAGAAAAGAAAGAAAGAAGGAAGAAGGAGGAAGAAGAGAAAGGAAACTAGAAGAAAAACAAGGTAAGGATGCTCACTTGTGTAGCTTGGTATATGTATGTATGTAACAGAATTTTAGTGGCTTGAAATGGGTATTGTAAATGGTATTGAGTAGTAGTATAGTGTGGAGGAATACCAAAATGTTTTAAAGCTATAAAAGACATTTAAAAGCTTGTATAAATCTGGAGGAAAGGAATGGTATGTGCAGGGAACTAAATGGATGTTTAGCACCTGGTATGTGTATTGGAGAATTGTATGTTGATGCTATTGACGAACAGGTAATATAGGCAGCCTTGAGTGAATGAATTGATGTGGTGAGAATACTTGAGAATGTAGGGAACCTCTGTCGAATTTTGGTTAGGAGTTAAGAGACTTAAGTACTAGTGTAGAAGAAAGAACATGGAAATGTTCAGAGAAGAAAATGTGGGGTTATTACCTTGGTTTGTATTTATGAGGAAGAGATGTAGTTGAGTAGAATTGGAATGGAGCAATGTAAGTTGTTTCACTAAGTTGTGCTAGGTGAAGAACCAAGTAGCTACGTGGGAAGGCAAGAGGAATAGTCTGTAGCATTTCTTGGAGAAGTAGGAATTATAACAGAGGAGAAAAAAATTACAGTAAGAGTGTTTATGTAACAGATCTTTATAGTATTGGTTTAGGCTAGTTTAAAATGCTTAAACAAAGCTAAAACATGCTAGATTATATGTAGGAATAATGGGGAAGAGATTGGCAAAAGATTGAAGTTGAAACAAGCTTAAAAACTGTAAATTTGCAACAGGCTGGATTTGTCCTGGTTTCAAACCAGTACGCAAACCAGGACAATCTCTTAAACTTGGCAGAATGCCTTCTCGCTGGAATGGTCCTGGTTTCAAACCAGTACGCAAACTAGGACCACCCCAAAAACACACCCGTATGTTACTGGAACAAATGGTCCGGGTTGCAAAGGAGTACACAAACCCGGACCGTGCAAAAAAGACACCCGTAACTTATAACAACATGTGGTCCGGGTTTCAAATAGGGACACAAACCCGGACCAGTATTTTTCACACCCGAGGACTTTTGCAAAGTAGTGGTCCGGGTTTGTAAACCCAGACACTAACCCGGACACTACTAAAATCCTTCCAGAATGTGTTTTAAAGCTGTTCTAAGGTAGAGTAAGGATGGGTAATGATAGTATAAGATGATTAAGACATAATTAATGATGTTTAATGGTCATTAAGGCTATAAACAAGCTTAGAAAATAATTGTAAGTAAGTAACTTAAGTAAATGTATTTAAGTAACAAAAGGTTAGTAAGTATAAACTAGAAAACTTTAGGGAAGTAATAAGTAAGGTTAATTATGGATAATTAACCATCCAACTGTATGTATGTGATAGGATTCAAATAGTTGAACACCGAAGGGAGTCGGTGAGTCCAAAGTCAACGGTGAAAGGTATGATTTCTTCATGCCCTGTATCCTAACCTGGTTACCCCGATTTTTGTGCTTATTTGACCACCTAAATAAGATAAATGCATGAATCGGACTATATTGCACTTACCTGTGCTTGACTTATGTTGTGCTTGATATTTATTGTCTTGAGCACTATTTTGTATAATTCATGAAATATATGAATGATGATGAATGGTATTCGAACCTCGTATTGTACTTGTGTAATGTATTGTACCTCGTATGTATGTGTATATGTGTATTGTATTATTGTGGCTTGGATGCTGACTTGTGCTAATTCCTAACTATCTAACTCCTAACTTAAGTGAGTAAATTGGAATGAGTACAAGTCCGATATAGCTTCGGCCACGTGTGAGGATGCGGAGTCACAAGAGGTTGGCTGCAATTCCTGACTCTTAAACTGGTCCGCGGCCCAAACCCCTTAAATGGGTAGCATCCCGGATTGGTGAGTCAAGTAAATCCCGATGGTGGGATGGAGTAGTCCCCGGGCCGGAGGTCCCGACGACTTAACATGAGTAAGAGTAAGTAAGTATGGATCCGTAAGTAAGTATGAGTATGAGTATGTATGTGTATGAAGTAACGAGTAAAAGAGTAATCTCCACCCGATTAACCCGGGTGGACCAATGAAGCTAACAAGAATTGTATATTGTGTATGTGTATTTCGGAAGAAGGTAAGTATGTATTGGATGGTTTATTGTATTCCTTGTATGTAATGTAGTGTGTGTATGTATGCCTTGCGTAAGTATTGTTGTATTGTGTATAAGAGCATGTATGCATGTATGTTTGAATGAAATCAACCACATGTATTCGACCAAGTGGTCGGCGTACCCTCACTAGTACGCGGGGTATGCGGTTATCATGCTCGGCGAAAGCTGACCCCTTCGGGGGACATTTTTTAGTGTGCAGGTACCCGAAACGAATATGGTCAAGGAAGAGACCGGAGGCACACCCTGGTATTTGGAAGTAAGTAGCGTGTGAGGAACGGGTAGTAAGTAGTCTCTTAGTGAGTATGTATGAACTTGGAAGAAGCATTGTAATGGTATTGGGAACCTAGTAAACTCGGTTATGTATTTTGTATTGTATGGTTAATGAAGGAGTAAAGTATTGAATGGAACCTTGTAGTATTCGTTTGATGAATGGAGTATGTGTTGTGGAAGTGTAGTACTCGGGATTCCGGTCCATCAGACCGATGCTGTATGTAGAAGTAGTAGCCTTGTTAGTTACATGGGTGACTAACGGCATTGTATCACCCATTGTACGTAAGTAAGTATCCGCTGCGTGTATCTGACGTGTAAGGAGATTGGACAGTAAGCATGTATTAATAGTAGGGGTGTTACAGGATACAAGGATACACCGAGATTAGGATTTCTAAAGCTTTAGGTTACGGGTTGAGAGATAGTATTGAAAGGAGTTTAAGTTAGTTTTTACTTAGACTACTATCCAAGACCAAAATTGTGACCACAGTATCTAATATACCTCAACATCCTGCAGATGTCAGGAAGAGGAGGACGTCGTGGAGAGGCCGAAGAGGAGCCAACCATCAGGCTGGTAGACATTGCTACTTTAATAGCTCAAGCATTTGCACAGGAGGGGGTAGCACAGCAGCAGCAGCTACCTCCACCACCACCACCCAGAGAGAGGGATTGGGTGAAGAGTTTGGCTGATATGAGGCCAACTGCATTCAAGGGACAGACTGACCCTGCACACTTGGAGACTTACATCATGGAGATGGAAACAGCCTTCGAGACACTTGCAGTCCCAGCTAGGGAAAAAGTGAGACTCGCTGCCTTCTACCTGAAAGATGCAGCAAGAGATTGGTGGAATATGGTGAAGGCCGACCACCTGGATGACCCAGCTTTCACTTGGGGACACTACACTGCACTACTAAGGGGCAAGTACTACCCGGCCCACACCAGGATGGTGAAAACGAGGGAGTTGAGCACTGGAGCAGACGAGAAAGATGACCGTGGATGAGTATTATGCCAAAGTTACTTCACTACTACGACTACTGCCGGATTAGGTTACTGGACCAGGTTTTGGTCGACGTTCTACGGGGACTGAGCCCTCGACTCCAGTTTGGGATGGAACCAATCATCCCCACCAGCTTACTGGTAAAACAAAGAGAGACATAAACCAGTCGAAATTTTATTACCTACTATACCCCGCATGGGAGATTTGGAGACTGATACCTTGAGATTTAGGAATGTTACCATGCTGCCTCCATTGTGGAGATCACATGCAGAGAAGGGATGCTTTGAGCTCCCAAAAGAGAAAGGAGGGACCTGGCAGAGAGGATGCCAAGCAGGGAAACTCCAACAGAAGGAACAAGCCCTATCAAAAAGGCCAGGGGTCCTATCAAGGGAAGGGAACCAGAATACTGGGAACCCCACAGTCAGGAACCCAGGAGCAGCAAACTCACAGAAAACTACCCATCTAAGGGTAGGCACTCTAACCAAGAAGTTAAATTTGAAATTTTTGTGATTACTACAGTACCGTTGGAATATATAATTGACCTCGATTGTAATAGGTTCGGGAAGGCTCAAACACGGGCCAGAGGTATGTCCGCCACTTCAACTGTAGACAGTGTGGAAAGGATCACCCCGGCGTGGACTGCCAAGGGGAGAAAGTCCAGTGCCCCATTGTCAGATATGGGGACACGAGCCTTCGAGTGCATTAAGAACCCGGAGAGCAGGAACTACCGCCTGGGAGCAAAGGCAAACACGGCCATAAGAATGGAGCTAGCGATACTCCCTCCACCAACAAACCAAGCTCAGGGGAATAAGGGCAAAGGCCCAGCATCGGGACCCGCCCTGCATGTCATGGACCGCTCAGATGAGGCTGGTCCTTCTACCAACCCAGGTACTTCTAAACCCATGTGAACCTGTATTGAGCAATGGATGTGTGAATGAGTGCTTGCATGCCTTGATTGCCTAGTTGCATAGGAAAACTAATAAGACTCACTAGTAGAATTTTAAACCACGTAGGAAGCTATAAGATATGCTTTCCTATCCCCTCACCGCCCTCCCTGGAAGAAAACATCAAAGTAACAAGAACCAGGAACGAACAAGTAAGGTTATCCAACCAGGTTTGATATTACTCAAAGGATACCTAACACCGGAGACACAAATTGCAATCATCAGAAGATGTCAAGAATTGGGAGCAGGACCAGGAGGGTTCTACACTCCAGAATTTCCAGGAGGATCAAAGATGAAGCTGAAAATGATGTGCTTAGGAAAGGATTGGAATCCTTACTCAAAGACCTACCAGGATACAAGAAATGGAGATGGAGCACAAGTACCAAAAATCCCAGAAGAATTTTTACAAATTGTGGAACAAGCAGTTAATACAGCTCAACAGCTAGAAGAAGATCCAGTTCCCAATCTAAGGGCTGATCTATGTATCATCAACTTCTATGAAGAAGGAGGCCGCTTAGGGCTACATCAAGACAAGGATGAAACACAAGGGTCCCTCGATCAGGGGATACCAGTATTGTCTTTGTCAATTGGAGATGACGCAGAGTTCCTTTATGGCGAGCAGAAGCGTGTGGACCTTGCAAAGAAAATCATATTGAATTCAGGAGATGTTTTAATAATGGGTGGAAAGTCAAGGTTGCTATACCATGGAATTAAAAGGATTAAATTAAACACAACACCTTCGACAGTGATAAACACCACTCACATGAAACCAGGAAGATTAAGTTTGACTTTTAGAAAGTACTAGTGTTGTAATTGTTTTTGGACATCTGAAAGGAGATCATCTCATCAATGAAGCATTATTGTTATGAAAGTGAATGTCTTTAGACCCCATCATATATCAAAGTACTTACCCAGATTCTGTTGTTAGGTTGTGCTAAGGAGACGGAAGGTGCCTTAAGTATTCTTACTGAGGAGGAGGCCAGCAAGGGCGGCGCGATCCTCACTGGTACCTTTCCTGTTAATGGAGTGGATGCATTAGTACTGTTCGACTCCGGAGCCTCACATACTTTCGTTTCGCCTTCGCTTGCGGGGAAGTTGGGGCTAGACGCTGTAGAGTTACCTGATTTTAAGGTGGCACTCCCGTCTAAGGAGAAGATCAGTTGCACTCGTCTTTATAGAGGAGCCACTATCCGTATTAAGGAGGAGGAATTTCCCATTGACCTTATTGAGTTCAGAGGTCTAGGATTCGACGTTATAGCCGGGATGGACTGGTTGGGGCGGCACAGAGGCCGCATTCTTTGTGCAGAGCGCAGACTGTTACTTAAGAGCCCATCAGGAGTGACAGTATCATACCGCCAGAGCCCTAGAGCACCATCAATAAAAGTGATATCTGCTATGTCCATGTACAAACACGTCAGGAAGCAGAAGGAAGTATACTTATGCTATGTTCAGGATGTAGAGCACGACCCTGATTTTGATCCAGATATGCCAGTGGTGTCAGAATTTCCAGATATTTTTCCAAAGGAACTTCCAGGCTTACCGCCACCCAGAGAGGTAGAGTTCTCCATTGAATTACTACCAGGTACCGGTCCCATAGCTAAGGCACCGTACCGTATGGCACCAGCAGAGATGGCTGAGTTGAAGGAACAGTTGAAGGATTTGTTGGACAAGGGATACATACGACCTAGCGTATCTCCTTGGGGAGCACCAGTTCTTTTTGTGAAGAAGAAGGATGGAAGCCTTCGGTTATGTATCGATTACAGAGAGCTTAATGCAGTGTCAGTGAAGAACAAATATCCACTACCACGAATTGACGATTTGTTTGATCAGTTAGAGGAGCAAAGGTGTTTTCAAGATCGATTTGAGATCAGGATACCATCAGATACCTATCAGGGAGCAAGACATAGAAAAGACAGCGTTCAGAACACGATACGGCCACTATGAGTTTACAGTTATGCCTTTTGGCTTGTCAAATGCACCAGCAGTCTTCATGGATTTAATGAACAGATTATTCAGAGAGCAGCTGGATAAGACCGTGGTTGTATTCATCGATGACATCCTAATTTATTCAAAGTCTAAGGAAGAGCATGAGAGTCACCTCCGACATGTACTTGAGATCTTAAGGGAGAACCAGCTTTATGCTAAGTTCTCCAAATGTGAGTTTTGGTTAGACAGAGTTTCCTTTCTAGGACATGTTATCTCCGACTGGGATCGCAGTGGATCCAGCAAAAATAGAAGCAGTTCGCACCTGGCCTAGGCCAAAGACAGTGACTGATATCAGGAGTTTCCTTGGGTTAGCAGGTTACTACAGGAGGTTTGTCAGAGACTTCTCCAAAATAGCAAAACCTATGACCAGTTTAATGAAGAAGGACGCACCATTCACATGGACTACAGAATGTGAGACCTCATTCCAGTATTTGAAGAATGCTTTGACATCAGCACCAGTTTTGACTATACCTGAAGGCACAGAGGGTTATGAAGTTTACTGTGATGCATCAGGCAGGGGATTAGGGTGTGTACTCATGCAGAATGGGAAGGTAGTCGCCTACGCTTCCCGACAGCTGAAGAAACATGAGGAAATATCCCACACATGACTTGGAGCTTGGAGCAATTGTTTTTGCATTGAAGATCTGGCGCCACTACCTGTATGGTGTCCAGATGACCGTATACTCGGATCATAAAAGTTTGAAATATGTATTCACCCAGAAGGAGTTAAACATGAGACAAGAAGATGGGTTGAATTTCTCAAGGATTATGACATCGATTTGCAGTACAAAGAAAAAGCTAATGTAGTAGCAGACGCATTGAGTCGACGAGCACATTCCTTAAATGCCATTGTGGCTAGCTCGAGTCTTATAGACGACATACGTAGCGCACAGCAGAATGATCAGCGAATGATGGAGATCAGTCAGAAGCTGTCTGACGGTACATTTGAAGGTGGGAAGTATGAGTTTCAGTTACATGATGATGGACTGATCAGATTAAAGGGCAGATTATGTATTCCCAGAGACAGCACTGATATAAAAGAGCATATTCTTCGAGAGTCCCACACTTCTTCCACATCTGTCCATCCAGGAGCTTCTAAGATGTACAAAGATCTAAAGAGGTATTTCTGGTGGAGTGGTATGAAGGGCGACGTGACAGAATATGTGATTCGATGTCTCACTTGTCAGAAAGTGAAATTCGAACATAGACGACCAGGAGGTATGGTACAGTCTATGCCAGTTCCAGAGTGGAAGTTTTATGATATCTCTATGGACTTCGTGGTGGGACTACCACCTACGAGAGGAGGACTAAATATGATTTGGGTTGTTGTTGATCGACTGACTAAGGTTGCTAGATTTATTCCGATGAAAGACACTTGGAAAGTGCCGAAGTTGGCAGAACTATTTGAGAAGGAGATTATCAGACATCATGGAGTACCAAAGACTATTGTTTCAGATCGAGATACTAGATTTCTCTCACGATATTGGCGAGCTACTCGCGAAGCACTTGGAACTGAATTGAAGCTTAGCACAGCATTTCATCCTCAGACGGATGGTCAGTCAGAGAGGACTATTCAGACCTTAGAGGACATGCTACGAGCATGTGCCTTGGATTTCCAGGGCAGCTGGATAGATAGATTACATCTCATCGAGTTTGCATACAATAACAGCTATCACGCCTCTATACAGATGTCACCCTTTCAAGCACTATATGGCAGACCATGCCGTACACCATTGTGCTGGGACGAGTCTAGTGAGACCGTCATCATTGGGCCTGAGTACTTGGAGCAAGTCCAGGCAGAAGTACAACAAATCAGAAATAACATGAAAGCAGCACAAGACAGACAGAAATCATATGCTGATGAGAGGCGACGAGACCTTGAGTTCGCGGTTGGCGACCAGGTATTTCTACGAGTATCACCCATGAAGGGTGTATTCAGATTTGGACAGAAGGGCAAGCTAAGCCCGAAATTTGTAGGACCCTACACTATCACAGAGCGGGTGGGCCTTGTGGCTTATCGACTTGATTTGCCAGCAGAGTTGGGCAAAGTACACAATGTTTTTCACGTGTCTCAGCTTAAGAAATACATGCCTCATCCTTCTCATGTTCTACAACCAGAGACACTCTCATTAGAACCAACAATGCGGTACGTGGAAACACCGCAACGAATCTTAGATAGAAAGACACGAGAGACTCGAAACAAGTCTGTGAGCCTCGTAAAGGTTCTTTGGTCGAACCATGATGTTGAGGAGGCCACATGGGAACTAGAAGCGGATATGCGAGCGAAGTTTCCCTCATTATTTACCGACTAGACACTTTAGTCTAGGGTACGGGGGCGTACCCCTCTTTTTTTGGGGGGGGGGGGGTAGAGCCTTTTTCGTTTGTGAGTTATTATGCATTTTGTTGCACTTCTGTGCATTTCTATGACACCTTGTCTTGTATGTGTTCTTGTGTAACACTGTATTTGAATGTACTTTGTACTTCTACTTGCTGATGTGTACTTCGTTACACTACAATGGAAAGTTATGTGCACTACGCTGCACTATTTGAAATGAAATGTGATTGTGTTTATTACATTACACTACATTGTAGGTATATGATATGACCTTCCAAAGTATTCCTGTTGTGTTTGATGTACACTGTGAACTTAGGAATATAGAGACTTGGGACTTGATCCCTAAAAACTAGATTGAGTTGTGGATGCTTAGTGGAACTTGATTCCCCACAACCTTATAAATTTAGATATGAGACTTCGGGGCGAAGTCCTTTTTAAGGGGGGTAGATTGAAATACCCCAAATCTAATTAACATTATAAAACCATTATTTAATGGAATAAATCCAAATATAAACCATTTCACGTACGCATGCAAACCCATGAGAACGTTACGTAAAAATAGTCGTTTCACCATAAACGCTAAAACGCCTTAGAAACATGTGATCAAGCATGACCTTGTATGACCTTCTAAAACTCAAACCAAATGGTCATACACTCATTATATGAATATATAAACATATTCCCTAGGCTATATTCAGTCAAAAACGCAAAATGCTCGGGAGTGCTCACGCACGCCCCTTAAAGCACGAAAAGCCCGGAGGAGTGCCGAGGTGGCACGAACTCCTATAAAATTAATTCCTAGAGTTCCTAAGATCATTATTAACCATTCTAAAGAGAACCACGAAGTGGTTTCTCAAAATTCAACAAAAACCACAGGAGGATTTCTTAGCGCTCCTTTTTGCCCGGGAGTGTCCCGAAGGCCCGTAAATTATGTCGTGGGTTGATGTAACCCCATATAACTCAATGTAATGTCTTAATATATCATTATTTACTATAATAAGTGTTTATAAACACTTGGAACTCATAAAAAATTTATTTCCCAAAATTTCCTTAGAGCACAAAAACACACCTTCGGGTGTCACTAAAACGCGTTTTACGCAATTACCTTGTAGTTTTTGACATGCCACGAATTAAGAATCTTAAATAGGGTTAAAATGACCTCTAAATCAGTTGGAGGCACACCAACAGGTTCTATAGGGGCCGATTTTATGTCCAAAAACTAGTATAAAACTTCATTAAAAATTTATAAAAGGCATAAACATGGTGACTCACCTTCCCATGTGCTATAATACTTAATGTCAAAGTATGTAGGTCTCATTTGACCACCAAGCTGTCGAAATAATGCCATGGAACAAGGCCATGTGAGCTAGACAAAAACAAAATGCAAAAGCAAAAAGTAGATTCTATTCCACCTTTTTTTTCTTAAATTCAAGTGACCTCCACTTGTCCTTAGCTCTTAATGCCGATTGAGACTCCATTTACACCTTGAATCGGCCACCTACAAGAAGAAGAAGACAAGTTACAACATTGAAAAATCAAAGGAATAAAACCTTACTTTTCTTACCTTGTCTTCTAGCTCACATTATTTTCTCCACCTTGCCTTGTCTTGCATTATGGCCGAAAACATGCACCTAACATGGGCATTTATTGAGCCAATAACCTATGTAATAAACTAAGGAAAAAGAATAGTCATTGACATTAAAAATTAACAAAACAAAAATCAATTCCAATTGCATTCTCTTTCTTACGTGAGCTTAGCCTCATTCTTCCCTTGCACACACCTATCCGATTGGTAAGGCTCCCTCCTCTCTTCTTCCTTCATCTTCTTCCTTTGAAGCTCTTAAGTCCATTAATGGAGTTTTAACTTCTATCTTCATCTTTAAGGTAATTTCCTAGCATTTCTTGTCAAGCCTTGAAGCAAAACTCTTCCTAGCACACCAAAGCATTCGGCATCAACTAATGTTCCAAGAGGTTGTCCAAACCAACATTAATCCAAGGAGCATCTCAAGTTATCTTAAGGTAGTTTTCATGCTTGAAAATCCTTAAAGCACATTTTATTGTGTAACCGATTTCTACTCTCTTCTAATTCTTTTCTTCTTCATTTTCATGAAGGAAAGTTTTTCTTCATCCACCTTAAGTGAGCCGAATTTATAAGGAGAAAAAGCTTAAGGTAAATTCTTGGAAAACTACTTACAAATCTACTTAAGATCTTTATTGAAGATCTAACTCCTAAACTCCTTCACCACTTGCATATAACCGAAGTGGAGCATCAAAATTCCTTGGAGAAAGCTTGGAGATTCAAGAAGAGTTCAAGCACTTAACCACCTTTGTTAAGAAGTAAGTTTACTAAGCTAATATTTATGTTTTAAGCTTGGTTAAGCTTCTAAAAATTATACAAAAATTATGTACATCTCCTAGGTAATTAAAACCGAAACTATATGGTATTATATGCCAAAAATATAATCTATAACATATATGGAAAATATTTACCTTAAGACACATTTTTGTGTCACAAAATTTATTTATGTTACATATCAATTCAAGCCGAAATATCAAGGGAAACAATACTTTATTTTGAGCTAAGAATCAATATAAGACATTACAATAATTTTTACATGGGTTATATAACTCCTATGAATTTATGTATAATTATTTTGACATATAAATCCACTTTTATATACTATATGGTCACTATTAAATTATGGCCGAATGTTCTAAGTGATAAATAGATTTTAATGAGCTACTTATGTATATAAACTTATATTATAAAGTTTGGTGAGTTAAAAATATTTTATTAGTGCTTAAATGGCTAATTAATTAAGTTATGTGGCTAAAATGTAATTTTTACAAAATTTGGTGTATGTATTGTAAAAACCGAGAGTTAAGGGAATGTTTGGAGTAATTAATATAAAATAAGGTTAGGAATTAAGTTTATGAATTTTAGGTAATTTAACAAGTGTTAAAATAACATTTTATAAGTTTTGGGCTATTATATAATTTATAAAATTGTTATGAAAGTTGGAAATTATTAGTGGGCGAATTCATAATTAAGAGAATTATTAAGTTCACTTTCAAATTTTGAGGAATTAAATATTTAAACTATAGTTTATAAGTTATTAAGTAACTATTACAAAGTTTTGGGGTGAAAATGTAATTAATGGAAAGAATGTGACAAAGCCGAATTACTTTGGGTTAGTTTTGTAATTTAAGAATTTATATGTATATATTCGGCAATTATGGAGAATTAAAATTAAGACTATAGCTTACAAGGCATTATGTAAAGATTATAAGATTTTGTGGTTAAATTGTAATTATAGAAAATATATATATGTAGGCCGAGAATTAAAGGGCTAAATGGTGATTTTGAAAAGTTATAATATTCCAAATAAATATACCAAAATATTAATGGTAGTTTGGATAGTTTTGGAATATTAAATAAGGAATTAAAACTATATAATATAATGAGATTAGAATTTAAATATAAAGTTTATGTAATGAGGTTGTTTTGTAAATAACCAAAATATAAGGGTAAGAATTTAGATTTAAATAAATATAGGTCTTATATGGATACTTGGAGGAATTAGAAGAAAGAATTTTGGTTAAAGGAGTTATGAGGTTAAAACTATGACTTATATAGTTATAAGGAAATTAAAGGTAACCGATAAATAATATTTGTAGTTAGGAAAGGGAATAATAAAAACTATAAGAATATTATGTCCAAGTATGACATATAAATATAGTTAATAAATTATAGGTTGTTATGTCACCTAGACAATTAAAATAAACAACAAATATAGTACATGAATAAATAAATACTACATGTACAATAAAGGATTTATAAATAAATCAAAAGGAATAACAAATAAGTTATACAAATCAGGAGGTAATTAAAAGAAACAAACCTCACATGAAATAACAAATACGAAATCTGTTGAAAGATCCAATAAAATTATTATTAAGGGTAACATAAATTAACCCTCTCAGTTAATCCTATTCTAGGACTTTGTTTGACTAGACGTTGACCAGGGTATAATCAACTGCAACCTACGGTGAACGGTATGGGATTCTTGCAACCTGTTTTCTACCGGATTACACCGGCTTGTGTGCTATCTGTTGTTTGAAATAACGACCAAGATAATTAATGTAAAATGTTGTTTTACTTATGTGCACTGTGGTATTATTTTATGTGTGTGAATGATGCTAACTACAACATGTATGTCCCACGCATACAAACACTACTATACCAGTGGACTAAATACTGCGCTTTAATATACGAGGACTTGTACTCAAGTCTCTCACTAACTTCACTTTATAACCAACGTCATTATCCTAAACGAGATAACTGACAATACACATTGTGTTCTTGTTTAACGTCTTTATATGAC
The DNA here is from genome assembly GCA_023374045.1 of Limonium bicolor. NCBI lineage: Eukaryota > Viridiplantae > Streptophyta > Magnoliopsida > Caryophyllales > Plumbaginaceae > Limonium > Limonium bicolor. The sequence goes on from CM041779.1 coordinate 165,695,722, forward strand.
ACCTAACAATTCTATTCTACGAGAACGAGGAGCCAGATGGAGCTGGCCATGCATGCTACAGGAGTTGTACCTGTCTCAGGTCTCGTCTCCTATTCAATTTACATCGCGACGGAACAGTTCAAGTGGGGAGGAAGAATTTATTCCTCTCGAGGGTTCAATTCCTAACAGTACAAGTGGAGAGGAAGACTTTATTCCTCTCGAGGGTTCGATTCCCACCTTTCTAAAGTACAGGAGTTAACTACGTTATCTTCTGAGGGACTAATTACCCAACCTTTCTCGATAACGGGGTCACTATACCTCCACTATACTGATATACTTTTATACATCTGTCAGTCCCACTGTGTGGACCCGACAACTATCAAATGATTACAGTTCATCTAACTTGACCTTCTGAAGTCTTGTTTCATTTAACATTGTTGTCCTTGTATGGATGCTTGTTATTATCATACTATGCGTGTTTACAGCTACTTAAAAAGAATGAACTGCATGTATTCGACAAAGTAGTTGGTGTGGCCCGGTAGACGATGGGCTGCACGTTTTCCATACCAGCATTGTTTGCTGAGCCCCTTTGGGGGCACCCCCATTTTTCAAGTACCTGAAGTTGAGAAGATTACCACACCGAGTGTAGGTGGGGTAAATTCAAGCTATGGGAGTCTCCTACTAGTTGTTTGTTTTACTTAAGTATTTTACATTTGAGTTTGATTCCTAGTATCTCGGATTGTATTCGTATTCAGACCGTGACTTTTGGAGATTGTATTTGGAGTTAGCCTTGTTGGTCACAAGGGTGGCCAACGGCATTGTAATACCGCCCGGTTGTTGTATTTATTTCCGCTGCAGTTTGTGTTTTATTTGGGAGTGATTGTCGTACAGGTTATTGGATTTCGGGTTGGGGTGTTACAAGAACAATTTAGCCATGCTTCATAATTTGTAGAAGGAGTTAGGAAACTCGAAGGAGAATGATATTCTGTCTAGGGTTGTCCATTCGGTTAACCAATAACCGAATTAGAAAAAAACAATTGATTTTCGGTTATAACTGAATTAACATTATAAAACCGAATTACAAAAAACCAAATTAACAATTAACCAAAAAATTTTGACATATTCTAACCGAAAATAGAAATGAAAACCACATTTTTTATACTTCGGTTTCGGTTATATTTTAGTTTTGGGTTACCCAAAATAACCAAATTATTAAAAACATGACCTGACCATAAATTGCAGATAGTTGGACCATAAACGTCAAAATAATACAGCTTTAGCTACTAATTCAATTGAGTTGTCTTTTTCAATGCTACTTTTCAAGTTGCAAACATCAAATAGTCAGAGAAAGATTGAGGTAGGGCTTAACTATAAGGAGAAGGATTGAGAGAATGCCTAGGTAATTTAGCGGAGTTAGAAATAATTTAGGGAAGTTGGAAAATTTAATCTAGTGGAGGCTGTTTCAAAACAAAAGGTAATTTTAATTAATCGGTCTAAAGATTTCATGAGGAGTAATGAGTCATTGAAAGTAGTAAGAAATTGATCCGGCGCATACAGTGTCTAAGTGTGTCTACGCAACAAAGGCATATGAGTAGAAAAGCGTGGAACTTGATCGCTTATTTTATTTTCTACTGAAGCTTAATAGGAATTTTGTTCATATACAGGGACAAATCCTAGCAATGAAGGAGCCACCTACTCTTGAGCGTGCTTTTGCTCTTGTTGTGCAAGAAGAAAATCAAAGAGGAGAAGAAGGAGGCAGTACACAGTCTTTGTCTTTCTATAGTGTCAGTCTTGTTGGTAATGTGAATACCTCAAAAGGAACAGGGGGTACTAAGTTTAGAGGAGATAAGACTAAGAAGGTTTGTTCCTTATGTAAAAGGTTGGGCATACTGCGGATATGTGTTTTCAGCGATTGTGGGGCACTCATTATAAGAAAACATGACATCGTGAGGATGACTGTTATGATCTACATGGGCGTGACACCATTCAAAACAGAAGGAAGAAAGGTCTTGTAGGGTTGGCCAGAGAGGAAGGTAGTTCGGTTGACTCGAGAAATTCTACAACTGGAGTTGTTAATCCTCTTAGTGGGCTGACTCAGGATCAGCTGAACCATATTGCGAATATTGTTCAGGCGGTTACGCAAACACCAAAGTGAGCTGATGAATCATACTAAAATTTCTCTGGTGAGGAACAAAATTTACTATTTAGTCATCTGTGTTTACTTGGAAAAAAAATCACAAACTTCACAGTGTCTTTCAGATAAATGGATATTAGATACAGGAGCCACATATCATATGTCAGGGGCTAGAGAGTTATTTGAGAATTTCAAAATTTTCTCATTCAAGAGTAGAGGTTTTAGCAGATGGTAGGCCACAACAAGGTACCAAAGTTGGGGTGTTAAAGTGGGAGATAATTTTTAGCTCAAGGAATTTCTGTTTGTTTCTATTTTTATGTTTAATCTAATATCTGTTCGATGGATGGTTGTTCCTTATTTGCAGCCTCTATTGTTTGATGCTCATAAATGTTTTTCTTAAGACCTTATTTCAAAGAAAACCGAGGAAATAGGAGTTGAGCAAGATGGCTTGTATGTCCTTGACAAGGTGAGGGCAAGTAGGTGGTTTTAGTGGGCAGCATCAAGGCGTCAATTGCAAGTAGATGAACCGGACAGAGCCAGAGTTTTAATTGTCGAGTCAGTTCTAAAGCTGAGGAGGTGTATATTAAGTTAGGGCATGTTCCATATCAAAAGCTTGTAATTATGGATTTAATAAAGTCCGATGATGTATCTAAGTATTTTGTTTGTGATATTTGCTACAAGTGCCGTGCTTAGCGTTTATCTTTTGGGCATTCAGAAATTAAAACTATGAAACCTTTTGAGTTGGTACATGTTGATGTTTGGGGCCCTTTCAACACTCCTACTTACAATGACTATCAGTATTTTATTTGTTTTTTGGATGATTATTATCGTATTACATGGGTTCAAAATCTTAAACACGAGAGTGATGCATAAGATGCAGTTAAGAGTTTTCTGGCAATTGTTGAGCGTCAATTTGAGACCAAAGTAAAAATTGTAAGAACTGATAATGCATAGGAATTGGGTTGTTTGAATGAAGGGATGATATTTTTCGCACAAACGGGTACCACTCATCAAACTACTTGTGCTTACACTCTGCAACAGAATGCAGTTGTTGAGTGTAAAGATAAGTATCTTTTGGAAACAACAAGAGCGTTATTTTTCCATTCACGGGTACCGGTTACTCTTTGGGGTGAGTGCATCTTGCACGCGACTTATTTAATTGACCGCTTATCTACTAAAGATTTGCAAGACAGTACTCCTATTGAACGACTTTATAATGCTCAACCGTGCTATGATGACATTAAGCCGTTTGGTTGTTTGTGCTATTGGACGCTTGTTGGAGATAAAGGAAGTAAATTGATTCCTCAGGCTGAAGCTTGTGTTTATTTGGTGAAGATCCGTGAAAGAAAGGATATAAGTTGTTTAGTCCAAGGATTCAGAAAGTTGTAGTCTATCGGGATGTAAAATTCCATTTTTTGTTTTTCTTTTACAAAAGATTGGAATAAGTTCCCTAGCTCTTCTACAAGTCGTCCTGTTTATGACTGGGATTTAGATGAGTCTCTAGAGATGGCTCATTGTTCTACTGCTGCAAATACTGATATGCCTCCCATAGCAGATGAGTCACTTCAGTCAAAAGCCGGTAGGTACTCGAGGTCTGGTTGGGAGGTTCGACGACCTGGGTATCTTGATGATTATGTATGTACTACTTCTTTTCAGGAGATATTGGATGAGCGCGTTTATTCAAAAAAGAGTGGAGTTAATTTGCTGGAGGGTTGTGAGAGCCTTACTGTAACACCCTGGATTTTACCTCAAATGATAGCTTATGAAAATACAAATGTAACGGTGCAAACGAAATTAAAAACGGACCTCAAACGAGCCCTAGAAGTGCAAAACGGTATTGGTCTGAACTTGTGTCCGGACATTGAAAGTTCGGACACAAGCCGAAGAAAATTAAACTGTGAAAACCATATGTCCGAACTTGTGTCCGGACATCGACGTTCGGACACAAGTCGAGAGTTGAAAATTCTGAAAGCCAAAGATGTCCGAACTTGTGTCTGGACTTCTAAGTTCGGACACAAGTCGAGTTTCAAAATCCCAAAAAACCTTACGCGCGTGTCTGAACGTTGGTCCGAACTTGCAAGTTGTGACGTAAGTCGAGACTTGCAAGTTGGACCCGTCCTCGCATACTGTCCGAACTTGGATGTTCAAACAGAAGTTCAGACATAGCCAAACAACGAAAACCCTTGTAACCTTTCGGGGCTTGTCCGAACATGGATGTCCAGACGGACGTTCGGACAGGTCCCTAAGTGCAACTTCCAGTACGACGACAGAAACTCAAAATCATCAAAATACATGTGTAAGCCATAACAACAATAAGGAAAACATCTGTATGGATAAAGTTAACAACAAGTATCTCAGAACAATGCTCAACTTCATAAAATCAATTTCAAAAACTGTCAAGAGTACTGCTAGTAAATATCATAATAAATGTAACCTTAAAACAGCAGCGGATTCAAAACGTCCAGGGTATTACCGCCACACCCAAACTCCCTGGGTGCTCAGGCTAATGAACTTATTAAAACCACAACAACAAGTGTTAACTCAAAATCCAATATATGCGGAAACTGAAATAATGACCAAAATGTAAAATCTCATAAAACATCATAACAATTCCTTAACCACTGTAATTCAGACATTGTCTCAGTAATTCATATTCTCCTAGACTATGTGGTTGCGAATCCCGGTCCCCAAACTTAGTCATTCATACCTGCGATCAGAAAACCATAGACAAAACACAGAAGGGATCGCACAAATCAGATAAACTGAGTAAACTCCACCTCAATATGTAAAATGCATTTTAGAAACTCATTTACCGTTTATTAATCAGATGAGAAGGTTTTATTGAACAATTGGTGAATTTCCAGAAAACATATTAAACACCGAAACCGCAGTAGGGAGCTTTCAACAGGAGAACCATAATTCCAAACACGAGGTCACCTATGGGACCCCAAACAACAATTCCAGGACAGTCACGTATGGGACTGTCAAACAACCACCTCACCCTAAGTCCTTAAGTGTGCACACCCCCCATGAAACAGCAGTAACATAGAGTAGATCAGAGGGCTTAACTGCAACAATGTGTGCAGCGCAAATAATAATAACGGGGAGCACCTATGGGCTCCCAAGCCATAGAATACATCCTGCGAAAGACTCCCAAAATCTAGAATCGAAACACCACAGCACAATCCAATTCCTCAAGTTCCAAAACGTGGGAAACAGTCCCAAATTTCCAAACCACAACTGAGAGTCCATAAAAGCACAACGAAACCTTTTTCAAATCGTTTTACAAAACAACAGTGAGCATAGAATTTACCTGGGTAAACAATCCCCTCAAGAATCTACCTCCTCAGTATTAGTAGAAGCACTCGCCGGCGTAATTGGAGTCTAGATACATATGTATATACAATAATCAGGCACTATTCATCATAACCGAACAGATTCATAAACTATCAAGTAGAAAAACATTACCCAACGAAGCTCCTAATTGGCACCAGGGAAATGATCTAGCAGTAGCAAAATAGAGAACGTGAATTGCCAGGACTCAAGGAAGAAGAAGCGTGAATATAATTCAGTAGAGCAAGAGCGTAGAAGTATCGTGATGAGGGTGAAGGCGTAATGGTGAAGATCGTGGTATAAATAAATAAACTTAAGTAAAGAGAAATTAATATTGTTAAATAATTTAGTAATCAGCTCTATCAAAAGGAAGGAATTAATTAATTAAGTAGAGCAAATCACTTAGAGAGGGAGTTCAAATAAATAATTAACATTGTAAATTGTTTTTGGGAAATTTATACAACATCATAACGTTGAGAATCATCAGGAAGAAAGTCAAACCTCTAACAACATTCTTTTAAAAGAAAATTAAGAAATAGTTTTCTACTTTGGGATTTGTTGAGAAGGTGAGTCGTTGTAACAAGATACGAGAGAGAGAGAGAGTAAATATTTAAAGAGTTAATTATTAAACCCTTCATTTGAAATAGGAAGGAAAATTTAAGTAAAATAAATTAGATAAAGCACAATAACAAATTCAGCAAGAGGTTATTATAACGTTAAAGAGAATTCTAGAATACTAATAATGATGAAATCAAGAGAAGAATATATTTTATTAACTTAAGGAAGTCTATTGGAATTTGGACTCTAGGAATTTGGAGATAATTAATAATAGGAAGTAAAATCATATTCGAACTCTAGGAATTAAATCAGTTTGAAAACAAGATGGAATCCTGAGATTGAATTTAAGAGTGTAGTCTTGACGACAGAAGGTTGAAATAATATTTGAGTGAAATAATAATATTAAATAGAACAAGGAAGAAGGTAGATAATCGCAAAACATTTACGTAATTATTTTATAACCATCTAGGAAGGAAGGAAATATAATGTAAGGAATTAGCTTATCTTCAATGGGCCACTAATATTATTGCTACGGACTTATACTTTCTTACTATATATTACTATTCCTAGCTTGGAATGTCATGGTATTTCACTTACAGATACCAGGCCGGTTGTTTCTTATGCTTTTTCTGTGACAAGAAACAATGGGAGCTTTGAGGAGCCTCTTACTTATAAAGAAGCAGTTGTTTCTACTCACTAGTGTGAGGCTATGCAGAGAATTAGATGCCTTGGCAACAAATCATACTTGGGAAATTGTTGATTTGCCAAAGGGGAAGTAAACAGTTGGATGCAAGTGGGTTTACAAGGTCAACGATGACTCTCTTAAGCGGTATAAATCACGATTGGTTACCAAGTATGGTCTTGATTATCATGAAACCTTTTCATATGTGACATGTGGGACCCAATGAACATGTCACAATTTTCATTGGATCCCCACAGGTCACATGTGAGCTTAAAAAACTTCAAATTTGATATTAGACTAAATATAATACTTTAGCATCGTCCATGTAAGTTTTATCAATTTTGGACAACATTTAAGCATGTTTAAAGTTGAATTACGAAAACCAATAGGGGTATATTGTGAATTATGAAAGAAATGAGGAGTATATTGTGAATTTTCCCTTTTTTTTTAATAAGGCTACAATGGTGTCTTCTTTTAATTGTAGTTGTATATCAAAAACATTAGAACCCTAATAAATCAAATATAATAGTTTCCTCTCGTACATATGCAAATCCAATTTTATTGATTTCTATTATTGAACAACATTCAGTTCTCTTCTTTAGTCGGTGCTGCTGGGGAGATAAATCACTGACTGCTGCATCTTGCCCACCAGATCTCACCGGACTTGGAAACAATCACCAACCGGTAATATACCAACGTTTATCTTCTTCTCTAGTGACTTGTCTGTCGTGAAAGTAGACGTTTTTGAATTCTTCTGGTGCACCAGGTAGCAAATGATAGGAACATGGGCAGTAGCTTCATTATCTAAAGAAGTTGTTAGTACGTTATATACATATGTTACTATGGGTTGGATGAACAAATGATAGCCTAACCTAATGCTGAATTATAGATGGGTGTATTGATCTTATCGGAAACAAATAAGAAAAAAAGAGTTAGTATAATTATCAAAAACTTAAAATGGGTTCTTAACTTTCTCTTCCTTCCAAATCATTTTAAAAACTTTTAGTGTGATTATTTTGATTATGCAAACTCAGTCCTAAACTGTGGCGGCTGAGTAACACGTACAAGGGTTGAGTACTCTTGAACCAATCGAAAGTCTGAACAATACGCTCAGTCAGTCGTGTTTCACTTCGCACAGTCGGAAAATGACCATTTTGCCCCTGTTTTAATATCTTTCAGAAATTACTATATTTACCCACAATTTGTGACATATTACGAGGTGACCCCAAATTTCATTACGCACAATCGGAATTCCAATACGCTCAGTCAGAAAATGACCAATTTAGGGGCTAATGTAGGCAAAATTTATTAAAAATGGTTCGAAAAAGTAAAGAAGGATTCCGAAGTACTTATATAAGTAAAAAAATATATCATAAAAATTATCAGTAAAGTATACCATGACAAAGTAGACGAAAAGACGAACGCGTCGGCGCAAACGGATCGAAAAACGGAGCTATAACGAAGAAGATATGGCGATTTTAAGACCGGAACCCGGCGCAGGCGCCGGTAAAGAAGGGACGGCGCCGGCGCCGGTAACGAGGACCGCGCGCGCGCGTCATTCGTTACCGGCGCCGGCGCCCGCCCTTCTTTACCGGCGCCTGCGCCGGGTTCCGATCTTAAAATTGTCATATCTTCTTCGTTATAGCTCCGTTTTTCGATCCGTTTGCGCCGACGCGTTCGTCTTTTCGTCTACTTTGTCATGGTATACTTTGCTGATAATTTTTATGATATATGTATTATTTCTTATTAAGCACAACATTAACTATCATAGACGTCTTGTTCGAAATTGCCAATCAACAACTAACTTCATGTCCGTTGAAGAAGAATCTATTTGAAATTCATTGAAATTGTCTATCATTTCCACCAATTTCACGTCCATTGATGAAGAATCTATTTGAAATTATCAAAATTTCCTATCAATATCAATATTAACTATCATTGACTTCTTATTCGATAGTAAAACAATCAAGGATGTTCTATTCTAATTAACAGACGAATTGGACACTGATCTAAATAGTTAGATGTATCAACATTAACTATCATCAACGTCTTGTTCGAACTTACCGATCAATTCCACTAAATTCATGTCCATTAAAGAAGAATTTATTTCAAATTCATTGAAATTGTCTATCATTTCCCTCAATTTCACGTCCATTGAAGAAGAATCTGTGTGAAATTATCAAAATTGCCTATCAATATTGACATTAACTATCATTGACTTCTTACTCGATAGTAAAATAATCAAGCCTGTTCTAATTTAATTACCAGACAAATTGGACACCAATCTAAATAGTTAGATGTATCGACATTAACTATCATCGACGTCTTATTTGAAATTGCCTATCAATTCCACTAATTTGATGTCCGTTGAAAAATAATCTATTTGAAATTCATCGAAATTGTCTATCATTTCCCTCAATTTCACGTCCATTGAAGATGAGTCTCTTTGAAATTATCAATATTGCCTATCAATATCGACATTAACTATCACTGACTTCTTATTCGATAGTAAAACAATCAAACCGTTCTATTCTAATTAGCAGATGAATTGGACACCGATCTAAATAGTTAGATGTATCGACATTAACTATCATCGACGTCTTGTTTGAACTTGCCTATTAATTCCACTAATATCATGTCAATTAAAGAATAATCTATTTGAAATTCATCGAAATTGTCTATCATTTCCCTCAATTTCACTTCCATTGAAGAAGAATCTATTAAAATTATCAGTATTGCCTATCAATATCGACATTAACTATCATTGACTTCTTATTCAATAGTAAAACAATCAAGCCTGTTCTATTCTAATTAGCAGACGAATTGGACACCAATCTAAATAGTTAGATGTATCGACATTAACTATCATCGACGTCTTATTTGAAATTTCCTATCAATTCCACTAATTTCATGTCCGTTGAAGAATAATCTATTTGAAATTCATCGAATTGTCTATCATTTCCCTCAATTTCACGTCCATTGAAGATGAGTCTATTTGAAATTATCATTATTACCTATCAATATCGACATCAACTATCATTGACTTCTTATTCGTTAGTAAAACAAACAAGCCTGTTCTATTCTAATTAGCAGACGAATAAAACACCAATCTAAATAGTTAGATGTATCGACATTAACTATCATCGACGTCTTGTTTGAAATTTTCGATCAATTCCACAAATATCATGTCCATTGAAAAAGAAATCTATCTAAAAAATTTCTAAATTGTCTATCATTTCCACTAATTTCACGTCCGTTGAAGAAGAATTTATGATAAACATCTAAATTGTCTATCATTTCCATTAATTTCATGCCCATTGAAGAAGAAATTATTGGAAATGATATACAATTTCGATGACTTTCAATTAGATTCTTCTTCTACGTTCATGAAATTAGTGGAAATAGACAATTTCAATGACATTCAAATAGATTCTTCTTGAACAGACGTGAAATTAGTGGAAATGATAGACAAATTTGATGATTTTAAAATAGATTCTTCTTCAATAGACGTGAAATAGAGGGAACTGATAGACAATTTTAATGAATTTCAAATAGATTATTCTTCAACGGACATGAAATTAGTGGAATTGATAGGCAATTTCAAATAAGACTTCGATGATAGTTAATGTCGATACATCTAACTATTTAGATCAGTGTCCAATTCATCTGCTAATTAGAATAGAACAGGTTTGATTGTTTTACTATCGAATAAGAAGTCAGTGATAGTTAATGTCGATATTGATAGGCAATATTGATAATTTCAAAGAGACTCATCTTCAATGGACGTGAAATTGAGGGAAATGATAGACAATTCGATGAATTTCAAATAGATTATTCTTCAATGGACATGAAATTAGTGAAATTGATAGGAAATTTCGAATTAGACGTCGATGATAGTTAATGTCGATACATCTAACTATTTAGATCGGTGTCCAATTTGTCTGGTAATTAAAATAGAATAGGGTTGATTGTTTTACTATCGAATAAGAAGCCAATGATAGTTAATGTCAATATTGATAGGAAATTTTGATAATTTCACACAGATTCTTCTCAATGGACATGAAATTGGGGGAAAAGGTAGATAATTTTGATGATTGTCAAATAAATTCTTTTTTAATGGACATGAATTTAGTGGAATTGATAGGTAAGTTCGAACAAGACGTCGATGATAGTTAATGTCGATACATCTAACTATTTAGATTGGTGTCCAATTCATCTGTTAATTAGAATAGAACATGCTTGATTGTTTTACTATGGAATAAGAAGTCAATGATAGTTAATATTGATATTGATAGGAAATTTTGATAATTTCAAATAGATTCTTCGTCAATGGACATGAAATTAGTGGAAATGATAGACAATTTCAATGAATTTCAAATAGATTCTTCTTCAACGGACATGAAATTAGTGGTTGATGGGCAATTTCGAACAAGACGTCGATGATAGTTAATGTTGTGCTTAAGAATAAATAATACATATATCATAAAAATTATCAGCAAAGTATACCATGACAAAGTAGACGAAAAGACGAACGCGTCGGCGCAAACGGATCGAAAAACGGAGCTATAACGAAGAAGATATGACAATTTTAAGATCGGAACCCGCGCCGCGCCGTCTCTTCTTTACCGGCGCCTGCGCCGGGTTCCGGTCTTAAAATCTCGCCATATCTTCTTCGTTATAGCTCCGTTTTTTGATCCGTTTGCGCCGACGCGTTCGTCTTTTCGTCTACTTTGTCATGGTTACTTTGCTGATAATTTTTATGATATATTTTTTTACTTATATAAGTACTTCGGAATCCTTCTTAGCTTTTTTCGAACCATTTTTAATAAATTTTGCCTACATTAGCCCCTAAATTGGTCATTTTCCGACTGAGCGTATTGGAATTCCGACTGTGCGTAATGAAATTTGGGGTCACCTTGTAATATGTCACAAATTGTGGGTAAATATAGTAAATTCTGAAAGATATTAAAGCAGGGGCAAGATCGTAAATTTTTTAAAATTCCGACTGTGCGAGTGAAAACACGACTGAGCATACGAGTTCACATGTTTTATCTTTAGAAATAATATCCTGATAGTAGAGCCGATCATAATCAGGATAGCCCAATCGTCCAGCCCGGCCCGACCCGTATTTTAGACCAATGGGTATGGGTGGAAAAAATAACTGGGCGGGTTTGGACAAATAAAATAGTCCCAATTTTTTCGGGTCGGGTTATGGCTAAATATTTTGCCCAGTTGATGGCCCGGCCCAGCCCGAATGTCATATAGTACACCTTAATTAGTATATGTTATTATAAATATGTAAACAAAAGTAATTAAAATACTTACAATAGTACAGTAGTAATTATTCAACTGAATGGACCACATACTCTTCGTCTTATAAAATTTGTTTTGGCCGTGTGAACACTCTTCAAAATCTATATACGTATCTATACTTTAAAAACTATGTTAATAAATAGAGAAATTTGAGTTAAAACTGGCTGGGTGGGCCGGGCTATGGCATGAGTATTTTTTTAGGTGGGCATGTTGGGTTCAGATGATTGGCCCGATTGGGCGGATTTGGACTAAACACTTGGCCTAATTGGACTGAAAATTTATATCTAGCCCGGTCTAAACCTGACCGTCTACCCAGTTGATCAGCTTTACTTGATAGATACTCTATGGTGCCGTTCGATAGCGGTTGTTGAAAATTCATGCCGATTAATGCTGGACTTAATCTGGTCACGATTCGCCGCAGATCGTGGAGGTTAATCTGCATTCACAATTTTAGTGTTCGCTGCAGACGATTGAAGAAGATGACATTTTTTTGCCCAAAAGACCACAACACCCCGCGATGATTTATGACCGACAGCTGAAACTCGCTCATCACGCCTGTGTTATCTTCTTATTTGTTCGATACTCAACTCCGTTAATCCCCCAACACCTCTGAAACAACAAATAAAATTAATAAGTCACAAATTGCATTTTGCTTAATTAAAAGGAAAGAAAACGGCATAATTAAGCTCACCGTTTCTGTGCGCAAATTGTTCGTGTGAACACGCTACTGTACTTAACGATGGAGCAAGTCGAAGTTATTATCTACTGGGTGGATGAAGATAAATGAAGAGAATTAATTGCTGGATGGGATGGTAATATTTGACGGTAGTGCAAGAAATACGAAGATTAGATACTTCTGCCATTAAATTCAACGCGGCAAATCGGTCGTTCTTCTTCAGCAAGGCTAGGGTTCCCGACTCATTTGAAGACGATGAGTTGGATGAGTAATTACAGTCAACTGTAAAAGTCATTAACATTATTCGCAGCGCAGGGTAAAAGAGTAACTTCAATTGAATCAACAATCGTCAAACAAGATTTTTGTTTCTGGACGCAGGGTATATGTGCGTTTGCATAAAGCTCCAAAATGAGATTAATCGACCTATTTTGGATTGGGCTTTATCCGTGAAAGCTATCGCTTTATGTGGGCGAATCGCGAGAAACCCACGAATTGTGGGGATCGAACGGGCCCATATTATAGAGACGCGACTAGGTTAAGACTTTTTTAATGGTTTTCGAACGGGGTGAAGGAGAGGTTATTGTGCTGGGTGTTATAGAGTTTGAACTCGTGCATTGTGATTCACGGGGTTGAGTGGTCGTATTGAATTACGTGGTTTTTGCTCTAAAGGGAGGCTTCTCTCAATAGAGTGTGTGGGTGTATACACTTTATATGAGTGAAAAAAGTGAGTACTTTTCACATGTCATCACAAGTGTTTCCTCAATCTAATTCACAATTTCAGTCATCGGAAAGTTAATCTCTTTTCTTAGAGTGTTGTGAATAACCAACTCACGTTCAACTAAGTTGTTAGATTCTTCATTGGTATGAGAGTAAGGTTCCTCATTTGCAGCTGAAGAAAAATCTTCTAAGGTGATCAGAATGAGTTCCTGCAACGTCAAAGCTTCCGAAACTCACAAAATTTAACTATGCATATGGTGTGAACAAATGGGTGACCAGATGTTGATAGACTATGATCTGTGGACTGTTGTTACAGAAGGAGACTCATTCCATAGTTACCGAAGGAGGAGTTTCAAAACCAAAGGACAAAAAGGATTGGAATGATAATAACAAGAAATTGCTGAGTAAAAATAAGCAAGCCTTGTGAGTCATTGTGTCATCACTTTCCGAGGGTGATCAATAGAAGGTGTTGGGCATTCACACTACTAAAGAAGTCTAGAATTTCTTGAAAGTGGCTCATGAAGGAACAGACACAACCAGAAAGGTTAAGGGCAAGCAATACAGAAGCAACTCGACAATTTCAAAATGCAAGAAGGCAAGTCTGAAATTGTCTCGAGAAGTTGTGGTATATAAAATAAATAAAGTCTAAATAGACTGAAATTTTCCACCGTAACAGGCTTCTCTGAAAATTCTGTCTAAAGGCACCTATTCGTCAAAATAGACTTAAATTTTCCACCATCCGAAATTTTAGTTAAACTTATATTTTCGTATTCCCGAGATATTCTCTAGATCTCAAAACATCATCCTCGGGTATCTAAATTGATATGCTAATTTTAATGTTAACCTTTTTTTTTGGTCTCCTATTTTTTTTTTTGGAGTATAGTTATGTTTTGTAATACTATTTCAGCTTCTGAAACATCTCATTTCCGAAACTCCAGTGTTGTATGCTATACAGTATCACTGACGCTACACACTACATGTTTTTTTTTTTATTATTTCATCTAGTAATTCTTCTCCTAGACATTCATTCCCAGTTTAAACTTTTTGGGCGAACTATGACACATACCAAGGGTGTATAAGAGCTAAATAGAGGTGGTATTATATAAAAAATAACTGATATTACCGTAGAGATTAAAAGGGTTAACTAAAGGGAGAGTGTATAATTACGTTTACGAGCTAATACTAATTACTAACCACAACTTTTTATATTTGTTTTGCATGGTTCCTTTTTTAGGCAAATTAGAGGCTGCGGCACAACCGTGTCTAGCATGGTGCAGCATTATTATGTGGCAATCCTAGTCAGTACTGACTGGATTGTTTATGTGTCATATAAGTGATAATAAAACTTTAAATGATTGTAACTTTTAAAATATAAGTCCAAAATTTTAAAAAATTATATCACCGGTCATCTAAATTCACAGCTCTTTTAAAACAAACAAGATCAGTCATGAATATGTTTTGACAATTTTTGAAAAAAAATTATTTTTACATGTTATGATGATACATTAAAAGGTGTTTTGATTCATTATTTTTGATATTATGATCCATTAATTGTTATGATTCATTAACTAATAAGTGGTGAATGAATTAGATAATAAATTTCGAACCCCGAAAATCAAATTTTTTGTGTATTATTATTGTTGTATGTGTATTTAACCTTATATGGTGAATCGTATATTTTCATACATACCAAATATTATTTGTTGAATGTTATTGTGGAAAAAATTTATTCTTATGTGTTTACGATGATACACTAAAATGACGATATGATTCATTAATTTTGATATTATGATTCATTAAAATTGATATTATGATTCCTTAACTAATAAGTGGTGAATTAGATAACAAACTTCGGAACCGAAAAAATCATTATGTTTAGTAGTGTATATTATTGTTGTATGGTGTATTTTTAAACCTTATATGGTGAATCGTGTATTTTTCATACATACCAAATATTATTTTGTGGTGTATATTGTGTACAAAATATTATAGATACACTAAATGAAGATATGATTCATTAATTTTGATATTATGATTCATTAAAACTGATATTATGATACACTAAAATGATGTTATGTGTTTACGATGATACACTAAAATGATGTTATGAATTATAAGTCCCATTGATATATATAATATAAATTTTAAAATTTCTCAAAACATATCCATGACTGGTCTTGTTTTAAAGAGCTTGAATTTAGATGAATAATGATATAATTTTTTTACATTTGGATTTATATTTTAAAAGTTACAAAAAATTAAAATTCATATAATAAAAAGCAGTCTAGTCAGCAACTGAGTGGAGTGCCAA
Organism: Limonium bicolor; assembly: GCA_023374045.1. Lineage (NCBI taxonomy): Eukaryota > Viridiplantae > Streptophyta > Magnoliopsida > Caryophyllales > Plumbaginaceae > Limonium > Limonium bicolor. The sequence goes on from CM041779.1 coordinate 165,711,425, forward strand.
CTAGACTACATGTGCTGAATGGACAGACAACTGGACTGGAGCGCACCATATTTGGTGCGGATTGTCCGCACAATGGACGCGCTGCCTTTTTAATTCCCGGTGGGTTATGTTCCATCGCACCTCCATAAGAATTTTAGATGAAAATTTAAAGATTAGTGTACCTTCAATAATTACAAAATAATACGTCTAAACGTAACAATGAGCTTGAGTTCATTTGACTATGATGCCCTTTTGATTTTTAGGTTAATCACAACTAGAGGAGATAAGTTCTTAATGCTATTATCAATTGAACATCATATTGATCTACCCGTTAGTTAATACTAAAAAGGAACCCAATAACATGATTATAACTTGGATTGAGTAATATCCCGTTTATATGTTTTTGCATGAAGATAAAAAAACGTCATAATATAGTTAGGAAGGAAGGGTGAGCTAACCACTTTAAGGTGTTGTTTATTCACATTATCACTTTATTTCATTCTATTGTTTTATAAATTGCTACTTCATCCAACCCTCATCCTCCCATTCATCACATTTATCTAGGTTAGTTTGACTCTCTAAGTTGAACTCTATTCACTAGTGTGTGCAGGTACGATAACAATCGAAATCTCTAGTACCATGTCCATGTGTTGGCTTAAATGAAACCAACTGCCAAGAGTCATGGTATATATGCATTTGTGATTGATAAATGCATGGATCATTTACTTGGTCATAACTGGAGCACGTACGTACCTCATGGTTACTCAGTAATAGACTCAAAGTTAATCATTCGATCGTACAATTTGGAGGGCACTACTACAATAGTGTAGCCCAATATCAAGACTACCCATTCGGCTATGATATACATTAGCCTTCTTAGAGATTAACTGGACTATTATATTGATCAGATTATACACAATCCTTGACATAGCAAGGGAAATTGATAAAATAATTAGGAAGAGTAGTGTACGGGGTGAAAGTATGATTATCTCATTCTCATTAGGAGTATTTATACAGTACATAAACTTGGACCTCAAGCAGTGACAGACCTCGAGTAGTAAACCTGTGGGGGCACTTTCACTGAATAAAAATAATAAATAAAATATTAAAATTAAATTTTAAAATAATGTTCAATATTTAAATTATATTTGTTTATATACTACCTCCGTCCCGTCATAAGTGTCACTTTTATTATTTGGGCATGCTGTCTGACTTCATATTTAACCTATAAAATGAAATAATTTTATAAATTTAAGTTTACCAAATCTACTACAAAATTTAGATTTATAAAATTATTTTATCTTAAATGTTAAATATTGAGGTGGAAAAGCGTACCATAAAACAAATGAGACAATTGAAGTAGGACGTATGGAGTAGTTTTTTAGCTGTAGTAACTAATAGAAGCAACAAAAATTTCAAACATGCACTCTTTTGAATGTCAAAATATCATATTTGAGCTACATTATTTAGTTATCTAACATTTATTATTTATTTTTGTTATATGGAGACACATATATACTTATATTTTTTACCAAAAACCTGTGGGGGTGTGGAGGGTGATTTTTCGGTACGAGGGGGGTCTATCTAAATATGGTCTGACTGAGAAGCCTAGATCCTAAAATGCCATTCTGCGGAGGGTGAAAACCCATTAATCTGGCATCCCTCAAATACCTACTAAATCGTCCGTCTTTCCCAGAAAGCATAAGGGAAATGCAAGTGAGCACTACACCCGCTCTCAATGGGCTCCACGCGGACTTATGCCCTAAGGGCGTAAATTGACTAGAGTCGCCACCTAGTTTGACCTATGGAACTAGGAAGGAAAGGAAGAAGGGTTCTAAGAACCGTTGGTTGGCTCTGAGGTCGTTCCCTATGGATAGGACTTATCTGGTCATTTTGTAGAGATTCTATGTTGGGTTCGCACTGGGTTACACCCCTTAGAAGTGGCAACGACCACGACTTCGGATTGGTGCCCGAGGAAACCTCGGTCTCCAATTGTCGGGATTTTCTTCTTTCAAAACCTTATTAAAGATATTCATTTAAAAGCCAAGGATATGATTAGGATGAGAATAGAGAGAGGATGAGGCGAGTTTTTGCCAAGCCAACGCCTATGAGAGGGAATTCGGATGAGTATAGAATGAAGATTTAGGAAAAGTCAAAAGTTGAGTGAATAGACAAGACTCGGAGTCTGATGGTTTGAAGTTTGTGGAAGATGAGGAAGGGTTAAGCGTTTTGAAAGGTATGAAGAATGCCTTAGAGTGGGAAGAGGGTTTTTTGGATTGGAATGGGGTCGCACCCTAGATGGACTGCCTACGTACTCAACTCCCTGTTGAGATCAGACCTTACGTAGTTCGGGGCCTTTGGGTTTTGGGAATTTTGAGGTTTTGAAGGAATTAGGTTTTGACCTTTTGGGTCTTTGAAGGATCAAAGGGGTTTTGTGGTCATTTCGTAGGGCTTGATGGATTGTCGAGTTTCTTTTGGAGTTTGAGGTGTGAGAGTCTGTGGGATGCTCAACTCTGTGAGACATTTAGATTCTTGAAATGATGAAGTCTCTGAGACGCTCGGGTCTGGGAGATGTTCGAGGCTTGAAAAGGTTATCAAATTTCAAGAGGTTCAGCTTTTTGAGGAGCTGAGGATTTTCGAAGTATTTGAATTTGACGAGTCTATTGAGACGTCCGAATCTGTTGAACTGCGGAGGCATTCGAGTCTGTTGAGCTGTTGAGACGGTCGAGTCTGTTTAGCTTGAGACGGTCGCGTCTGTTGAGCTGTTAAGACGGTCGAGTCTGTTGAGCTGCTGAAACGGTCGAGTCTATTGAGCTGTTGAGACGGTCGAGTCTGTTGAGCTGTTGAGACGGTCGAGTTGTTGAGCTGCTGAGACGTGAGTCTGTTGATTGAGACGGTGAGTCTGTTGAGCTGTTGAGACGGTCGAGTCTGTTGAGCTGTTGAGACGGTCGAGTCTGTTGAGCTGCTGAGACGGTCGAGTCTGTTGAGCTGTTGAGACTTTTAGAGATTCGAGATGCTTGAGTTCAAAAGAGTTTGAAGTTTCAAGGAGTTTGAGATTTACGATGTTTGGAATTATTTGGGATTGAAATGAGGTTGAATTGAATTGAAAATGAAAAGAATTTTGAATCAAATTGGATTGAAATTGAGATTGAATCTAAATTGGAATTGGATTGAATTGAAATTGAATTGAATTTGAATTTGATTCAGAATTGAATTGAAGTTGAATTGGATTTGAAACTAAATCAGGATCGAATTGAGGTAAGGGCCGAATTTGGACCATAGAGATGGACCGGGTTTGGGCCTTGAAAAGTGGGCCAGCTTGGGCCTTGGAAATGGACCGGGTTAGGCCTTGGAATGTGGGCTGAAAAATGTTTTTGTTTGAGATTGGGCGGAAAATTGTTTTTGCACTGATTTAGGCCTTGAAATGTGGGCCATGATTGAGCTAATGGGCCTCGAATTGGGCTTTGGAATAGGCGTCAAATTGGGCTTTGGAATGGGCCTCGAACTAGGCTTTGAAATGGGCCTCAAATTGGGCTTTAGAATGGACTTTGGAATGGGCCTCGAATTGGGCTTTGAATTGAATTGTTGTTTGGATTTTTGAAATTGAATGATTCTTTGTATGGAATTTGATGATGATTTTTTTTATTAGAATTGGAGTGTTGATTGTGCATTTTTTCTGACATTAAGGGATGATTTAGAAAGTTTTGAGGAAAACGGGTTCCTCACATGGACCGTGTCTAGGACCCGTATGCATTGAGGATACCCAAACCTAAAGCTTTTCTACAAAGGGGTGACCTTTGGGCTAACTAAAGTTTCCTATGTATTGGGCCTCTATATTGGGTTGGGCCCAACAATTACCAAACTAGTCTACAACATGTAGCATGTAATCAAAAGAGTGATATGAAATAAAAGTGAAGATAGATAAACAATGAATGAAATTTACATCACAAAACGTTGGGCATGTATATTTATTTGTCTCTTCCAATCTCTTTTCCCTTAAACGTTCGACACGTGGAATCTAAATGACATGTAGTTCTTACACAATCGGTTTCTAATCAAATTTATTTAACCCTTCCGTTTTTTATCTTTTAAATGATCAAATAAATATATATGTATATACATGTACATACAAGTAAAATAAAAATAAAAAAGTCAAGTTCTAATGATTAAACACGAAACGAAGAAATCGGGTTCACCGTTATTAGAATCACATGATATAACCCAGAATACTTGTACAAAAATGTTAACTAATCTATCTCTTTTACGACTTCCCTTTTTTACGTTTTCTTTTTGATTTCTTCATTTTTTATTCACGTTCTGAACAAAGAGCTCTATTTAAGCAGAGAAATGAAAACGACTTGGTTTTAACAGTCAACACACCAAATAACATGAAGATAACACACAAGCTCATCCCAGTTTAATGAACATTCCCAACATGCTATCCTGGGTATCACAAGCATAAATATGTGTTTTGCACAAAATAAAACCATCAGGACACGTAACGAACAACAAGTCAGAGATACTGATTCGGAATGGGGATAAATACCGAGAATAGCAGGTCGGAGGTTCTCGGATCTGGAGAGGAAGGACACCGCAGTTTGAGTCTCCTTTTCGCGTCACGCTTGGTCTTCCCTACTCGTCCATGGCGTATAAGACAGAAACTCCCTCCTATTCCTTGTTTCATGGAGCAGCTGCATCGGTTGGTGGTTGTTTGTGGAGGTGAATGCTCTGCGTCGGTAGTGCGGGTTCTTCCGTGCTAGAAACGCCCGTGTTGTGCTTCTGTTAAGTCAGGCTGGATCATGAGACAATGTGGCCTGGGTTTTCGAATGGAAAGTTTGTTGAAGAGAAGCACATAATATTGTTGTCTGTTGCTCGCCAGCTTAGATGTGCAGATTTCTCACGACTCCATGAGCGAAGTAAAAGAAAGTCGCAGAGCCTGTACGTTTTTCTTCGAGAGTTAGGTTGCAAAGCTTCTCGTGAGTGAAGAGAAAGACATTCACAGAGCAGGCATATTCTGTGCTCGCCAGTCTTGTGTTAAGGAAGAATGAACACTCAAGATATGTACGTTCCCAGATCGCCAGTTTAATTGCAACTTAATGTCGTGAAGAGAACCAAGGAGTTGGGAGCCGCATGCTCCTTGTTCTTCAGTTGGAAATCACCGTCTGTAAACACATGAAATGGGCGCGAGCATGTATTTCTTTGGTCGCCAGCTGGGTATAGAAGAAATGAAGAGAGTAGCTCCTGTTCGCTAGATGAGTTGAAGAGGTTGACGAGAGGAGCATGAAAGCTCTAGTTCACCATTTTGAGTAGCAAAAATACCATCAGTGAAAAAAAATGAAGGCGCACAGCCTGAATATGTTCCTGGTTCACCAGTTTGAGGAAGAAGGAAGGAGATTGCGTACTCCTTGTTCATCAGTTGAAGAAAAATGAAGGAGCAGAGCTTGTATATTTCAATGAGTGAAGGAATGAAGGAGGCAAAGAGATGTACGTTCCTTGCTTCGCCAGTTTGGTGAACAAAGTTACCGTGAGGAAGAGGTGAATTGCAGAGCATGTATGCTCTTTGTCGCCAGTTGAAAATACCATGAGTGGAAGAATGAAGAGCTACCGAGTGTGAAGAAAGAAATGAAAAGTGGCAGAGTCTGTACGTTTCTCATTTATCAGCTGAAGTGAAGAGAATCAAAGGCTGTGTGGGAGTTGTATGTTTCTTGTTCACAGTTTAGGGGAAGCAAAAATACCGTGAATGAAGATGATGAATAAGGCACAGCTTGTGTATTTTTGTCGCCACTTTTGAGAATGAAAAGGAGGGAGATGCTCGCAGGTTGAACTACAAAAATGTCTAGAGTGCAGAGAATGAATAAGACAGTGGAGCATGTCTCTTCCTGGTTCTCATGGAAGAGGTTGAGCATGTGTTCTTTGTACACGGTGGGTTGCAATAATTTCATTGTGAAGAATGAAGAGAGGAAGAGAGACCGAAGATGTGTTTACTTGATTTTTCAGTTGAAGAATCAGGTGATATTGTGTTATTGATTGGTTTTTTTTTAGAAGAAGAGAATGGAGGCTGGTGTTCGATTGGACAAGGGAGAAGAGAACGGTGAGGGGATGTTTCTTTTTTCGTTCGACAATTTGGGTTGCAACACTGTGAGGAAAAGAATGAAAATAGAGAAAGACGCATGGGTATATTGCTCACCGGTTTGGGTTGCAAAACTACCGACGGTGAAGAGAATAGACAGATGCGCAAAAGTTGTGTGTTGGTCTGTTAGCCAGGTTGCAATATTACCGACGGTGGCGAGGAGAAAAAAAGGTAGGAGGAGCACGTGTTCTCCTTGTCTGATCTCTGGTGTCCCTTAGATGTGGTGTGCGTGATACAGCTCCAGTGATGCTTCTGCAGAGGGGCACCGTCAAGAGGGGAATGAAGAAGTGCAGGAGTATGTTGTTGTTCGCCGGTTATGAAGAGAATGAGAATGGCAACAGAGCATGTATGCTCTTCGGTCGCCAGTTGGTTGAGTAAATCACCGACGTACAGAGAATGAAGAAGGCGCACAGCCTGGGTATTCCGGTTCGTGTTCTTATTCGCTGGGCTACAACCATACCACTGTGAAGAGCTTGAAGGTGCAGGGATTGTGCTCCTTGTTCACCGAGGAGATAATGAAGATGATGCAGAGCTCGTATGCTCCTTGCTTCTCCGGTGCGAAGAATGGAGATAGCTCAGAGCCCTTTCCTTGTTGTATGAAGAAAATGAAGACGGCTTAGGGCCTAGATGCTCCTCGCTCGACATAGAGAATGAAGAAGGCAGGAGTATGTTATTCCTTGTTAGCTTGCCGTGAGGAAGAGATGAAGGGAGAAGCAGAGCATGTGCGTTTCCTGATTGTCGATGAGAAGAGATTAAAGATGGCGCAGGGAGTTATATGCTTCTCGTTCTTCAGCTGGGTTGCGAATACCGACGTGAAGATGTGAATAGAGCATATATGTTCCAATTCCGATTGTTTTCAGGGATGGATGTCGGATGAGTGAGAGGGAGTGGAAGCTTTTGGTCAAAAAAAAGGGAAAATTCACCCCCTGTTTTCTTTCGTAATTCATATATACCCCTGTGATTTTTGTAATTTAACTTTAAACATGCTTAAATGTTGTCCAAAATTGATGAAACTTTACATCGACAATGCTAAAGTGTTATATTTTGGTCCAATATCAATTTTGAAGCTTTTTAAGCTCACATGTGACCTGTGGGACCCAATGAACATGTGACTGTTCATTGGGTCACATGTCACATGTGAGCTTAAAAAACTTCAAATTTGATATTGGACCAAAATATAACACTTTAGCATCGTCCATGTAAAGTTTCATCAATTTTGGACAACATTTAAGCATGTTTAAAGTTAAATTACGAAAATCACAGGGGTATATTGTGAATTACGAAAGAAAACAGGGGTATCTCGTGAATTTTCCCAAAAAAAAAACGTATGGGCAAGTTGAAGATTATCGATTACTGTGTAAAAAGGATGGGTTTCTTGTGTCTGCTTTTTTTTTTTTGGAATTTCAAGGTGGTCTCGCAGCAACTAGAATGAGGAGAAATGGCATATATAAGATAAGAGATTTGAACCTCTAACCTTTTAAATCCCTACCGGCACTCTAATCACTCAGTTATTACAGATTTTCTACGCTAGTCATGTAAGAAATAATATAAAAGCTCTAACTCAAGTTGAATGAAAATGCGGAGTAAATGAATGGATTTTTGAAAGTGCATTGTTTTCCTTTGAAGGGTTAGAAATAATGATGATACACAAAAAAAGTACTATTAATAATGATATACCATAAAAAGTTATATTAATAATAAAAAAAAAAAGTGAAATAATACTAATAAAATGATGGTTAAAACACAAACGAATCAATAAAAATGAAAGTTGAATTACGTATGTAGCGAGAGATAGAATAAACAAGTAACCAAAATAGTAGAAACCCAAATTAAAACTAATATGCAAATAAGTAAGTAAATGGCGAAAGAGGACGGGTTTCAAAACGGATGGAAGTTGAAAATTCATTTTCAAAGAAATGTGTTTTTTTTTTCTGAAATGCTTTGAAAAATGATTTAAGAATTTTGTCTGATGGTTTCGTGTTGGCACGCACGTTAATACGTTTTGAAGAAGAAAGACGACGACCCCTCTTATTTTATTTAGTTATCTGAATTTTGCTTTATGGGGTGAGAATTTTTGGTGTCTACAGGGGTGCCCCCACAGATCTCAACCTAGGTCCGTCACAGGCCTCAAGCTATGACTCTTCCACTTTCTATCTCTTCATATTTTTTTAAACACAAATAACTTTCTATCTCTTCATGTTCTCATTAAACACAAATAACTTTGTATACGTTCATCTTCTCATTAAACACAAATAATAATATCCTCTAATAGAAATACCAGGGTGTTTCTGTGAAGAGGCCATAATGCTTCCCGCCTTTTATACTCTAGTTACGTTATTCTCATAGTTGGTTCGACAGTTAGTCTAAGCAGCAGACGTCAAATGGAAGAGTCAATCTCCATATCAAACCTGCTGTGATATTCGTAGCTCAAGTCGGCAAAAGGTCCACATTAAACCTGTTGTGTATTATCGTGAGAACTTAAATTCAAAATTCTCGATTTCTTCTCTTTGAAGAAAATTATTGTAAATTGCTAACAGACAAGACACAGTTTTTTTCACTGCTTAATTGCACATGTACGTACGTAGTTATTTATAAACGCATTTGTGTTATGTTTAGTGGCAGTGATCGATGGTGGGGACGAAACAACAAGAGATGATGTTATTTGAGGACGATGGAGAGGGGCCAAGCAAGCAAGCAAGCCAACCACAGAAAGAAAAGGCAATGAAATAGACGAGCGAGAAAACTAGCCTCGACAAGAACCAAACAAAGAAGCATTCCCGTTTCCAAAATGAATGGAGAACATGAAAGATGATAGATCGATACGATACTGAGAGGAAACAAGGAAATTAAAAGGGAGAGTATATATCAATGTTGGTTCACTTTTTTGGGGGGGTTTCTTTCCGCTGCTGCTGCTGGTATCTTTACTGTAGGCCCAATTTGTCGTTGAGTCTTGTGCGGCGGGCCCTTTCTTTCTATTACACTGTTCACACAGAAGTCGAGACATGAATGATATCCATGTGTGTGGTTGCTATCATGAAAACAAAAATAAGCATCTAAGCCTAACGATACCCCCACTTTCAGTTTTGGTGCGTGTCTTTGGTCAGACATAAAACACAAAAGTGTGTAGTACATGACAAGCACCTTTCTCTTATTGAGCTATCATTTGGAGGGTCAGTATATTATTCTCTCTTTTTTACCCCACCGTTATTTATGAGTTGGTTTAAGGTTGTGAGCTCTGTTTGGAATTTAGAGGTTGCAACAAAAGCCGGCCTTAATAATTCTTTTTGCAATCTTAAGATACTGAACACATAATAATGTAGACTTAATAATAGAATTGTATAAGACAACAGTCACATGGATGTTTGAGTTCTCTCTTCGGTGGGAGTTTTTAGGTACTCTCTTAATTCTCTAACTTTCCATCCATTTCCCATAAACCTGATTAATACATATACTCTCATAACCCCTATTTTACTCTGTTAGTCAAGTATTGATTAGGGTAGTCATACACGTAAAACATGGATTATTTACCCCTTAGTGTTAATGTCTTATTAAGATCTTTCCAATTTATTCCTAAGAGTTATCCTTTAGGAAGATATGCCTTATTAAATACCATAAAAATTCTCCACCTCATAGTATGGTAACATCATGTTACGTTTCTTTCCAAGTTACCCATTGGCAACACTTTAACTTATTGTTTATATTTTGGTACCACATGCTTCTCTATCCAGTTAGTAGGTTAGAGCAATCTATTGGCAAACAACCATTCTCATATCAAACAGTGGCACAAATTATATATTGTGACCACATATCACATGATAAATTATTAGATTACCATTTCGAGCAATCATGTTGTATAATCACCATAGTATTGTGCAGAAAATTAAACACCATTTCATCTTGTCACACAACACATAATTTATCCAGACCCGAGGTAACCTTCGGGCCATTTGAATCACACAACAATATACCTCTATATCGTGGCTCAGAAGCTCGCTAATGTCCTCGTCCGACTTCCCAAACCCTAGAGTATGAGGGTAAGTCATTTGTTAATTCTTCATCATCATTATTATTTTTCCACTTATAGTAATCTAACATTTTACTTGCCCGTTCCACCAAACTAGTGGTAAAGATCCCGTAATTAACACTACCAAGATCCTCTTATGAATGTTCGAACCTTAAGCTATATTTAATAACTAATCCATGTGTGGCTTATTTAGCCAGACACGGTCTTTCTTATAATAGTTTTTGGTTAAGATTAGTCTCTCACGAATTTCTTTAGTTCTCAACCCATTCAGTTAACCCCGAATAATAGTCCAATTCTTTTGGTGGTAAATAATGAAAATTGCAAGTTTAATAAAGTTTAGAAATTAATTGTAAGTTTTAGAAAACTTTGTGGGCCAAGTTGTAATTCTGGAAAGTTTGAGGTGTATGGAATAAATTCGGTCAACTCTAGATAGAATTAGACCGTTGATCAAAATTAGGAAAGAAAAGATTAAAAATTGGATTAAGGAAAGATTAGTGGTAAATTGTAAAACTTAGAAAAGATAAGTGGTCAAACCATAAATTTGGAAAGTTAAGGGAGAATTCAAAAATAACATTACGTTTGGTACGTATTTCTGAATATTGAGGGTTTAGACTTGGAATTAATTAAATAGAAGATTGGAATTAAAAGATAATTAGGATTAGGGGTTAATCGCAAGTTTAGGAAAATTCAAGAGGGTGAAATCATAATTTTGAGAAGTTTTGGGTGAAAACAGAAATAGGCAGTATAGGGGTTGTTTGGAAATTTGAAGGAGTTAGGATTGGAACTTTGAAATAATTAAGTAAGAAATTGAAGTTATAAGTTATGTATATAATTGGGATTAAATTGTAAGGTTTGGAAAATAATTGGTGAAGTAATATAATATTGATAATAATATTAAAACTTATAAGAACACATGTGTAAATATAAGTAAATATAATTAGGAGGAGTAATGTGATAATAGTGTGACATTAGGAATTGATAAGAACATATATATAATATATATATAGTTGGTGAATTGAACTAAGAGAAATTCTATAAAAGGAAAAACATGTTATATGTGAGAGTTATATTTATTGATATTGAAGATTGGTATAAGTTTGGCAAACATAAAATAATACATTAAGTATATACATCTTAATATAAATAATAAGAGTTTATGAAGATTAAAAAGGAATCTCATAACTCACATGAAATGATGTAGAAAGTGACATTAAAGTCACCCCCTAGAATTCATGCAGCATTAGGGGGCATCTGGATATCATCCAAAGATTTCCACAATTCCATTCTCATAGAAGGATTCGGTCTAGCATATATGGTAGAGAGAAAGAATTTATGTTTAGCAGTGACAACTTCGCAATGAACAAATTGATAGGATTAGAGTGTAAAATGTTAATACTAACTGTAACACCCCAACTGCTAATCCTTCCATTATCCTCTAATCGTTTCCTTAACTACTCTACACGCAGCGGTTACTTACATACTCCCGGCGGGTGATACAACGCCGTTAGCCATCCCAAGACTAACAAGGCTCCTACTACTTACTGTAACGGTCTGAAGATTAAGATATACCGAACAACATAAATACTTACCTTACACTTCCAATACTTACTTACAATCTTGATTACTGAGTATCCAAAAGTATATGGATAACATCCCAACTTCTACAAGTTTACCAAAATCTATGAGTTTATACAATCCCTCATTCTTACCAATTCACATTCTCAAATCCAAAAGGGTGTACCATGTGGTACACCGGCTACTCAAAAAGGCATCAGCCGTGTACAACTCGGTACACCATTCATATCCTACTAACTACGCAAAAAGAATCACCATGGTCTTAGCTTGACCATCACCCTTCACGAGCACCTGTAAAATAAAAACAGTGCCCCAAGGGGCTCAGCAAAACACTGCATATGAAATTCGCATACCCCGCGTGCTAACAGGGGCACGCCGACTACTTGATCGAATACATGCGATTCATTTTATTCATACATACATACATGCTTTTATAAACAATATTACATTTACAGCATAGAGCATACATACATTCCATTCAATACACACAAGGAAGACATCGCAAGTCAACCGTACAAACTTACCGGAATACGAATGTAACACCCCTACCGTTAATCCTATGCTTACCGTCCAATCATCCCTTAATTCTATCAATTCGCAGCGGAAGACTACTACTTACTACGGCGGGTGGTACAACGCCGCTAACCGCCCATACGGCTAGCTAGGCTTACCTTACTTACAGTCACGGTCTGATGGCATAGTATACCGAGCTACTACGTTTCTTACCGAATACCAAATACCGAATACTTACATTAATGGATTACCGAGTGCCAAAGTATATTCGATTTACATCCTTTCCAAGTTTACCAAAAATAGTGAGTTTCTACAAGCTGTTCATCTATACCCAAATCCAATACTTTCACTATCCAAAAGGGGTGTACCCCATGGTACACCGGCTAATAAAAAAGGCTCCTAGCCGTGTACAACTTAGTACACCATTCACAATTCATTAATTACAAACAAAAAGAAATCTATCTAAGTCTTCATCATCTTCACCCCTCTCGAGTACCTGCGTGTAGTAAAAACATCGCCCCAAGGGGCTCAGCAAAAGCTGCGCATAAACTCCGCATATACCGCGTGCTAGCTAGGGCACGCCGACTAATTAAGGTCGAATAGGCATGCGGTTCATTTATTTCATACATGCATGATTTTCATACATCATACAATCATGCTCAACACCATACATAACCCAAGGCAACAATACAATAGCATACACAATCCTTACCTTCACAAGGGTTAGCCAAATTACGCATCCGGGTTAATCGGAATGCTTATTACTCTTTTACTCATTACACAACACTTACACATTCTCTTTCATACTTTACTTACTTACTTTTCCATACTCATTTACTTGCTCTTACTCATGTTAAGCCGGTATGGCCTCTGGGCAGGGACTACACCGTCCCACCACCAGGCTTTGGGTGACTCACTAATCCAGGATGCTACCCATTTAAGGGGTTTGGGCCGTGGACCAGTTTAAGAGTCAGGAATTGAAGTCAACCTCTTGTGACTCCGCATCCTCACACGTGGCCGAAACTATATCGGACTTCTACTCATTCCAATTTAATTACCAATTTAAGTTAGATTGGTTAGCTTGTTAGGAATCAGTTAGAAGTCCAATCACAAACACATTCGGTCACAGTACAATGCATCATACATACACACACTCATATTCATCCATACATTTCATGAATTATACAAACTATGATTTAAAGAAAATATTCAACAAGATACTACACTACATATTCACGAGTAAGCATATTAACTCCGATTCGTGCATTTATCTTATTTGGTGATCAATTAGCACACAACACACAAATCAGAGTAACCAAGATAGCATACGAGGCATGAGGAATTCATACCGTTCATCGTTGTACTTGTATCCGACGTTCCTCCGGTGTTCACAAATCAAATCCTATGATGTACATACAATCGAGTGATTAATCTAACTATCATTAACTTAACTCGACTACTCTTACGTTTCCTAACTCATACTTACTACATCTTTACAATTCTTATACTTACATATGGTTTACTTACTCTTCCTTAGTTTTAAAACTTGGTTATACTCTTAATGGCCTTTAAACATCCTTAATTAAGTCCTAATTATCTTATACTATCATTACCATTCACTTCCTTACCTTAATACCCATTTAATACACTTAATTTTACAATTTTTTGTTGGTCCGGGACCTTGTCCAGGTCTTAAGTCCCAGACCAACACATGGTCATACTCTTGGCAGGTTTTAATAGCATGGTCCGGGTCCTTATACTGAACCTGAGTCCCGGACCAGAGGCAGCTAAAACTCTCGGGCATATTTCTCACTATGGTCCGGGTCCTCTTACAAGAGGTAAGTCTCGGACCTTAACATTGAAGAATTCTCGGTGTGTTTTACAGGGGTGGTCCGGGTCCTTGTATGGGACTTAAGTCCCGGACCACTCCTTGTTCCAACTCTCGGCTACAATTTCCAGCATGGTCCGGGTCCTTGTCCATGGACCAAGTCTCGGACCTGCTGCAGTATTTTGCAGATTTTATCATTTTCTTGATCTGTTACAAACCAATCTTTGCCTAATTAATTCCCCATTGTTCCTACACTTAATCCCACATATTTAAGCACCTAATTAGCCACCTAAACATGTTTAATTCCTTTACTAACCTATTACACCTTTTTATACTAATTCACTCCCATACTTTCTAAGTTTCTCATTTCAGCACTTACCTTATCTTCCTTTAGTTGCATTATGCTACAGATTTAAACTCTCACTTTCCTCATCTTTAGCTCCCTCTTGTAATGCCATTTCTAAAGCTTACAATACACTAGCTATCTCTCCTAACCTACCCACTAAACAGCTCAAATTAAAATCTGTTACAAAGGTGTGTTTTTACCTAGTTTCCTAGTTCCTTAAGTGTTCTAATCCTAGGTAAATTTTGACATAACCTCCCCTAAAATCTTACATTCTCACCACATCATTTATTCACTCTTTGTTACCCAATTCACCTGTTTTCAATAGACATCAATATACGAAGCTCTCATACACAATTTCCAAACACTAAACACTCCTAAAAATTCCTACACACTACATTCAATTCCCATCTAGGTTTTGACAGTTTTTAAATTCTTTTAAGCTTCCCAACACAGTTTAGTTCTTCTTCCTCTTTACACTACTACTCATTACCCTTTTCAATATACATTCAAAAGCTACTAAAATCTGTTACATAAAATATTTACAAGACTACAAATGTGAGCATCATTTACCTTGTTCTTCCTCTTGTTTTCTTTTCTTCTTCTTTCTTCTTTTCCTTTCTTTCTTTTTCCTTCCCACCGGTTGTAAACCCAATTCTCTAACACTACAACCCATACATACACACCACCATTTCAATACCAAAAACTAACCCTTAGATTACATTAATGCTTTGAGGTAAATTTCTAGGTTTTAGGAATATATTACCTTCCAAGGGAGTAGATGAAGCTTAGAGGAGCTCAAGAACAATATTTATACTTCTTCAAAGAGGCCAAAATCGGCTGGGTACAAAAGGAGCAAGGAGTTCAAAACTTAGAAATCTCTATTTTGAGAATAAGAGCAAGAAAAAGTAATTTTCGATTTCTTTTTACCTTAAACCAAAGAGGTGAAGGAGGGCCTTCTAATGGTGGTCTTGAAGCTCCAAAACAAGAATACCCATGGAGATGAAAGTTCTTGTTTTCAAATTTTGAAAAGAGGGGAATACTCTCCTTGATGAGAGGAAGACAATGGTGTAATTTTTGGGGAAGGTTTAAGGGAGTAACAAGAGGAGAGAAGTTGAGTTTCTTGTGAGGTTGCTCACTTCTCCATTGTTGTCCGGTTGGAGGAAGAAGAAAATAGAGAGTGAGGGAGATGGGGGCTGTGTACGTGAGTGAAGAGAATGGGGTAGGAGAGAGAATGTGAGGTAGAGTAGTAAAGTAGTTTACTTTATTGTTTTTAATTGTTTTGTTGTTTTGTAAATAAGAGAGGATAAGTGAGTGTGTGAGAGAGAGGGGGGGCCGGCTGGCACACAGCACACACACACACTTTACATTTTTATTTTCAAAAGTGGACACATAAGTTTGAGTTATTTATGTTTCTACCCCACAACTTCCCGTTTTTGACACTTTTTACAAATTTCTCGTTTTATTGATTTTATTGGTTCTAAAGCTTCACTAATATTTATTAATGACTATTTAGTTGACCCAGATTGTTACGAGTCTATTTGACCCGCTTAAAGTCACGTTTTCCCGGTTTCCTCGAAAAACGCGCTTTAAGGTTCGTTAGTGTTTTTAATCCATTTTAAGGATCAATTTTCTTCGGGATTTGTTCCCTCATGATTATATATGCATAATTAAGCTTCTAAATTACTTATTAGCCTAATTAATCACTATTTTTAATTATGGGGTATTTCAACGGAGATACACCTCTCCAATACATATACAATGCTTGTTAGTTTCTTTACTCACCCGGGTTAATCGGGTGTACTTTACTCTTTTACTCGTGGTCAATGACTTACACTATCCATAACCATTACTCATACAATTACTTTACTTACTTACTCAAGTCAAGTTGGTATGACCTCCGGGCAGGGACTACGATATCCCACCACCGGGCTTTAGGGTGGCTCTCTAATCCAGGATGCTACCCAATTAAAGCGTTTGATCCATGGAAAAAATTAAGGGCAGGATTCGGATCTAACCTCTTGTGTCTCCTTATCCTCACGCGTGGCTGAAACTATATCGGACTTCTACTCATTCCATTTACCAATTACTCAAGTTAGAAGTTAGGTAGTTAGGAATTAGTTAGAATTCCTTCCATCCATACCATGGGTTAATTCACTACACATCAAGCTACACATACACTTCATTCTCATTCATACATTTCATGAATTATACAAACTAAGAGTTCAAGACATTACAACGAGAACAATATAATACAAGCACAAGTAGGTGCACTTAAAAACCCAATTCGTGCATTTATCTTATTAGGTGGTCAAATAAGCACACAAATCAGGTAACCAAGGTAGCATACGGGGCATGAGAAAATCATACTGTTCACCGTCGTACTCGTACTTCCGGTTTTCTCTTCAGGATTCAACTATTTGAGACCTATAACATACATAGAGTTGTACGGTCAATGATTTATTATTGACCTAACTCATCCGTTCATTAATACTTCCAATGTATACTTACTTGTTCTTACACTTCATACTTGATTATGCAAATCATTCTTTTCTCATTATTTCTTAAACTTTCTTTCTTACTCATGTACTCACTTTTCTCACCATTATTTCTTAAACCCCTCTGGGTCGGTCGAAGTCAGAAAGAAATCGACCTTGGGATCCATCTTGACCGACCCAACCTCCTAGGTCTGTCAAAGTCAGAACTTCGAGTTTGGAAAAATTCTTGCCCGACTGACTCACCCGTCTGGGTCGGTCGAAGTCAGAAAGTTTACATTCCAGTAGTTTTAGTCCGACCGACCCATGACCGACTCAACCCTCTGGGTCGGTCGAGGTCAGAATTGTCCTTCTGAATCTGTTTCAACTTCTTTCTTCTCCCCATCTCTTCCCCAATCTTCCTACATGTATTCCAACATGTTTTAGTACTAATTATACCCTCTAAATTATCTTAGTTCATCCATTAAACTCATTACTCCATCCTTGATCCCCTTACACAATTTTCTCACTCTTGTTTTCTAAAAACCCATGCTACAGATTTTGTTCCCCTCATGCTACAGATTTTTAAACTTTCATTCTTATCATTCAACACTTCCTCAACTAATGTTATTACTAGAGTTCAACTTGCACTAGCTTCCACCCTAGTTCTTCCCACTACTTAACTCTTTCTCAAATCTGTTTTTGAAATGATTAACTACTCACCTTAAGCTCTCAAGTTCTCTAGTTTCTATGTAAATTTTGACATAGTCTCCCCTATAATTTCCACTTTGTCACCACATTGTTTTGTTCACACATTACCACTTACAAAACCTGTTTATTCAAGGGCATTAATACACAACTTCCAACTTCTCCAAAACATTCCACACTCTACAATACATTAAATTTTTCCTGCACATACACATTTATTCCCCAAGGTTTTTCCCAGGCTTTTAATCATCTTTCAAAGTTTCAAAACATTTTAATTCTCTTCCTCATTATTCCACAACACAACTACTACTCAAAACAATGTACATTACTCATTTCAAGCCCTTAAAATCTGTTACATTAAGGCATACAAAACTAGCTCAAGGTAGGAGCAATTACCTTGTGTTTCTAGTTTTTCCTTTCTTTCTTCCTTTCTCTTTTCTTCTTTCCTTCTTGTTTCTTTGTTTCTTGTTCAAGCCTCACCAACCCGATAATGCTACAGCAGCCCGTACATACCAATGCTGGTTTAGAATCTCATTCTTAAACTAACCCTAACATTTTGGACATGTTTTTAGAGTTTATAAGAGGCATTACCTTCCAATGGATGAGTGGAGTTCTTGGCTAGCAAAAGAACAAGATTTCTAGCCCAAGAGTGAAGCCAAAACCCGGCAGGAGAACAAGGCACAACGAGTTCAATATCTAGAAATTCTTATAATGAAAATGAGAGCTAGAAATGATGGATTTTTGGATTTCTTTTTACCTCAAAACATCAAGGTGATGAAGGGGCTTCCAATGGCGGTCTCAAACCTTCAAATGGCCTTCAGCCATGGAGATAGAAATGAAGTTTTTGGATTTTTGAAAGGGGGAAGATGATCTCCTTGACAAGGGGAATCCAACGGTATAATTTTTATGATTTTTGGAGAAGGTTTGGGTGCTCAAAGATGAGGAAGAAGGTGGAGTTCCTTTGGGTTGTTCAAATCGCCATTGCTAGAGCTTAATGGGTAAGAAGAGAAATCAGAGAGAGGAGGGAGTACGGTGGAGTGTGGGAGAAATAGAGGAGAGAGAGTAAAAGTGAGGTCAATGTATTTTTTTTCTTTCTCTTATTTTATTATTTTGTCCTTTTGTTACTAAAAGCAAATAAAAGAGAGGGGGGCTGAGTTAGCCGGCCACACCACACACACACTCACAACTTCTGATTTTTATTTTCAAATGGGACACATTAGTTTAGCTTTATTACATTTAACACCCCACAACTTCTAGTTTTTACACGATTCACTACCTAAACCCATTTACCGGAATTTTCTCGTTTAATTAATTTTAATGGTTCTAGACCTTCACTAAGGTCTAGTTATAGACATTTGATTGACTAAAATTATTACGCGTCTATTTAACCCGCTTAAAGTCGCGTTTTCCCCGGTTTCCTCGAAAAACGCGCTTTAAGGTTTGCTTGTGCTTTTAATCCATTTTAAAGATCAGTTTTCTTTGGGAATCGTTCCCTCATGTTTGTTTAGGTGTAATTAAGCCTCTAAAAATACTTATTAGCCTAATTAATCACTATTTTTAATTTCGGGGTATTTCACTAACATATTCTTTCCAAAGAATCCAAATACCACCACTGAATCCTTGAGCATCAACCCTGATATTCCTATCAAAGCCTAACCTAGAACAGACATATTCAGCATTTGCACCACTAATACGATGTTCAAGAATAATCACAATATCAGGAAAATTTAATTGAATAAGCTCTTTCATAGCAAGATGGAATGAGGCTTCCAAGGCCCCTCGAACATTCCAAAATATAATTTTCTTAACCATAAATTAAGGTAAAGAATAAGGACTACGTACCATCTTGATGTAGCCAACTAGCTGGGTCTGGATCTTTTTGGGGGAGAGATTGTGTGGCAGGATTATACGAATCCCGTTGTCGATGGTGGTCAATAAGCCTTCCATCACTAGTAATTTTACTCCTGGGAACCAAAGGAACCTCGACATCATCTGGATTATCGTGAGAGTTTTGAACCCTAATTTTATCATGATTCGAATTTGATGCGGAGCCAGTATTGTATACGCTCTTATTCGTATTAACCTTATTTTCAGACAGGATAACGAAACGGGAGGAAACAACATTTTTCGCTCCTTTAGTATCAGAAGCACCCGGATCTGGTTTGCGTCTTAGTTTAACTGAATTTCAACGCCTGGGAACCATCCAATTTATGTAGTTTCCCTTGACATGGCAGGCCGCATCACCTTCCTTATCTTGCACCATCTTGTTCCCCCATCTTGCTGGGGTTCACTAGCCAACGCTTTGAAGGGGCATTCAGCATCCTTATGACCATAGCAACCACGCTGGAAGCACACCAAATGTAGGCCTCGTATTCAATTTTCATTACTTTCCGATGAAATATGTACTTTGCTAGTAAAGGTTTCGTGAGGTCAACTTCAATGGCAACCCTTGCCAATCTTGATTTACCAAAGCTAGACGGAGACAAATCCACCCTCTTTACCTTGCACCTTGGAACCGACAATACTTAAAATCTCCTCGTTATAGTATTCACTAGGTAAATCAGGAAATCTAACCAGAACCTCAAGGCTAGACAACGCTTCAGATAGGGGGTTGAAGTTGGGACGCCATCTCCAAACTGTCAAGTAGTGATCCATTATGGGCCAAGGGCCCTCTGTCAACACAAATTGTAAGTCTTCCTGGTTCGAGAACATTATCTTGAAAAACCCATTCGAAAGATCGTCCATTGAAAATTCGCCCCTCAGTTTCCATCGATTTTTGAGTCTGTTGTAGAGGACATTCATCGACAGATTTTTACCCAACAATTTAACAATTAGGGTGTTCCACCAGGGACGTCTATACTTCAATTTCTGCTCTTTCTATAGAAAGATCGATAGGCATCTAGGATCATCATCTTCCATGACATCATCCTCATGATCAGAAATCTCATCAAGATATTCTTCTTGATTATCATGTTCTTCTAGAACCATCCCTGTTACCATCTTTTTGAAAGAAAGGTTGTTATCTTGAGTCGGCTCCGCTTCTAGATCTCTCATTGGCATAGTGATCGCTTCAGACATTGGGAATTCACCGGAGCTATGAAGTTTCTTGACAGGATGGGATGATTGCGCATACTCATCTATTTGCTCGAACTTAACGAATTAGAAAATGACATTGGAAAAAAAATCAAACCAATAGGAACCAGGGAGACAAAATGGCTAGAAACTGACCTAAACAAAAAGGAAAAGGAAACAAACACTCTGAAAGGCCGTGAGCAGTGGCCTCTCAAAATTTCAATCAAAGGAATTAACAATTTCAACGATGGAAACGACTCTCATCGTCGCCGGGATGGAAATCCTCAACTTGGTTGTGATTGAGTTAGTATTTTAGTTAAATCAAGAAAACCTTAAAAAGTGATATTTCATGTTTTCTTAGCTTAATTTCTTAGTTAGTTAATAAATTGTCAGTTAATTGAACGAGATCCATGAGATTGACAACCCCACTTAATTCACTATTCTGTAAAACGATAGGTACGCTGCCTAGGTAGAGATAGTCACATATTTCTGCTATAAGTTTTTGGCACTGTTGTCGGGACCTCTAGCCCCGTTAATTGACAGTTTTATTTATTTTGATTGAGATTTTAGTTTTTTTTTTTTTTAGTTTTGTTTTTTTCTATCTTGTTTCTTTTTATTTTTTTTATTTATTTTCTATTTTAGTTGCTTTTTGTTTTAGATTGCCCACCATAGAATTTTTGTTATTTTAGAGTTTAGTGTTTTCTTGATTATTTAGTTTCTGCTTTTGTTAATAGCGTTAACTTTGTTAGGTAGTTTGCTTTTGTTTTTTTATTTTTTTTATTTTGATTCCGATTTTTATTTTACTTAGATCATTTGTTTTTCTTTTGTTCTAATCTCCCTTTAGTTTTAATTTTAAGAACAACGCATCTTGGCTACATGTGCATGTAGCCATATTTGGCTACATCCTTGTTACGTGCGCTTCTTTCTTTCTTTCTTTTTTTAAGCGTCCCGGCGTTTTGCCTTTTTTTTCTTTTTTTTTTATCACAAAATCTTTAAATTATTGTAACTTTTAATATTTAAGTCCAAATGAAAAAAACTTATATCATTGTTCATCTAATTCAAGCTCTTCAAAACAAGACCAGTCATGGATATATTTTGACAACTTTAAAAAAAATTATTTTTACAAACCTGTACAAATGTTCACTAAAACATGTACATTCTCACGTAAAAACATGTACATCCTCGCATTAAAAACATATAGATAGTCGTATAAACCTGTATGAATTATTAAATATGTACATCCTTAGATTAAAACATGTACATATAAGGAAGAACACTTGTACAGACGGTCATACAAACATGTACAGATGTTCATTAAAACATACATTCTCATAATTGAACATGTATATTCCCACATTTGAACATGTACATTGTTACATTAAAACATGTACATTCTCACATTAAAGTATATAATGGCTTTCAAATAGATGACCCTAACCCCACACACCCTAAAACCCACCATAGGAAAGCTAAAAAACATCTAAGGCATTTTTAGTTTTTATAGTGGCAGACCCTAAACCCGCGACTAAAAACCCTATAAACCTGTCGAGTTAATTGCTACAATGTAAAGTACAGAACGGTTTCCAAATAGATTACCCTACCCCCCAAAACACCCCAAACCACCCTAGGATAGCTAAAACATCGAAGGCATTTTTAGGGTTTGTAGTGGCAACCACAAACCCTAAAAACCTGTTGAGTTAGTTGCTACAGTATAAAGTACGAAACAAATTCCAAATAGATTACCCTATCCCCCAAAACACCCCAAAACCCACCCTAGGATAGCTAAAATCAGTCGAAGGCATGTTTAAGGTTTGCAGTGGCTGGTTTAGGGTCGTTAAACCCGCTACCACAAACCCTAAAAATCTGTTGAGTTAATGCGATGATGTACAAGTTTTTACGTGTAGATGTACATGTTTTAATGAACATTTGTACAGGTTTGTATGACTATCTGTACAAGTTTTTTTTTACGTTTTGTGCACTATACATATAAAAATAAATTTTTCAAAGTTGTCAAAAATATCCATGACTGATCTTGTTTTGAAGAGCTTGAATTTAGGTGAACAATGATATAATTTTTTTCATTTTAGACTTATATATTAAAAGTTACAACAATTTAAAGTTTTTTGTGATAAAAGAAAAAGAATAAAATTTTTGAAAAAAAAAAAGAATCGCGTGTATGCGCTCTCTCCCAATACCCATATTTCCCTCATAGATGTAGCCAAGTTAGCTACATTCCCTTTATCCAAGAATTTATCTTTTAGGAATTATATTAGTTTAATTAACTTTCGTTTACGTTTTTTTAATTAGTTAGTTTTTTTTTCTGTTTAATTTATTAATTCGTTTTGTTTAATTTAGTATTTATATTCAGATTTTCATTTTGTTTTAGTGTATTGTTTGTTTATGCTTTGTTTCAATTAATTCTTTTTGCTATATATTTAGGATATGATTTTTTTTTAAAACAAGATATTTGATGTACGTGTATTCCTTTTTTATAGATTAACGGTTTTCTTTTTATTTAATTAGGATTAGCGTTTTCCATTTATTTTTGTTCTTTTATTTTAGATTTCTGATTTTTGTACGCGCATTTAAGATTAGTTTACTTTTGATTATTTTCTCTTTGCTTACGGTTGCATTTTAGGTATTAGGATTTCTGATTTCTTTATTTTAGATTTATATCCTTTTTTATTTTGTTTGATTAATAGGGTTAATTTGATTTGTTTGATTCTAGTTGTTTACTTTTATAAGTTTATTTGGATCTTTGTTTTCCTTTATAGGAAATTTTTGTTATATTAGGATTAGTTTTATTCTCAATTTCTTTTTCTTTGTGTTTGCATTTTATGCTTAGGATTTTGTGTGTGTTCTCTTCATATTTTAATTTTTCTTTATAGATTTGATTTCTAGGAATTTTTTATTTTATTTTTTATTTTAGTTATTTTCTCTTGATTAATTATATTTTTTTATGCGTCAAACTCGATCTACAGAAGGTCCACTTGAAGATTTTGAACCTGAGATCAAGAGAGTTTTGCTCAGCAAGATGGGGGAACAAGATGGTGCAAGATAAGGAAGGTGATGCGGCCTGCCATGTCAAGGGAAACTACATAAATTGGATGGTTCCCAGGCGTTGAAATTCAGTTAAACTAAGACGCAAACCAGATCCGGGTGCTTCTGATACTAAAGGAGCGAAAAATGTTGTTTCCTCCCGTTTCGTTATCCTGTCTGAAAATAAGGTTAATACGAATAAGAGCGTATACAATACTGGCTCCGCATCAAATTCGAATCATGATAAAATTAGGGTTCAAAACTCTCACGATAATCCAGATGATGTCGAGGTTCCTTTGGTTCCCAGGAGTAAAATTACTAGTGATGGAAGGCTTATTGACCACCATCGACAACGGGATTCGTATAATCCTGCCACACAATCTCTCCCCCAAAAAGATCCAGACCCAGCTAGTTGGCTACATCAAGATGGTACGTAGTCCTTATTCTTTACCTTAATTTATGGTTAAGAAAATTATATTTTGGAATGTTCGAGGGGCCTTGGAAGCCTCATTCCATCTTGCTATGAAAGAGCTTATTCAATTAAATTTTCCTGATATTGTGATTATTCTTGAACATCGTATTAGTGGTGCAAATGCTGAATATGTCTGTTCTAGGTTAGGCTTTGATAGGAATATCAGGGTTGATGCTCAAGGATTCAGTGGTGGTATTTGGATTCTTTGGAAAGAATATGTTAGTGAAATACCCCGAAATTAAAAATAGTGATTAATTAGGCTAATAAGTATTTTTAGAGGCTTAATTACACCTAAACAAACATGAGGGAACAATTCCCAAAGAAAACTAATCTTTAAAATGGATTAAAAGCACAAGCAAACCTTAAAGCGCGTTTTTCGAGGAAACCGGGGAAAACGCGACTTTAAGCGGGTTAAATAGACGCGTAATAATTTTAGTCAATCAAATGTCTATAACTAGACCTTAGTGAAGGTCTAGAACCATTAAAATTAATTAAACGAGAAAATTCCGGTAAATGGGTTTAGGTAGTGAATCGTGTAAAAACTAGAAGTTGTGGGGTGTTAAATGTAATAAAGCTAAACTAATGTGTCCCATTTGAAAATAAAAATCAGAAGTTGTGAGTGTGTGTGTGGTGTGGCCGGCTAACTCAGCCCCCCTCTCTTTTATTTGCTTTTAGTAACAAAAGGACAAAATAATAAAATAAGAGAAAGAGAAAAAAATACATTGACCTCACTTTTACTCTCTCTCCTCTATTTCTCCCACACTCCACCGTACTCCCTCCTCTCTCTGATTTCTCTTCTTACCCATTAAGCTCTAGCAATGGCGATTTGAACAACCCAAAGGAACTCCACCTTCTTCCTCATCTTTGAGCACCCAAACCTTCTCCAAAAATCATAAAAATTATACCGTTGGATTCCCCTTGTCAAGGAGATCATCTTCCCCCTTTCAAAAATCCAAAAACTTCATTTCTATCTCCATGGCTGAAGGCCATTTGAAGGTTTGAGACCGCCATTGGAAGCCCCTTCATCACCTTGATGTTTTGAGGTAAAAAGAAATCCAAAAATCCATCATTTCTAGCTCTCATTTTCATTATAAGAATTTCTAGATATTGAACTCGTTGTGCCTTGTTCTCCTGCCGGGTTTTGGCTTCACTCTTGGGCTAGAAATCTTGTTCTTTTGCTAGCCAAGAACTCCACTCATCCATTGGAAGGTAATGCCTCTTATAAACTCTAAAAACATGTCCAAAATGTTAGGGTTAGTTTAAGAATGAGATTCTAAACCAGCATTGGTATGTACGGGCTGCTGTAGCATTATCGGGTTGGTGAGGCTTGAACAAGAAACAAAGAAACAAGAAGGAAAAGAAAAAGAAAAGAGAAGGAAGAAAGAAAGGAAAAACTAGAAACACAAGGTAATTGCTCCTACCTTGAGCTAGTTTTGTATGCCTTAATGTAACAGATTTTAAGGGCTTGAAATGAGTAATGTACATTGTTTTGAGTAGTAGTTGTGTTGTGGAATAATGAGGAAGAGAATTAAAATGTT
The DNA here is from genome assembly GCA_023374045.1 of Limonium bicolor. NCBI lineage: Eukaryota > Viridiplantae > Streptophyta > Magnoliopsida > Caryophyllales > Plumbaginaceae > Limonium > Limonium bicolor. The sequence continues at coordinate 165,737,120 of CM041779.1, forward strand.
TTGAAACTTTGAAAGATATTAAAAGCCTGGGAAAAACCTTGGGGAATAAATGTGTATGTGCAGGAAAAATTTAATGTATTGTAGAGTGTGGAATGTTTTGGAGAAGTTGGAAGTTGTGTATTAATGCCCTTGAATAAACAGGTTTTGTAAGTGGTAATGTGTGAACAAAACAATGTGGTGACAAAGTGGAAATTATAGGGGAGACTATGTCAAAATTTACATAGAAACTAGAGAACTTGAGAGCTTAAGGTGAGTAGTTAATCATTTCAAAAACAGATTTGAGAAAGAGTTAAGTAGTGGGAAGAACTAGGGTGGAAGCTAGTGCAAGTTGAACTCTAGTAATAACATTAGTTGAGGAAGTGTTGAATGATAAGAATGAAAGTTTAAAAATCTGTAGCATGAGGGGAACAAAATCTGTAGCATGGGTTTTTAGAAAACAAGAGTGAGAAAATTGTGTAAGGGGATCAAGGATGGAGTAATGAGTTTAATGGATGAACTAAGATAATTTAGAGGGTATAATTAGTACTAAAACATGTTGGAATACATGTAGGAAGATTGGGGAAGAGATGGGGAGAAGAAAGAAGTTGAAACAGATTCAGAAGGACAATTCTGACCTCGACCGACCCAGAGGGTTGAGTCGGTCATGGGTCGGTCGGACTAAAACTACTGGAATGTAAACTTTCTGACTTCGACCGACCCAGACGGGTGAGTCAGTCGGGCAAGAATTTTTCCAAACTCGAAGTTCTGACTTTGACAGACCTAGGAGGTTGGGTCGGTCAAGATGGATCCCAAGGTCGATTTCTTTCTGACTTCGACCGACCCAGAGGGGTTTAAGAAATAATGGTGAGAAAAGTGAGTACATGAGTAAGAAAGAAAGTTTAAGAAATAATGAGAAAAGAATGATTTGCATAATCAAGTATGAAGTGTAAGAACAAGTAAGTATACATTGGAAGTATTAATGAACGGATGAGTTAGGTCAATAATAAATCATTGACCGTACAACTCTATGTATGTTATAGGTCTCAAATAGTTGAATCCTGAAGAGAAAACCGGAAGTACGAGTACGACGGTGAACAGTATGATTTTCTCATGCCCCGTATGCTACCTTGGTTACCTGATTTGTGTGCTTATTTGACCACCTAATAAGATAAATGCACGAATTGGGTTTTTAAGTGCACCTACTTGTGCTTGTATTATATTGTTCTCGTTGTAATGTCTTGAACTCTTAGTTTGTATAATTCATGAAATGTATGAATGAGAATGAAGTGTATGTGTAGCTTGATGTGTAGTGAATTAACCCATGGTATGGATGGAAGGAATTCTAACTAATTCCTAACTACCTAACTTCTAACTTGAGTAATTGGTAAATGGAATGAGTAGAAGTCCGATATAGTTTCAGCCACGCGTGAGGATAAGGAGACACAAGAGGTTAGATCCGAATCCTGCCCTTAATTTTTTCCATGGATCAAACGCTTTAATTGGGTAGCATCCTGGATTAGAGAGCCACCCTAAAGCCCGGTGGTGGGATATCGTAGTCCCTGCCCGGAGGTCATACCAACTTGACTTGAGTAAGTAAGTAAAGTAATTGTATGAGTAACGGTTATGGATAGTGTAAGTCATTGACCACGAGTAAAAGAGTAAAGTACACCCGATTAACCCGGGTGAGTAAAGAAACTAACAAGCATTGTATATGTATTGGAGAGGTGTATCTCTGTTGAAATACCCCATAATTAAAAATAGTGATTAATTAGGCTAATAAGTAATTTAGAAGCTTAATTATGCATATATAATCATGAGGGAACAAATCCCGAAGAAAATTGATCCTTAAAATGGATTAAAAACACTAACGAACCTTAAAGCGCGTTTTTCGAGGAAACCGGGAAAACGTGACTTTAAGCGGGTCAAATAGACTCGTAACAATCTGGGTCAACTAAATAGTCATTAATAAATATTAGTGAAGCTTTAGAACCAATAAAATCAATAAAACGAGAAATTTGTAAAAAGTGTCAAAAACGGGAAGTTGTGGGGTAGAAACATAAATAACTCAAACTTATGTGTCCACTTTTGAAAATAAAAATGTAAAGTGTGTGTGTGTGCTGTGTGCCAGCCGGCCCCCATCCCTCTCTCTCACACACTCACTTATCCTCTCTTATTTACAAAACAACAAAACAATTAAAAACAATAAAGTAAACTACTTTACTACTCTACCTCACATTCTCTCTCCTACCCCATTCTCTTCACTCACGTACACAGCCCCCATCTCCCTCACTCTCTATTTTCTTCTTCCTCCAACCGGACAACAATGGAGAAGTGAGCAACCTCACAAGAAACTCAACTTCTCTCCTCTTGTTACTCCCTTAAACCTTCCCCAAAAATTACACCATTGTCTTCCTCTCATCAAGGAGAGTATTCCCCTCTTTTCAAAATTTGAAAACAAGAACTTTCATCTCCATGGGTATTCTTGTTTTGGAGCTTCAAGACCACCATTAGAAGGCCCTCCTTCACCTCTTTGGTTTAAGGTAAAAAGAAATCGAAAAACATTACTTTTTCTTGCTCTTATTCTCAAAATAGAGATTTCTAAGTTTTGAACTCCTTGCTCCTTTTGTACCCAGCCGATTTTGGCCTCTTTGAAGAAGTATAAATATTGTTCTTGAGCTCCTCTAAGCTTCATCTACTCCCTTGGAAGGTAATATATTCCTAAAACCTAGAAATTTACCTCAAAGCATTAATGTAATCTAAGGGTTAGTTTTTGGTATTGAAATGGTGGTGTGTATGTATGGGTTGTAGTGTTAGAGAATTGGGTTTACAACCGGTGGGAAGGAAAAAGAAAGAAAGGAGAAAGAAGAAAGAAGAAGAAAAGAAAACAAGAGGAAGAACAAGGTAAATGATGCTCACATTTGTAGTCTTGTAAATATTTTATGTAACAGATTTTAGTAGCTTTTGAATGTATATTGAAAAGGGTAATGAGTAGTAGTGTAAAGAGGAAGAAGAACTAAACTGTGTTGGGAAGCTTAAAAGAATTTAAAAACTGTCAAAACCTAGATGGGAATTGAATGTAGTGTGTAGGAATTTTTAGGAGTGTTTAGTGTTTGGAAATTGTGTATGAGAGCTTCGTATATTGATGTCTATTGAAAACAGGTGAATTGGGTAACAAAGGGTGAATAAATGATGTGGTGAGAATGTAAGATTTTAGGGGAGGTTATGTCAAAATTTACCTAGGATTAGAACACTTAAGGAACTAGGAAACTAGGTAAAAACACACCTTTGTAACAGATTTTAATTTGAGCTGTTTAGTGGGTAGGTTAGGAGAGATAGCTAGTGTATTGTAAGCTTTAGAAATGGCATTACAAGAGGGAGCTAAAGATGAGGAAAGTGAGAGTTTAAATCTGTAGCATAATGCAACTAAAGGAAGATAAGGTAAGTGCTGAAATGAGAAACTTAGAAAGTATGGGAGTGAATTAGTATAAAAAGGTGTAATAGGTTAGTAAAGGAATTAAACATGTTTAGGTGGCTAATTAGGTGCTTAAATATGTGGGATTAAGTGTAGGAACAATGGGGAATTAATTAGGCAAAGATTGGTTTGTAACAGATCAAGAAAATGATAAAATCTGCAAAATACTGCAGCAGGTCCGAGACTTGGTCCATGGACAAGGACCCGGACCATGCTGGAAATTGTAGCCGAGAGTTGGAACAAGGAGTGGTCCGGGACTTAAGTCCCATACAAGGACCCGGACCACCCCTGTAAAACACACCGAGAATTCTTCAATGTTAAGGTCCGAGACTTACCTCTTGTAAGAGGACCCGGACCATAGTGAGAAATATGCCCGAGAGTTTTAGCTGCCTCTGGTCCGGGACTCAGGTTCAGTATAAGGACCCGGACCATGCTATTAAAACCTGCCAAGAGTATGACCATGTGTTGGTCTGGGACTTAAGACCTGGACAAGGTCCCGGACCAACAAAAAATTGTAAAATTAAGTGTATTAAATGGGTATTAAGGTAAGGAAGTGAATGGTAATGATAGTATAAGATAATTAGGACTTAATTAAGGATGTTTAAAGGCCATTAAGAGTATAACCAAGTTTTAAAACTAAGGAAGAGTAAGTAAACCATATGTAAGTATAAGAATTGTAAAGATGTAGTAAGTATGAGTTAGGAAACGTAAGAGTAGTCGAGTTAAGTTAATGATAGTTAGATTAATCACTCGATTGTATGTACATCATAGGATTTGATTTGTGAACACCGGAGGAACGTCGGATACAAGTACAACGATGAACGGTATGAATTCCTCATGCCTCGTATGCTATCTTGGTTACTCTGATTTGTGTGTTGTGTGCTAATTGATCACCAAATAAGATAAATGCACGAATCGGAGTTAATATGCTTACTCGTGAATATGTAGTGTAGTATCTTGTTGAATATTTTCTTTAAATCATAGTTTGTATAATTCATGAAATGTATGGATGAATATGAGTGTGTGTATGTATGATGCATTGTACTGTGACCGAATGTGTTTGTGATTGGACTTCTAACTGATTCCTAACAAGCTAACCAATCTAACTTAAATTGGTAATTAAATTGGAATGAGTAGAAGTCCGATATAGTTTCGGCCACGTGTGAGGATGCGGAGTCACAAGAGGTTGACTTCAATTCCTGACTCTTAAACTGGTCCACGGCCCAAACCCCTTAAATGGGTAGCATCCTGGATTAGTGAGTCACCCAAAGCCTGGTGGTGGGACGGTGTAGTCCCTGCCCAGAGGCCATACCGGCTTAACATGAGTAAGAGCAAGTAAATGAGTATGGAAAAGTAAGTAAGTAAAGTATGAAAGAGAATGTGTAAGTGTTGTGTAATGAGTAAAAGAGTAATAAGCATTCCGATTAACCCGGATGCGTAATTTGGCTAACCCTTGTGAAGGTAAGGATTGTGTATGCTATTGTATTGTTGCCTTGGGTTATGTATGGTGTTGAGCATGATTGTATGATGTATGAAAATCATGCATGTATGAAATAAATGAACCGCATGCCTATTCGACCTTAATTAGTCGGCGTGCCCTAGCTAGCACGCGGTATATGCGGAGTTTATGCGCAGCTTTTGCTGAGCCCCTTGGGGCGATGTTTTTACTACACGCAGGTACTCGAGAGGGGTGAAGATGATGAAGACTTAGATAGATTTCTTTTTGTTTGTAATTAATGAATTGTGAATGGTGTACTAAGTTGTACACGGCTAGGAGCCTTTTTTATTAGCCGGTGTACCATGGGGTACACCCCTTTTGGATAGTGAAAGTATTGGATTTGGGTATAGATGAACAGCTTGTAGAAACTCACTATTTTTGGTAAACTTGGAAAGGATGTAAATCGAATATACTTTGGCACTCGGTAATCCATTAATGTAAGTATTCGGTATTTGGTATTCGGTAAGAAACGTAGTAGCTCGGTACACTATGCCATCAGACCGTGACTGTAAGTAAGGTAAGCCTAGCTAGCCGTATGGGCGGTTAGCGGCGTTGTACCACCCGCCGTAGTAAGTAGTAGTCTTCCGCTGCGAATTGATAGAATTAAGGGATGATTGGACGGTAAGCATAGGATTAACGGTAGGGGTGTTACATTCGTATTCCGGTAAGTTTGTACGGTTGACTTGCGATGTCTTCCTTGTGTGTATTGAATGGAATGTATGTATGCTCTATGCTGTAAATGTAATATTGTTTATAAAAGCATGTATGTATGTATGAATAAAATGAATCGCATGTATTCGATCAAGTAGTCGGCGTGCCCCTGTTAGCACGCGGGGTATGCGAATTTCATATGCAGTGTTTTGCTGAGCCCCTTGGGGCACTGTTTTTATTTTACAGGTGCTCGTGAAGGGTGATGGTCAAGCTAAGACCATGGTGATTCTTTTTGCGTAGTTAGTAGGATATGAATGGTGTACCGAGTTGTACACGGCTGATGCCTTTTTGAGTAGCCGGTGTACCACATGGTACACCCTTTTGGATTTGAGAATGTGAATTGGTAAGAATGAGGGATTGTATAAACTCATAGATTTTGGTAAACTTGTAGAAGTTGGGATGTTATCCATATACTTTTGGATACTCAGTAATCAAGATTGTAAGTAAGTATTGGAAGTGTAAGGTAAGTATTTATGTTGTTCGGTATATCTTAATCTTCAGACCGTTACAGTAAGTAGTAGGAGCCTTGTTAGTCTTGGGATGGCTAACGGCGTTGTATCACCCGCCGGGAGTATGTAAGTAACCGCTGCGTGTAGAGTAGTTAAGGAAACGATTAGAGGATAATGGAAGGATTAGCAGTTGGGGTGTTACAGTTAGTATTAACATTTTACACTCTAATCCTATCAATTTGTTCATTGCGAAGTTGTCACTGCTAAACATAAATTCTTTCTCTCTACCATATATGCTAGACCGAATCCTTCTATGAGAATGGAATTGTGGAAATCTTTGGATGATATCCAGATGCCCCCTAATGCTGCATGAATTCTAGGGGGTGACTTTAATGTCACTTTCTACATCATTTCATGTGAGTTATGAGATTCCTTTTTAATCTTCATAAACTCTTATTATTTATATTAAGATGTATATACTTAATGTATTATTTTATGTTTGCCAAACTTATACCAATCTTCAATATCAATAAATATAACTCTCACATATAACATGTTTTTCCTTTTATAGAATTTCTCTTAGTTCAATTCACCAAATATATATATGTATATATATGTTCTTATCAATTCCTAATGTCACACTATTATCACATTACTCCTCCTAATTATATTTACTTATATTTACACATGTGTTCTTATAAGTTTTAATATTATTATCAATATTATATTACTTCACCAATTATTTTCCAAACCTTACAATTTAATCCCAATTATATACATAACTTATAACTTCAATTTCTTACTTAATTATTTCAAAGTTCCAATCCTAACTCCTTCAAATTTCCAAACACCCCTATACTGCCTATTTCTGTTTTCACCCAAAACTTCTCAAAATTATGATTTCACCCTCTTGAATTTTCCTAAACTTGCGATTAACCCCTAATCCTAATTATCTTTTAATTCCAATCTTCTATTTAATTAATTCCAAGTCTAAACCCTCAATATTCAGAAATACGTACCAAACGTAATGTTATTTTTGAATTCTCCCTTAACTTTCCAAATTTATGGTTTGACCACTTATCTTTTCTAAGTTTTACAATTTACCACTAATCTTTCCTTAATCCAATTTTTAATCTTTTCTTTCCTAATTTTGATCAACGGTCTAATTCTATCTAGAGTTGACCGAATTTATTCCATACACCTCAAACTTTCCAGAATTACAACTTGGCCCACAAAGTTTTCTAAAACTTACAATTAATTTCTAAACTTTATTAAACTTGCAATTTTCATTATTTACCACCAAAAGAATTGGACTATTATTCGGGGTTAACTGAATGGGTTGAGAACTAAAGAAATTCGTGAGAGACTAATCTTAACCAAAAAGACTATTATAAGAAAGACCGTGTCTGGCTAAATAAGCCACACATGGATTAGTTATTAAATATAGCTTAAGGTTCGAACATTCATAAGAGGATCTTGGTAGTGTTAATTACGGGATCTTTACCACTAGTTTGGTGGAACGGGCAAGTAAAATGTTAGATTACTATAAGTGGAAAAATAATAATGATGATGAAGAATTAACAAATGACTTACCCTCATACTCTAGGGTTTGGGAAGTCGGACGAGGACATTAGCGAGCTTCTGAGCCACGATATAGAGGTATATTGTTGTGTGATTCAAATGGCCCGAAGGTTACCTCGGGTCTGGATAAATTATGTGTTGTGTGACAAGATGAAATGGGTGTTTAATTTTCTGCACAATACTATGGTGATTATACAACATGATTGCTCGAAATGGTAATCTAATAATTTATCATGTGATATGTGGTCACAATATATAATTTGTGCCACTGTTTGATATGAGAATGGGTTGTTTGCCAATAGATTGCTCTAACCTACTAACTGGATAGAGAAGCATGTGGTACCAAAATATAAACAATAAGTTAAAGTGTTGCCAATGGGTAACTTGGAAAGAAACGTAACATGATGTTACCATACTATGAGGTGGAGAATTTTTATGGTATTTAATAAGGCATATCTTCCTAAAGGATAACTCTTAGGAATAAATTGGAAAGATCTTAATAAGACATTAACACTAAGGGGTAAATAATCCATGTTTTACGTGTATGACTACCCTAATCAATACTTGACTAACAGAGTAAAATAGGGGTTATGAGAGTATATGTATTAATCAGGTTTATGGGAAATGGATGAAAAGTTAGAGAATTAAAGAGAGTACCTAAAAACTCCCACCGAAGAGAGAACTCAAACATCCATGTGACTGTTGTCTTATACAATTCTATTATTAAGTCTACATTATTATGTGTTCAGTATCTTAAGATTGCAAAAAGAATTATTAAGGCCGGCTTTTGTTGCAACCTCTAAATTCCAAACAGAGCTCACAACCTTAAACCAACTCATAAATAACGGTGGGGTAAAAAAGAGAGAATATACTGACCCTCCAAATGATAGCTCAATAAGAGAAAGGTGCTTGTCATGTACTACACACTTTTGTGTTTTATGTCTGACCAAAAGACACGCACCAAAACTGAAAGTGGGGTATCGTTAGGCTTAGATGCTTATTTTTGTTTTCATGATAGCAACCACACACATGGATATCATTCATGTCTCGACTTCTGTGTGAACAGTGTAATAGAAAGAAAGGGCCCGCCGCACAAGACTCAACCACAAATTGGGCCTACAGTAAAGATACCAGCAGCAGCAGCGGAAAGAAACCCCCCCAAAAAAGTGAACCAACATTGATATATACTCTCCCTTTTAATTTCCTTGTTTCCTCTCAGTATCGTATCGATCTATCATCTTTCATGTTCTCCATTCATTTTGGAAACGGGAATGCTTCTTTGTTTGGTTCTTGTCGAGGCTAGTTTTCTCGCTCGTCTATTTCATTGCCTTTTCTTTCTGTGGTTGGCTTGCTTGCTTGCTTGGCCCCTCTCCATCGTCCTCAAATAACATCATCTCTTGTTGTTTCGTCCCCACCATCGATCACTGCCACTAAACATAACACAAATGCGTTTATAAATAACTACGTACGTACATGTGCAATTAAGCAGTGAAAAAAACTGTGTCTTGTCTGTTAGCAATTTACAATAATTTTCTTCAAAGAGAAGAAATCGAGAATTTTGAATTTAAGTTCTCACGATAATACACAACAGGTTTAATGTGGACCTTTTGCCGACTTGAGCTACGAATATCACAGCAGGTTTGATATGGAGATTGACTCTTCCATTTGACGTCTGCTGCTTAGACTAACTGTCGAACCAACTATGAGAATAACGTAACTAGAGTATAAAAGGCGGGAAGCATTATGGCCTCTTCACAGAAACACCTGGTATTTCTATTAGAGGATATTATTATTTGTGTTTAATGAGAAGATGAACGTATACAAAGTTATTTGTGTTTAATGAGAACATGAAGAGATAGAAAGTTATTTGTGTTTAATAAAATATGAAGAGATAGAAAGTGGAAGAGTCATAGCTTGAGGCCTGTGACGGACCTAGGTTGAGATCTGTGGGGGCACCCCTGTAGACACCAAAAATTCTCCCCAAAGCAAAATTCAGATAACTAAATAAAATAAGAGGGGTGTCGCCTTTCTTCTTCAAAACGTATTAACGTGCGTGCCAACACGAAACCATCAGACAAAATTCTTAAATCATTTTTCAAAGCATTTCAGAAAAAAAAAACACATTTCTTTGAAAATGAATTTTCAACTTCCATCCGTTTTGAAACCCGTCCTCTTCGCCATTTACTTACTTATTTGCATATTAGTTTTAATTTGGGTTTCTACTATTTTGGTTACTTGTTTATTCTATCTACTCGTACATACGTAATTCAACTTTCATTTTTATTGATTCGTTTGTGTTTTAACCATCATTTTATTAGTATTATTTCACTATTTTATGTACATATTATTATTAATATTACTTTATTATGTGTATCATCATTATTGCTAACCCTTCAAAGGAAAACAATGCACTTTCAAAAATCCATTCATTTACTCCGCATTTTCATTCAACTTGAGTTAGAGCTTTTATATTATTTCTTACATGACTAGCGTAGAAAATCTGTAATAACTGAGTGATTAGAGTGCCTGTAGGGATTTAAAAGGTTAGAGGTTCAAATCTCTTATCTTATATATGCCATTTCTCCTCATTCTAGTTGCTGCGAGACCACCTTGAAATTCCAAAAAAAAAAAAAGCAGACACAAGAAACCCATCCTTTTTACACAGTAATCGATAATCTTCAACTTGCCCATACGTTTTTTTTTGGGAAAATTCACGAGATACCCCTGTTTTCTTTCGTAATTCACAATATACCCCTGTGATTTTCGTAATTTAACTTTAAACATGCTTAAATGTTGTCCAAAATTGATGAAACTTTACATGGACGATGCTAAAGTGTTATATTTTGGTCCAATATCAAATTTGAAGTTTTTTAAGCTCACATGTGACATGTGGGACCCAATGAACAGTCACATGTTCATTGGGTCCCACAGGTCACATGTGAGCTTAAAAAGCTTCAAAATTGATATTGGACCAAAATATAACACTTTAGCATTGTCGATGTAAAGTTTCATCAATTTTGGACAACATTTAAGCATGTTTAAAGTTAAATTACAAAAATCACAGGGGTATATTATGAATTACGAAAGAAAACAGGGGTATCTCGTGAATTTCCCTTTTTTGAGCAAAAGCTTCCACTCCCTCTCACTCATCCGACATCCATCCCTGAAAACAATCGGAATTGGAACATATATGCTCTATTCACATCTTCACGTCGGTATTCGCAACCCAGCTGAAGAACGAGAAGCATATAACTCCCTGCGCCATCTTTATTCTCTTCTCATCGACAATCAGGAAACGCACATGCTCTGCTTCTCCCTTCATCTCTTCCTCACGGCAAGCTAACAAGGAATAACATACTCCTGCCTTCTTCATTCTCTATGTCGAGCGAGGAGCATCTAGGCCCTAAGCCGTCTTCATTTTCTTCATACAACAAGGAAAGGGCTCTGAGCTATCTCCATTCTTCGCACCGGAGAAGCAAGGAGCATACGAGCTCTGCATCATCTTCATTATCTCCTCGGTGAACAAGGAGCACAATCCCTGCACCTTCAAGCTCTTCACAGTGGTATGGTTGTAGCCCAGCGAATAAGAACACGAACCGGAATACCCAGGCTGTGCGCCTTCTTCATTCTCTGTACGTCGGTGATTTACTCAACCAACTGGCGACCGAAGAGCATACATGCTCTGTTGCCATTCTCATTCTCTTCATAACCGGCGAACAAACAACATACTCCTGCACTTCTTCATTCCCCTCTTGACGGTGCCCCTCTGCAGAAGCATCACTGGAGCTGTATCACGCACACCACATCTAAGGGACACCAGAGATCAGACAAGGAGAACACGTGCTCCTCCTACCTTTTTTTCTCCTCGCCACCGTCGGTAATATTGCAACCTGGCTAACAGACCAACACACAACTTTTGCGCATCTGTCTATTCTCTTCACCGTCGGTAGTTTTGCAACCCAAACGGTGAGCAATATACCCATGCGTCTTTCTCTATTTTCATTCTTTTCCTCACAGTGTTGCAACCCAAATTGTCGAACGAAAAAAGAAACATCCCCTCACCGTTCTCTTCTCCCTTGTCCAATCGAACACCAGCCTCCATTCTCTTCTTCTAAAAAAAAACCAACGAACAAATAACATACACCTGATTCTTCAAAGAAAATCCAAGTAAAACATCTTCGGCTCTCTTCATTCTCTTCACAATGGAAATTATTGCAACCCACCAGTGTACAAAGAACACATGCTCAACCTCTTCCATGACGAACCAGGAAGAGACATGCTCCACTGTCTTATTCATTCTCTGCACTCTAGACAATTTTGTAGTTCAACCTGCGAGCATCCTCCCTCCTTTTCATTCTCAAAAGTGGCGACAAAAATACACAAGCTGTGCCTTATTCATCATCTTCATTCACGGTATTTTTGCTTCCCCTAAACTGTGAACAAGAAACATACAACTCCCACACAGCCTTTGATTCTCTTCACTTCAGCTGATAAATGAGAAACGTACAGACTCTGCCACTTTTCATTTCTTTCTTCACGCTCGGTAGCTCTTCATTCTTCCACTCATGGTATTTTCAACTGGCGACAAAGAGCATACATGCTCTGCAATTCACCTCTTCCTCACGGTAACTTTGTTCACCAAACTGGCGAAGCAAGGAACGTACATCTCTTTGCCTCCTTCATTCCTTCACTCATTGAAATATACAAGCTCTGCTCCTTCATTTTTCTTCAACTGATGAACAAGGAGTACGCAATCTCCTTCCTTCTTCCTCAAACTGGTGAACCAGGAACATATTCAGGCTGTGCGCCTTCATTTTTTTTCACTGATGGTATTTTTGCTACTCAAAATGGTGAACTAGAGCTTTCATGCTCCTCTCGTCAACCTCTTCAACTCATCTAGCGAACAGGAGCTACTCTCTTCATTTCTTCTATACCCAGCTGGCGACCAAAGAAATACATGCTCGCGCCCATTTCATGTGTTTACAGACGGTGATTTCCAACTGAAGAACAAGGAGCATGCGGCTCCCAACTCCTTGGTTCTCTTCACGACATTAAGTTGCAATTAAACTGGCGATCTGGGAACGTACATATCTTGAGTGTTCATTCTTCCTTAACACAAGACTGGCGAGCACAGAATATGCCTGCTCTGTGAATGTCTTTCTCTTCACTCACGAGAAGCTTTGCAACCTAACTCTCGAAGAAAAACGTACAGGCTCTGCGACTTTCTTTTACTTCGCTCATGGAGTCGTGAGAAATCTGCACATCTAAGCTGGCGAGCAACAGACAACAATATTATGTGCTTCTCTTCAACAAACTTTCCATTCGAAAACCCAGGCCACATTGTCTCATGATCCAGCCTGACTTAACAGAAGCACAACACGGGCGTTTCTAGCACGGAAGAACCCGCACTACCGACACCTCCACAAACAACCACCAACCGATGCAGCTGCTCCATGAAACAAGGAATAGGAGGGAGTTTCTGTCTTATACGCCATGGACGAGTAGGGAAGACCAAGCGTGACGCGAAAAGGAGACTCAAACTGCGGTGTCCTTCCTCTCCAGATCCGAGAACCTCCGACCTGCTATTCTCGGTATTTATCCCCATTCCGAATCAGTATCTCTGACTTGTTGTTCGTTACGTGTCCTGATGGTTTTATTTTGTGCAAAACACATATTTATGCTTGTGATACCCAGGATAGCATGTTGGGAATGTTCATTAAACTGGGATGAGCTTGTGTGTTATCTTCATGTTATTTGGTGTGTTGACTGTTAAACCAAGTCGTTTTCATTTCTCTGCTTAAATAGAGCTCTTTGTTCAGAACGTGAATAAAAAATGAAGAAATCAAAAGAAAACGTAAAAAAGGGAAGTCGTAAAAGAGATAGATTAGTTAACATTTTTGTACAAGTATTCTTGGTTATATCATGTGATTCTAATAACGGTGAACCCGATTTCTTCGTTTCGTGTTTAATCATTAGAACTTGACTTTTTATTTTTATTTTACTTGTATGTACATGTATATACATATATATTTATTTGATCATTTAAAAGATAAAAAACGGAAGGGTTAAATAAATTTGATTAGAAACCGATTGTGTAAGAACTACATGTCATTTAGATTCCACGTGTCGAACGTTTAAGGGAAAAGAGATTGGAAGAGACAAATAAATATACATGCCCAACGTTTTGTGATGTAAATTTCATTCATTGTTTATCTATCTTCACTTTTATTTCATATCACTCTTTTGATTACATGCTACATGTTGTAGACTAGTTTGGTAATTGTTGGGCCCAACCCAATATAGAGGCCCAATACATAGGAAACTTTAGTTAGCCCAAAGGTCACCCCTTTGTAGAAAAGCTTTAGGTTTGGGTATCCTCAATGCATACGGGTCCTAGACACGGTCCATGTGAGGAATACCCGTTTTCCTCAAAACTTTCTAAATCATCTCTTAATGTCAAAATAAAATGCACAATCAACACTCCAATTCTAATAAAAAAAAATCATCATCAAATTCCATACAAAGAATCATTCAATTTCAAAAATCCAAACAACAATTCAATTCAAAGCCCAATTCGAGGCCCATTCCAAAGTCCATTCTAAAGCCCAATTGAGGCCCATTTCAGCCTAGCCGTTCGAGGCCCATTCCAAAGCCCAATTTGACGCCTATTCCAAAGCCCAATTCGAGGCCCATTAGCTCAATCATGGCCCACATTTCAAGGCCTAAATCAGTGCAAAAACAATTTTCCGCCCAATCTCAAACAAAAACATTTTTCAGCCCACATTCCAAGGCCTAACCCGGTCCATTTCCAAGGCCCAAGCTGGCCCACTTTTTCAAGGCCCAAACCCGGTCCATCTCTATGGTCCAAATTCGGCCCATTACCTCAATTCGATCCTGATTTAGTTTCAAATCCAATTCAACTTCAATTTCAATTCTGAATCAAATTCAAATTCAAATTCAATTTCAATTTCAATCCAATTCCAATTTAGATTCAATCTCAATTTCAATCCAATTTGATTCAAAATTCTTTTCATTTTCAATTCAATTCAACCTCATTTCAATCCCAAATAATTCCAAACATCATAAATCTCAAACTCCTTGAAACTTCAAGCTCTTTTGAACTCAAGCATCTCAAATCTCTAAAAGTCTCAACAGCTCAATAGACTCGACCGTCTCAGCAGCTCAATAGACTCGACCGTCTCAACAGCTCAACAGACTCGACCGTCTCAACAGCTCAACAGACTCAAACGTCTCAGCAGCTCAACAGACTCGACCGTCTCAACAGCTCAACAGACTCGACCGTCTCAACAGCTCAACAGACTCGACTGTCTCAACAGCTCAACAGACTCGACCGTCTCAACAGCTCAACAGACTCGACTGTCTCAACAGCTCAACAGACTCGACCGTCTCAGCAGCTCAACAGACTCGACCGTCTTAACAGCTCAACAGACTCGACCGTCTCAACAGCTCAACAGACTCGACCGTCTCAACAGCTCAACAGACTCGAATGCCTCTGTAGTTCAACAGATTCGGACGTCTCAATAGACTCATCAAATTCAAACACTTCGAAAATCCTCAGCTCCTCAAAAAGCTAAACCTCTTGAAATTTGATAACCTTTTCAAGCCCCGAACATCTCGCAAACCCGAGTGTCTCACAGACTTCATCATTTCAAGAATCTAAATGTCTCACAGAGTTGAGCATCCCACAGGCTCTCACACCTCAAACTCCAAAAGAAACTCGACAATCCATCAAGCCCTACGAAATGACCACAAAACCCCTTTGATCCTTCAAAGACCCAAAAGGTCAAAACCTAATTCCTTCAAAACCTCAAAATTCCTAAAACCCAAAGGCCCCGAACTACGTAAGGTCTGATCTCAACAGGGAGTTGAGTACGTAGGCAGCCCATCTAGGGTGCGACCCCATTCCAATCCAAAAAACCCTCTTCCCACTCTAAGGCATTCTTCATACCTTTCAAAACGCTTAACCCTTCCTCGTCTTCCATAAACTTCAAACCATCAGACTCCGAGTCTTGTCTATTCACTCAACTTTAGACTTTTCCCAAATCTTCATTCTATACTCATCTGAATTCCCTCTCATAGGCGTTGGCTTGGCAGAAAAACTCGCCTCATCCTCTCTCTATTCTCATCCTAATCATATCCTTGGCTTTTAAATGAATATCTTTAATAAGGTTTTGAAAGAAGAAAATCTCGACAATTGGAGACCGAGGTTTCTTCGGGCACCAATCCGAAGTCGTGGTCGTTGCCACTTCTAAGGGGTGTAACCCAGTGCGAACCCAACATAGAATCTCTACAAAATGACCAGATAAGTCCTATCCATAGAGAACGACCTTAGAGCCAACCAACGGTTCTTAGAACCCTTATTCCTTTCCTTCCTATTTCCATAGGTCAAACTAGGTGACGACTCTAGTCAATTTACGCCCTTAGGGCATAAGTCCGCGTGGAGCCCATTGAGAGCGGGTGTAGTGCTCACTAGCATTCCCCTTATGCTTTCTGGGAAAGACAGACGATTTAGTAGGTATTTGAGGGATGCCAGATTAATGGGTTTTCACCCTCCACGGAATGACATTTTAGGATCTAGGCTTCTCAGTCAGACCATATTTAGATAGACCCCCCTCATACCGAAAAATCACCGTCCACAGAATGGCGACTCTGCTGGGGAGAACTTGAGTAAGTTTTCGAAAAACTGGTAAAGGAAGACTGAACTCCACCCAAAATTGTCAGGATTCCCCAACTTCTTTCAAAACCTTCAAGAGATTCATTCTAAAGCCACTAGGACTACTCTACTCCACACTTAGAGTGTGTTTAAGAGGATAGTTAAGATGAAAGTTCAGAGCTCGAGATTGGCCTTGAGTGCCACATGTGTGCTTTACCATTTACATGCTTCACTTTTGTGTGTTTATTGTTGTGTGTTTACTGTCTTATGTTTACTGCTCTTCATGCATGACATAGTATCTTGATTGTTATTGCTTATTTATTGCTTATGTAAATAGGGCCTTCCTAGAAGGAGTCAACCCATTGCTGCATCGGGTAGCGTAAGACATGCATTCCTCTGTGTCACCCGCTTCATCCACATGTCACGGGATCCCAACCGATCCACGATTGATTCCCCATGAGTTGGGTCCTTCCTAGAAGGAGTTAACCCACGAGGTAATACGGTCCAAGACCAACGCCTTGAAACTCATGATCAAAAAATATCCTCCATTACCCGAGTCTAAGCCAGCATATAGTGACCTTTGAGCCTTCAGTGTCCAGCTGCCTAATCCGGTGTCTAGGACGGGTTTTATGGGAAGTCACCCCTTGTATGCCGCCTGTCTGACCACCCTTCTGCCTTACCCTGAAGATTGCATGGGCTCAACTCTCTATGATTCCTCTACACCACGGGTGTCTTTAAAGCCCAATGTCACGCTACACGTCCATAGAGGATCCCGTATTTACCGGATACCCACACATGGCACAACGTACTCAGTGAATAATTTGGACTTTGGACACACCTTATCGTGCAGATGAGGGGAGACCTGACCCCATGCAGTACTTCCCCAAGTTTCCCGAAAAGTGAGCGTGTTGTCGGATCATCACTGGCCGTGGCGTATGTTTCCTTATCACTTCGGGTATCCTGACCTTTCGAACTTAAGCACTCCGGACTTTCTTGATGACGTGCCCTACAAAGGCATAGCAGAGAAAAAATCCCGAGAGATGATAGTGAAGGGATGACGGTTCCCCGGGGAGACGAAATCATAATTGACCTGGAAAGTGATTATCCCAACATTAACACTTACAACTCCACATCAAATATAGCCACGATTTACTTTATGCTATACATGTGTGCAAGTCACTTCTTCAAACCAATTTGTTTCAAAACGTTCGGAATTCTCTTTTGCATATCTCTTAAAGATGTTTTACAGGCTCGTTCAATTTAGAATCCCACCTAAATTCTACTCATAAACACTTGGGGTTTTAGGACCCGTCACTTCATCATTGCAAACCTTTGTTTCATTAAAATGTTATTTCCAAAACAATTTTCAAAAATAGATCTCGAAAACCTACTTTCTACAAATGAATTTTAAACAACATTCTTCACCAACATGATTTTCAAAATAGTTTTCAGAAACAGTTTTCAAAATTGAATTTCACAAACGTATTTCAAAATAAATGATTTAGTCCCCATGTTGTGACCCGTTATTTTGAAGTTCAACCCACCTTCAAGAGTAGCGGTCATTGCTGTGGAGTGTACTAATCATTTCGTGAGTTCACAAAAGTGGTGGATTTTCTCAACGATTTTGTGCTCGATCATTCACCTTTCCTTTCTCAAAAAACGCCCCTCATTTTCCTCGCCAGAGCAAGTGGAGCGCATGAAGATAAACAACAGCAGTTTAAACCGAAAATCAGAGGTGCACCAACCCAAGTCAAGCGGTATGAGGACCAGCAAACTGTTCGAGTTCAAACTATTGAAAATTAGAAGAACACCAACCGTTCTATTTGATCACGATACTGCTTCAAGAGCCTGAAAACAATCGAGCATCCGGTCAAGCACCCAAAAACGAAGCGAGCAGTCGGTTAAGTGCCCGAAAATGAGCGAGCAGTCGGTCAAGCACCCGAAAACGAGCGAGCAGCCGATCAAGAGCCCGAAGATGAGCGAACAGCCAATTAAGAACCGTACGAGCGTGAGCAGTCAGTCAGGAGCTCGAAGACGAAGTAGAAGAATTCGGGAGAAGTTTTTAAGCTCAAACTTCCCCATTTAATGACTTTTAGAATCCCCTAGCATTCTTTTCTCTCTTGTCCATTTCTGAATAGATTGCATGTGTAGGTTTACACATTCCCTCTGAATTTATTTAGATCAATGTGTATAGGGTTCCCCACTCCCTATTTTATTTACGAATGACCGAGCGTTAGAATTCATATCGAGAAAATCCACCACTTTGAAAACACGCGTTTTCAAAATTGTTTTCTAAAACTTGGTTTCTTTTGGCATGCACGTATAATAAAAAGAGCAAATAAAGGACGACCCCTCACATTTATATATCATTCATCAACTTTGCTTTATGGGGTGAAAATTCACGGTATCTACAGGAGGCATCCCCTAAATAAACAACACCAACAAATGCAACCGAACACAAAGCAAAACACATGCATTGCATTCACGACAAAAAAAGTCACTTGCACTTCTAGTCATTTCAAATCCATCAATCATTCACGAGTCCTGTCCACCTCAAAAAATTTCACAAATCACGTGTTCCATTCTCATCTTACCATACACCACCCTTCATCTCAATATCTTAACCTCCAAACTAATCTTTAAAGGGATAGCGGAGAACACCGGGAGCTCAAGCCTTTTCCAAATCCATAATCGTCGTGGGCATCAGTGACCAGATTGAGAGAAAAAAGACGCAGTCATTTCCATGTCGTGGGGCTACTATGCGGGAGTTGTTACTCTCTAAAATCCAAAATCTAGGAGTCAAACACCAACCCGACCTCATTTTAGAATTACTACCCCGACAGCGACCCCAACAGCTACCACCTTCAAAGCCAACAGTAATGAGATGAGCTTCATGAACCATGAGCCGAATTCGACCCAAACGAGATTAGGTGTAGCCTTGCCACTCATGCATTGCATAAAGAAAAAAAACATTCAAAATCAAAATCCAAAATGAGTCATTTTCGTTGTCAATACTTCATGCATCCAATACTTGTAATTCCATATTACCACAACATGATGCATTGTAGATAGTTGCATTTGCATACTTCCGTATCAAAACGACATCTTTGGGGAAAATCTCGAGTGATTGATTGAACGAAATGCTTGAACCACTAAACTCTCGACCCGTCAATTTACGCCTGGGTTCAATCAAAATCAGCACCACAAACCGAGTGAGTAGTGTGCGGAGGGCAATATTTTCTCTGGAATTCCAAAAGAGGGCATTGGACAATCCACTGAGCGATGAGGGAAGATAGAGCGAGTCCATAGAGGTAAAACCATGAGCGACTTGTGCATTTCTTCAGCACATGGAGAGGCACAATTCATAGCAAGATCAATGTTGATAACAGGATACGAACTGTGATTCATGCAAAGATCCGAGAATAGTAAGGAAACAATCATTGACTAATGAGAATGATAAGGCACCTAGGATCAAAGATCTCCATAAAACCAAAGAGCTTTAACTGCCCTCTACACAATCCCTTAGCGAGCCCCGCTGAGCCTTTCACGATAAACCTTTTCTACGAAACTCCACAGCATGCCAACTCACATACACATACTTACTCACCCTTGCAATAGAGGATCTCGACGGAGCCAGAGCCATGGTCCCCCACCATCTTTCACAAAAAAACAAATGAAATGTTCCGAGAATTCAGTGAGTCAATGCAACTCCATAGCCAAACACCAAAAGAGAACACCAAAAATGTTCAAAGAAGATCAATGAGTCAATACAACTCCAAAGCTGAAAACCAAAATGCAAAGTAAAGAGCACTTGAGAAAGTCTATGAGTCAATTGCAATTTCCAAAACACCCAAATGAGAAGAAAGTTCAAACCATACGCCAGAAGAGGCGAGAAGGAGGAAGCCAAATCCAAAGGACCAATGATGTCCCGCAAAAATCAATAAAAGGTTATCAAAAACCCGTCTAATCATTCCACCCATGGCAAAGGCGAAACACGTCTTCTATTGCACAAAAGCTCCACAACTCCCAAATAAATCCCACAGTCTCGTGTGACATACATCATACCCTTCAGCCCCGTTACAACCCAATAAAGACCTCTAACTCATAAGTTAATGAGCGTTAACTGAAAGTACCAGATCTGATACATGAATCATAAGCTTCATACTCGTTATCAACGTGTCCCATCATCCCAAAGGGACCATGAGCGGAAAAGTATGACCTTACCCTACAAGGTCTTTCGAGTGCGAGTGATTCTTTGATCGAAGCACCAAATCATAAATAGCTAATCCCATTGCAAGTGAGGAATTTGTGAGGATCGGAAAGTCTAGAACCTCGAAAGGAAATTCTCGGGAAAATACCGCTCTGAGCATCGAGAGTATCATCACACCGCTTTGCACACACGTCCAAACTCACGAGAGATTGACCCGCATCCCTCCGTGAGAGGAAAGTGATTCACTCATTCGAGTTTAACAATCACTCAAGATCGATCTGAAGATGTCTTATATTCGTAAACCTCATACTAATAGAGATAGGACCGTACCCTCTCTAAAAAAAACTGCATATGCATTTTGCATCTCGTTTAGCAATCAATGTCTACATCTAACATAATCATTTCATCATCAGCATCCGACTGGTAAGAACTCTGCCTAGTCGCGCTGAAAGTCGACTTCAGTTGCAGTTGTTGAAGCGTAACTTTTGATTAAAAGATGTCAGCTAGATCCATCCCGGTCCATCATCAAGCTAGATTGAACCATCTTGGAGTCATCCTGGAGCTATATCAGACCAAACGGGAGCCATCCGAAGCCACATAAAGAAAATCCCAAAGTTATTCACTATCATACTTGAGCCTCGTCGACTCTCAAAGCCAAGTTGGAGCCATGCGGGAGCCATCCTCAAACATTGAGACCATCCCTAGGGCTACACATGAGCCATTTCCTCACCAAAGCCTCGCCCACAAAGGATCGAACTACGTATGGTCTGATCTCAATACAAAATTGAGTACGTAGGCAGCCCGCCCAGGGTGCGACCACCTCAAAGGAAAAATCCCCCTTTTGTTCCTCACCATCACCAAACAGAGTCATCTTGTAGCCCTTCCTGGAGCCATCCCGAGCTATCTTGGAGCCATTATGAGAGAACCCTAAAGTCATAACCGGACCGAAACCATTCATCCATGACTAAGAAGTTATCTACTACATCAAAACACGTCAAACACAACAACGGTCCACCAATCACATCAACCCACCATTCGACTCAAAATCTGAACCAGATCGAAACCCACCAATGATCCCGAAAATCCCCATTCGAATCAAACCCACCAACCATCCCAGAGTCGTTGCTCACAAGGGAGTCACATATCAAACCGGAGCCATCTGACCGCACCGGAGCCATCTCAAGGCCATACCGGAGCCATCTCAGGGCTACACCGGAGCCATCTCAGGGCCATACCGAAGCCATCTCGGGGCTACACCAGAGCCATCTCAGGGCCGTACCGGAGCCATCTCAAGGCGATACCGGAGCTATCTCAGAGCCATACCGGGGCCATCTCGAGGCCATACCAGAGCCATTTTAGAGCCTTACCGGAGCCATCCTAGTGCACACCAGGGCCGCCGTTAAACTCCAGTGTCATCGGCTAAAGCCCTCTCCAATATCACGAAAATCGCACTTGACCTACGGTCCCCAAAAGTTGTGTCAAACCATCCGACCGTATATATTGGAACCACCCGATCCCATCATCTGGAACACTCGTGCAGTTAAGGGAGACAAAACCAGAAAAAAATTTCCAATCTCAAATCCTTCGTTGAGGATCGAAGGACCCATCAGAGAGCGTCCGACCCCGAATCAACATACAACTAAATTCGACTTCAGATCAACCTTTCACCACAGCGAGTTTCGTACAACTCCATCAAAGTATTATAGGCTCATCATAAGTCCTATAGCTAGATATCAAGAGGTCCAGTTGAGGCACTCCTAAGTCCTCGTACTTTCAATCGCATTCTAGGCTCATCATAAGCCCTAGGACTGGATATCAAAAGGTCCAGTTGAGGCACTCCTAAGCCCTCGTGCACCTTAAATCAAATTGGGTTGTTGGTATTATAGGCTCAACATAAGTCCTATAGCTAGATATCAAGAGGTCTAGTTGAGGCACTCCTAAGTCCTCGTACTTTCAATCGTATTCTAGGCCCATCATAAGCCCTAGGACTGGATATCAAGAGGTCCAGTTGAGGCACTCCTAAGCCCTCGTGCACCTTAAATTGAATCGGGTTGTTGGTATTATAGGCTCGGCATAAGTCCTATAGCTAGATATCAAGAGGTCTAGTTGAGGCACTCCTAAGTCCTCGTACTTTCAATCGCATTCTAGGCCCGTCATAAGCCCTAGGACTGGATATCAAGAGGTCCAGTTGAGACACTCCTAAGCCCTCGTGCACCTTAAATCGAATCGGGTTGTTGGTGTTATAGGCTCGGCATAAGTCCTATAGCTAGATATCAAGAGGTCTAGTTGAGGCACTCCTAAGTCCTCGTACTTTCAATCGCATTCTAGGCCCGTCATAAGCCCTAGGACTGGATATCAAGAGGTCCAGTTGAGGCACTCCTAAGCCCTCGTGCACCTTAGACCGAATCGGGTTGTTGGTATTAAGGCTCGTCGTAAGTCCTATAGCTAGATATCAAGAGGTCTAGTTGAGGCACTCCTAAGTTCTCGTACTTTCAATCGCATTCTAGGCCCGTCATAAGCCCTAGGACTGGATATCAAGAGGTCCAGTTGAGGCGCTCCTAAGTCCTCGTGCACTCGGTTATCTTGTTACTCTCCCGCCGCGTTCACACGGCGTGCTATCCGTGATCGCATCTGGATGTACCCCGTAAAAGCCCTAGTGAGAATTTTTGGCGCCCCATCAACCTTGATCCAATTCTGCAAGGGCTTGCAAAATTGAATCAAGGGGAGCCATCTGTAGACACCAAAAATTCTCACCCCATAAAGCAAAATTCAGATAACTAAATAAAATAAGAGGGGTCATCGCCTTTCTTCTTCAAAACGTATTAACGTGCGTGCCAACACGAAACCATCATTTCATGACAAAATTCTTAAATCATTTTTTAAAGCATTTCAGAAAAAAAACACAGTTCTTTGAAAATGAATTTTCAACTTCCATCCGTTTTGAAACCCGTCCTCTTTCGCCATCTACTTACTTATTTGCATATTAGTTTTAATTTTGGTTTCTTCTATTTTGGTTACTTGTTTATTCTATCTCATTTACCTCTACTCGTACATACGTAATTCAACTTTCATTTTTATTGATTCGTTTGTGTTTTAACCATCATTTTATTAGTATTATTTCACTATTTTATGTACATATTATTATTAATATTAATTTATTATGGGTATCATCATTATTGCTACGTTTTTCTACATCTCACTCCATTATTTCACGACCCTTCAAAGGAAAACAATGCACTTTCAATGACGAAAATCCATTCATTTTACTCCACATTTTCATTCAACTTGAGTTAGAGCTTTTATATTATTTCTTACATGACTAGCATAGACAATCTGTAATAATTGAGTGATTAGAGTGCCGGTAGGGATTTAAAAGGTTAGAGGTTCAAATCTCTTATCTTATATATGCCATTTCTCCTCATTCTAGTTGCTGCCAGACCACCTTGAAATTCCAAAAAAAAAAAAGCAGACACAAGAAACCCATCCTTTTTACACTATTATCGATCATCTTCAACTTGCCCATACGTTTTTTTTTTACCAAAAGCTTCTACTCCCTCTCACTCATCCGACATCCATCCCTGAAAACAATGAGAATTTGAACATACATGCTCTATTCACATCTTCACGTCGGTATTCGCAACCCAGCTGAAGAACGAGAAGCATATAACTCCCTGCGCCATCTTCATTCTCTTCTCATCGACAATCAGGAAACACACATGCTCTGCTTCTCCCTTCATCTCTTCCTCACGGCAAGCTAACAAGGAATAACATACTCCTGCCTTCTTCATTCTCTATGTCGAGCGAGGAGCATCTAGGCCCTAAGCCGTCTTCATTTTCTTCATACAACAAGGAAAGGGCTCTGAGCTATCTCCATTCTCCGCACCGGCGAAGCAAGGAGCATACGAGCTCTGCACCATCTTCATTATCTCCTCGGTGAACAAGGAGCACAATCCCTACACCTTCATGCTCTTCACAGTGGTATGGTTGTAGCCCAGCGAATAAGAACACGAACAGGAATACCCAGGCTGTGCGCCTACTTCATTCTCAGTACGTCGGTGATTTACTCAACCAACTGGCGACCGAAGAGCATACATGCTCTGTTGCCATTCTCATTCTCTTCATAACCGGCGAACAAACAACATACACGTCACTTCTTCATTCCCCTCTTGACGGTGCCCCTCTGCAGAAGCATCAGTGGAGCTGTATCACGCACACCACATCTAAGGGACACCAGAGATCAGACAAGGAGAACACGTGCTCCTCCTACCTTTTTTTCTCCTCGCCACCGTCGGTAATATTGCAACCTGGCTAACAGACCAACACACAACTTCTGCGCATCTGTCTATTCTCTTCACCGTGGGCAGTTTTGCAACCCAAACCGGTGAGCAATATACCCCTGCGTCTTTCTCTATTTTCATTCTTTTCCTCACAGTGTTGCAACCCAAATTGTCGAACGAAAAAAGAAACATCCTGTTATACCCAAAATTTTGACCCCCTGGTTAAGGTCTACGAGGTTGTGAGAGCCATCTCCATCAAACAGTAAGAGACTCCGGCCCGATCGGCGTGTTCCGGGCCTGAGGAGCAGTTTCGTCATTGTCAGGGGCGTTTTCGTAATTTTTAAGGCTTCTGAGTTCTCCTATACGCTTTCTCTCCTCCAAAGGGTGCCCAAATCAGCTCGAAATGCTTTGATATTTTAACCCATGATAGAGGATGACATTTTAAGCATAATGGCTTTGGAATTTTGATTTTTTCGAATTTCCAATAATTTTCTAGCAATTTCTGACTGAATCTGACGAAAAATTCAATTTAAAAATGCTCCAGCATTTAAAAAATTCGTTTCCACCTCAGAAAATTCATAATATCCATTCTTCATGTGGTTAAAATTTCATAGCAAAATTCCTTTGGGAAGTTACTTAGTTAAAATATCGAAAAATCTTACTTTTACTAGATTTTCTTTATCTTTAAGAAAGTCTATATAAAGGGATAGGTTTTTGGATAAAATCAGAACCTCACATGCTGAAGAACCCTAGAGAGTCAGAAAACACGGCCTCCTCTCTCTCTCTCACGTTTTCCAACACCCGGCCACCCAAATCATACTGAAAATCCCCCGAAATCACCCTCTAAACACGTTTTCCAATCCCCAAAGCACCAATAATCATCAAAACCTCACAAAAACACCTCTAAACGCGAAGAACAGCAAGAACAACCAACCCAGAAGCTTGGGTCGAAATCCTCTCGGGTCTGCCATCAACGGAGCACTCGACGAATCCCGGTGTGAAGAAACGTTGTGAATCCGAAGGTAAAACAGGTAGAAACTCCACTTCCCTGATTCACCACGGTATCATCTGTCTCGCCTCAAAATTTGGGCCCAAACTAACCTTCGTACGCTTCTGTATTGCTGTTTATTCAAGCTTCTGTCCAATAACTTGTTTACCAAGTTTCGTGCATAATTCGAATTCAAATTGAGAACTTCCGACCACTAACGTCTTGTACATCTTTCAGGCTACACACCCATAAAATTTGAGCTCAAAACACCCTCGGGAACCTTCTGAAAACCCCTGTCCGTGGGTGGTCCGTGACCTCGGACCTATGGTCCGGGACCTCGGACGCGTTGTCCGAGACCACGGACGCCCACGGACGGCGGCGGGATTTTGAAAATTCAAAATTTAGGTTTTTCTAATGATGTCCGGGCCCACGGACAGCCTGTCCGTGGCCCCGGACTTTGCAAATTTTTGTTTTCCTTTAATTTCGACTTTTCTGTATATTTAGGTTAACTGGGGTCCGTGGTCTCGGACATTAGGTCCGTGGCTACGGACGGAAACAAAATTTGACCTAATTCTGCCTCCGAAACCCTAGTTTAGGTAGCTTTCAATTTCACTTTAATTTTCTGTCAAAAAATGCTAAAAAACACAAAAAAACAGAAGCGCGCACTTAGGTTAAAAACGACCTCGTAATAAGCCGTAATTAAACTAAGTAGAGGAAAAACGACCTAGGAAGGGTAATGAAAGTAATTGAACCCTAATTAAGTCGAATATCAAGCCCCCGAACCCGAACTCTCCTTTCCTAATTTAATCTAGGTCAAAATTAGGTGGCGACTCATAATAGTTCCAGTGAGCTAGCTTAGGTTTTAATAATTATTGTTATATGACATAGTTATTAATCTTAGGTTATAAGTGGACCTAAAAACCCGATTAGATCCTAATCAACTTAATCCACATAGGATAGGGTTTAAAATCGAGGCTCACAGACTGGCGACTCCGCTGGGGACAAACTCTTAATTTTAACTTGTTTAATTTTAAGAAAGAGGGCTTAACTCGAAAAATGTTTGTTTATGGCTTTATTACTTTGTTTGTTTACTTTTGTGCGCACTTTAATTTTATGCACCTTTGCATCATATGAGAGCGAGGGTCCACCTAAACCGATTTCATCCCGGGACCCGTTTGAGGGTCCCCTGTCAGGGACTCACAC
Source organism: Limonium bicolor (assembly GCA_023374045.1). NCBI lineage: Eukaryota > Viridiplantae > Streptophyta > Magnoliopsida > Caryophyllales > Plumbaginaceae > Limonium > Limonium bicolor. The sequence continues at coordinate 165,764,162 of CM041779.1, forward strand.
CTTTTAGGTGATGTGAATAAGCGGGGGAAAAGAGGAGGATGTCGTCTAACCACATCCCCTTAATACCTGGGCTTTAGCCCCAAGCGCTTTCCTGGCAGTGTCCTTACCCAGCCCATTGTTTGGTCAGTCAAAGACCCGGCCGCAGACGCACACCTTCAGGTGATGTGAAAAAAGTGGGGAAGCCCAAAGAGAATAGCGTGCAAGCCCTATTCCTTTGTGGCGACCTGGGCCCATGCCCCAAGCACCTCTCCGGATCGATCCATACCCAAATTGATCTAACCATCAAGTGAGGACATGTTGAATTTGTGTGGGCCTTGTTTGCTTGTATGATCGGCCCATTACCCAGCCTAGAAATTGATAGGAACTTTCTCCTACATCAACCTAGCCCAACTTAATCGGCGGCTCTACTTGTTGCGGCCCAGAGGTCTTGTTTGGTTTAATATGTGAGTCATTCGGGCTTCGGCCCAAAAGCTTAGACTTAGGTGATTTCTCTTCTGGCCCAATTCGAATTATCCATTTAGTTCTAGGCCCATGAAAAACAAATCCACCTCAAGCAGTTCATGAAAATCCATCAGGCATTTCCGTTTCAAGGTTTATTCTAGTCCAGGAAGACTTTCCACTTGGGCTTTGGCCCAAAGTCCTAGATGTAGGTCATCTTCTAGGCCCAATCAGAATTACTTGGCCCAAGTTCTAATTCACATCAAGATCACGGTTTAGAAATCATTTTGGCTCATGCACTTTACTTCTAGCCCAAATACATTCTGGCCCAAGCGCCCAATTCTCAAGACATTCCGGCTCAAGAGCCACTTTCTTCAAACATTTCAGCCTAGGCACCAGTTCACAGCTCATGAATCATTCCGGCTCATGTGCCTCTCTTCCAACTCATTTCGGGCCTCAGTGCCAACCCACAATCTTCAAAACATTCCAGCTCACATGCTTTTCTTGCAGCCCAAACAAGTTTTAGCCTAAGACTTTTTTGCGGCCCAGAATTTTAGCTCAGGTCACTTTTGTTTTCCAACAGATAAGTCCAAATCTCAAGTATGGCAGAGGGAGGAAATCCAATCAACATGGATGCCCAGTTAGCCGAAGAATTCAATGGGATGCTGAAAAAGATTGAGCGAGTGGAGAGGGCCAACAAGCCAGCCGGTTTTGACTACTTTTCCACTGGATTATATCCCAAGGTTGACCTCCCTCCAAGGTTGAAATTGCCAACACTTCCTCTATACAAAGGTTCCTCCGACCCACAACTTCATTTGGCAATGTTCGATAGGGAAATGTCCATCCTTTCACTAAACGACATGCAGAAGGCCAAGGTATTTGCTCACTATCTTGACGAGACCCCTCAGCATTGGTACATAACTCAAAGGATAAATACCAAGACCTACGAGGAGGTATGTGAAGCTTTTCTGCTATTTTGAGTACGCTAGAAGTTTTGGAGTCACCAGGGCTGATCTTGCAAGCACACAACAAACAGAAGGTGAATCAATGTCTAATTTTGTCAAGCGTTGGAGGATGAAGGCAGCCGCAATGCTCACACAGATGGACGAACAAGAGCAAATCCGGATGGTAATTAAAATATGCAGAAGCAATACAGTGACGAGCTGAAATTCACATACTTTCCTAGCTTCGACATGCTGATGGGACAAGTTGATGTCCTAGAAGAAATGATTCACCAAGGGGAGTTAAAACTTGAGAACTCAAAAAACACCGGGAATGGCTCGAGGACAGCAGCCTGTATCCAAAGTGGCACCCGAAAGAGAACTAGGCAGCATGAGGTAAACACCGTTCGACAGATAAAAGGACCAGGACAAATCGTTAGGGCAATGGAATCATCCCGAAAGAGCTCCCGTCAGAAGGAGTTCACAAACATCGGTCAACCATTGAGCCAGGCTTTTGAGAGACTCCAGGAATGAAACATGCTGCAACCTCTCACCCCTCGACAAGGAGACCCTCAAAAAGGAAGGAATCTGAACCAGTATTGTCAGTATCACCAGCTTCCCGGTCATGACACCGACAACTGCAAAATTCTGAAGCAGCACATCCAAGATCTTATTAATCAAGGTTTTCAACTCCCCGAGTAGGAATCCCATGTAAAGCACCATCAGAGACTGCTGTCTTCAAGTGTTTTCTTCGATTTCCTCTCTTTACTAGTCTTTTTTTATGTTTTTCCAATGTTTGTAGTAGTTAGTTTCCTTTATCATTTTCGGTAGTTTCTCTAAGTCTGTAATTTCCAACATTATCACATGTTTCATAAATAAAATCATAGTTCCATTTTCACAATTCCTGTACAAACCATTTTTCATTCATCAAACAAAAACAAAAAAACAAAAACAAAAAAACAAAAATGCTTTTCAGGGAAAAGGATCACGGAATAATCATTTCCCGACTATGGAACTGAACGATTTATTTCTTGTTGAACATGCCACGCTGAGCATCACAACTCACCCCAAAACATCCAAAACAACCCACGAAGCGGTTCCAAATCCACATCTTTCCAAATTGTTGTCATAAACCCCAAATCAATACTGGGGGCAATCTAAGTTGAAGTTCGTCATCTTTCATTTAAATGTGCGAATGAGTTTCCAAGTGAAAATCTCGCGAGAGTGTCTTGAGCGGAAAAACCATGAGTGAACGAGTGTGTCATTTTTACACGACTCCGGTGAGACCACATTCAAAGGTGAGGTAAACGGCATAACTCCGACTGAGAGAGATAATTTGTAAATTTACTCTTAGACCTGCGAAAAGTAACAAAGAACGGATACACGACTATCATGAATGACGAAGCACCTAGGTACAGCACCACATAGCCAAAAGCTTGTGAACCCTGACGTTAAACCCTAGGCACCCCCGCTGAGCCTTTCATATATCCCCTTTTGGTATCATGAACTCCACAAAATAACCCGGCCAATGATGAATGTTCGACCCGGTGACCAAAGGAAGCGAGGAGCCCGACTCTCAGATAACATTCTCATCAGTCCAGAGGAGCAATGCCGCTATCAGCATGGCGAAGCGATCCGCAAATGGTCCCAGAGGGACACAGGATCAAATGAGCTAACATCAAAAACAGCTCTTAAAGTTCAAAACCGGGAAACACAAGAACCCCGAAGGCAAAGTCAAGAAAGGATAAAACAAAAAGGCAATCCCGAAGTGCCTCGAAGAAATCCAAATGACAAAAGGAGAAATGGTGTAAAGGACAGCTTCAAAAGTCCAAGTCCAGAAGCTCGAAAACAACGTCGACATGAAACAGCTAGACGACTTCAAGACAAGGAAGATGAATCTGAGAGAAGACACAAGTTGCGGCTTTGGTCACCCATTTAAGCTCCACATACCTCAAATATCCCTCCATGATCCTGTTGTCATTCATCACACCCTATGGCCATGTTATAAGCTTTAAAGACTTCCGACTTGATAGTTGTGTGTCTAATCACGTGAAAGTAACAGATCGAATGCGTAAATTCATCAAATATCGAATTCAATGGTCTAGAAGTTGTGACCGTAGGTGAGGAACGAGTGCAAACACCAAACACGCCGAGTGTAGGCTAGGAAGCACCATGTAAAAACATAAGCCTTGACCCTGTGAGGACGAGACTCGTTCGCACGTTTAATAAAAGAAAATACTGGGGGCAATCGATCGTTCCGATCGATTGCCATGAACTCTAGCTCAGATTGTCTTAAGGGAAAATACTGGGGGCAATTGTTGGTTCCAACAATTGCTATGACAACACCAATTGGAACCCAAAGCTCAAACGTCACCACCACCATTCCACCACAGGCCCACATAAGCCCTTACCTCCACACCACCACTACACAAGCCCAAACCACTACACAGGCCCACATAAGCCCTTACCTTTACATCATACACTATACCCCACCGATGGCATGTTCATCTCCTAGGAGATAAATTACAAGTCCGAAATCTATGGTCAGGAAATGATAATTTCACCTTCCTTTTCAGTAAACAGAATTTTCTTCAAACACTGCCACGTTTGGCACCTTTTCCAACAAATTCCTGTTTCGGGCGAGTATCTTTCATATATTTTGATTGTGTACATCTTATCATCATTGCCATGTTTGGCACTCCAGTGATCAGTTTTTACCATTTGCACGAGACCATTATCCTCCTAACTTATTTTGAGTTCGAGACCCAAAATCGGTGCAAGGCCCTGCAGATTCCTCTTTCAGTGCGAGACCCAGCATCTTCATTCAGTACGAGACCAAGAATCAGTGTGAGATCCAGCTTTTCCTTCATCCATTTAGTACGAGACCTAGTATCATCTTCCGTGCGAGACCCGTCATCTTCTTCAGTGCGAGACCGAGCGTCATCATCCAGTGCGAGACCAGTACGAGACCTAGTATCATCTTCCGTGCGAGACCCATCATCTTCTTCAGTGCGAGACCGAGCGTCATCATCCAGTGCGAGACCAGTACGAGACCTAGTATCATCTTCCGTGCGAGACCCATCATCTTCTTCAGTGCGAGACCGAGCGTCATCATCCAGTGCGAGACCAGTACGAGACCTAGTATCATCTTCAGTGCGAGGTAGAGCGTGATCTAAGTTGGCGGGGCAGAGGCAATAAGTCCCCATCTTCATGTCAACTTCTTGGGAGAAACAACTAGTGGGCAGTGGCAATAAGTCCCCTTGGTAATCTAGAAGTTATCCCAGCACCCCAGTTGGTGGGCAGAGGCAATAAGTCCCCATAGTATACCAGCCAGGAGCATCGGCACGGGTTTCGGTCCCCCAGAAGCATCCGAGCATCATCAGCATCATCAGCATCATCATCGGCATTATCATCAGCATCAGCATCATTTGCATCATTAACATTTCAGCATTCTTGCATTTGCATCCAGTTTTCACATTTCAGGTAGTCAACGCCTTAGAAAAGCTTGACATCATTTTCATCACTTTAGGTGGTCAGCGCCTTAGAATAGCTCGACAACATATCATCATTTCAGGTAGTCAGCGCCTTAGAATAGCTCGACGGCATATCATCATTTCAGGTAGTCAACGCCTTAGAATAGCTTGACATCGTATCATCCTTATAGGTAGTCGGCACCTTAGAATAGTCTGACATTACCTCATTATTACCTTTAGGTAGTCAGCGCCTTAGAAAAGCTCGACAATGCTTTGTAGCTTAGGTAGTCAGCGCCTCCGAATTGCTGGGCATCGTTAACCCGGTTTCACACAACGTGGAGGATTCTGTGGAGTCCAAAATTTTGGGCACCACTCAAGCATCAACCAGACTTTTCACATTCGTTACAAAGTCCAGTTGACGGGGGGCAATCTGTTATACCCAAAATTTTGACCCCCTGGTTAAGGTCTACGAGGTTGTGAGAGCCATCTCCATCAAACAGTAAGAGACTCCGGCCCGATCGGCGTGTTCCAGGGCCTGAGGAGCAGTTTCGTCATTGTCAGGGGCGTTTTCGTAATTTTTAAGGCTTCTGAGTTCTCCTATACGCTTTCTCTCTCCTCCAAAGGGTGCCCAAATCAGCTCGAAATGCTTTGATATTTTAACCCATGATAGAGGATGACATTTTAAGCATAATGGCGTTGGAATTTTGATTTTTCGAATTTCCAATAATTTTCTAGCAATTTCTGACTGAATCTGACGAAAAATTCAATTTAAAAATGCTCCAGCATTTAAAAAATTCGTTTCCACCTCAGAAAATTCATAATATCCATTCTTGACATGTGGTTAAAATTTCATAGCAAAATTCCTTTGGGAAGTTACTTAGTTAAAATATCGAAAAATCTTACTTTTACTAGATTTTCTTTATCTTTAAGAAAGTCTATATAAAGGGATAGGTTTTTGGATAAAATCAGAACCTCACATGCTGAAGAACCCTAGAGAGTCAGAAAACACGGCCTCCTCTCTCTCTCTCACGTTTTCCAACACCCGGCCACCCAAATCATACTGAAAATCCCCCGAAATCACCCTCTAAACACGTTTTCCAATCCCCAAAGCACCAATAATCATCAAAACCTCACAAAAACACCTCTAAAACGCGAAGAACAGCAAGAACAACCAACAACCAGAAGCTTGGGTCGAAATCCTCTCGGGTCTGCCATCAACGGAGCACTCGACGAATCCCGGTGTGAAGAAACGTTGTGAATCCGAAGGTAAAACAGGTAGAAACTCCACTTCCCTGATTCACCACGGTATCATCTGTCTCGCCTCAAAATTTGGGCCCAAACTAACCTTCGTACGCTTCTGTATTGCTGTTTATTCAAGCTTCTGTCCAATAACTTGTTTACCAAGTTTCGTGCATAATTCGAATTCAAATTGAGAACTTCCGACCACTAACGTCTTGTACATCTTTCAGGCTACACACCCATAAAATTTGAGCTCAAAACACCCTCGGGAACCTTCTGAAAACCCCTGTCCGTGGGTGGTCCGTGACCTCGGACCTATGGTCCGGGACCTCGGACGCGTTGTCCGAGACCACGGACGCCCACGGACGGCGGCGGGATTTTGAAAATTCAAAATTTAGGTTTTTCTAATGATGTCCGGGCCCACGGACAGCCTGTCCGTGGCCCCGGACTTTGCAAATTTTTGTTTTCCTTTAATTTCGACTTTTCTGTATATTTAGGTTAACTGGGGTCCGTGGTCTCGGACATTAGGTCCGTGGCTACGGACGGAAACAAAATTTGACCTAATTCTGCCTCCGAAACCCTAGTTTAGGTAGCTTTCAATTTCACTTTAATTTTCTGTCAAAAAATGCTAAAAAACACAAAAAAACAGAAGCGCGCACTTAGGTTAAAAACGACCTCGTAATAAGCCGTAATTAAACTAAGTAGAGGAAAAACGACCTAGGAAGGGTAATGAAAGTAATTGAACCCTAATTAAGTCGAATATCAAGCCCCCGAACCCGAACTCTCCTTTCCTAATTTAATCTAGGTCAAAATTAGGTGGCGACTCATAATAGGTTCCAGTGAGCTAGCTTAGGTTTTAATAATTATTGTTATATGACATAGTTATTAATCTTAGGTTATAAGTGGACCTAAAAACCCGATTAGATCCTAATCAACTTAATCCACATAGGATAGGGTTTAAAATCGAGGCTCACACATCCCCTCACCGTTCTCTTCTCCCTTGTACAATCGTACACCTGCCTCCATTCTCTTCTTCTAAAAAAAAACTGATGAACAAATAACATACACCTGATTCTTCAAAGAAAATCCAAGTAAAACATCTCCGGCTCTCTTCATTCTATTCACAATGGAAATTATTGCAACCCACATGTGTACAAAGAACACATGCTCAACCTCTTCCATGGAGAACCAGGAAGAGACATGCTCCACTGTCTTATTCATTCTCTGCACTCTAGACATTTTTACAGTTCAACCTGCGAGCATACTCCCTCCTTTTCATTCTCAAAAGTGGCGACAAAAATACACAAGCTGTGCCTTATTCATCATCTTCATTCACGGTATTTTTGCTTCCCCTAAACTGTGAACAAGAAACATACAACTCCCACACAGCCTTTGATTCTCTTCACTTCAGCTGATAAATGAGAAACGTACAGACTCTGCCACTTTTCATTTCTTTCTTCACGCTCGGTAGCTCTTCATTCTTCCACTCATGGAATATTCAACTGGCGACAAAGAGCATACATGCTCTGCAATTCACCTCTTCCTCACGGTAACTTTGTTCACCAAACTGGCGAAGCAAGGAACGTACATCTCTTTGCCGCCTTCAAGCCTTCACTCACTGAAATATACAAGCTCTACTCCTTCATTTTTCTACAACTGATGAACAAGGAGTACGCAATCTCCTTCCTTCTTCCTCAAACTGGTGAACCAGGAACATATTCAGGCTGTGCGCCTTCATTTTTTTTCACTGATGGTATTTTTGCTACTCAAAATGGTGAACTAGAGCTTTCATGCTCCTCTCGTCAACCTCTTCAACTCATCTAGCGAACAGGAGCTACTCTCTTCATTTCTTCTATACCCAGCTGGCGACCAAAGAAATACATGCTCGCGCCCATTTCATGTGTTTACAGACGGTGATTTCCAACTAAAGAACAAGGACCATGCAGCTCCCAACTCCTTCGTTCTCTTCACGACATTAAGTTGCAATTAAACTGGCGATCTGGGAACGTACATATCTTGAGTGTTCATTCTTCCTTAACACAAGACTGGCGAGCACAGAACATGCCTGCTCTGTGAATGTCTTTCTCTTCACTCACGAGAAGCTTTGCAACCTAACTCTCGAAGAAAAACGTACAGGCTCTGCGACTTTCTTTTACTTCGCTCATAGAGTCGTGAGAAATCTGCACATCTAAGCTGGCGAGCAACATAACAATATTTTGTGCTTCTCTTCAACAAACTTTCCATTCGAAAACCCAGGCCACATTGTCTCATGATCCAGCCTGACTTAACAGAAGCACAACACGGACATTTCTAGCACGGAAGAACCCTCACAACCGACGCAGAGCATTTACCTCCACAAACAACCACCAACCGATGCAGCTGCTCCATAAAACAAGGAATAGGAGGGAGTTTCTGTCTTATACGCCATGGACGAGTAGAGAAGACCAAGCGCGACGTGAAAAGGAGACTCAAACTGCGGTGTCCTTCCTCTCCAGATCCGAGAACCTCTAACCTGCTATTCTCGGTATTTATCCCCATTCCGAATCAGTATCTGACTTGTTGTTCGTTACGTGTCCTGATGGTTTTATTTTGTGCAAAATGCATATTTATGCTTGCGATACCCAGGATAGCATGTTGGGAATGTTCATTAAACTGGGATGAGCTTGTGTGTTATCTTAATGTTATTTGGTGTGTTCACTATTAAAACCAAGTTGTTTTCATTTCTCTGCTTAAATAGAGCTCTTTGTTCAGAACGTGAATAAAAAATGAAATCAAAAAGAAAACGTAAAAAAGGGAAGTCGTAAAAGAGATAGATTAGTTAACATTTTTGTACAAGTATTCTTGGTTAAATCATGTGATTCTAATAACGGTTAACCCGATTTCTTTGTTTCGTGTTTAATCATCAGAACTTGATTTTTTTATTTTTATTTTACTTGTATGTACATGTATATACATATATTTATTTGATCATTTAAAAGATAAAAAAGGAAGGGTTAAATAAATTTGATTAGAAACCGATTGTGTAAGAACTACATGTCATTTAGATTCCACGTGTCGAACGTTTAAGGGAAAAGAGATTGGAAGCGACAAATAAATATACATGCCTAACGTTTTGTGATGTAAATTTCATTCATTGTTTATCTATCTTCACTTCTATTTTATATCATTCTTTTGATTACATGCTACATGTTGTAGACTAGTTTGGTAATTGTTGGGCCCAACCCAATATAGAGGCCCAATACATAGGAAACTTTAGTTAGCCCATAGGTCACCCCTTTGTAGAAAAGCTTTAGGTTTGGGTATCCTCAATGCATACGGGTCCTAGACACGGTCCATGTGAGGAGTACCCGTTTTCCTCAAAACTTTCTAAATCATCCCTTAATGTCAGAATAAAATGCACAATCAACACTCCAATTCTAATAAAAAAAATCATCATCAAATTCCATACAAAAAATCATTCAATTTCAAAAATCCAAACAACAATTCAATTCAAAGCCCAATTCGAGGCCCATTCCAAAGTCCATTCTAAAGCCCAATTCGAGGCCCATTTCAAAGCCTAATTCGAGGCCCATTCCAAAGCCCAATTTGACGCCTATTCTAAAGCCCAATTTGAGGCCCATTAGCTCAATCATGGCCCACATTTCAAGGCCCAAATTAGCGCAAAAACAATTTTCAGTCCAATCACAAACAAAAACAGTTTTCAGCCCACATTCCAAGGCCTAACCCGGTCCATTTCCAAGGCCCAAGCTGGCCCACTTTCTCAAGGCCCAAACCCGGTCCATCTCTAAGGCCCAAATTCGGCCTATTACCTCAATTCGATCCTGATTTAGTTTCAAATCCAATTCAACTTCAACTTCAATTCTGAATCAAATTCAAATTCAATTTCAATTTCAATCCAATTCAGTCAAATTCAATCCAATTCCAATTTAGATTCAATCTCAATTTCAATCCAATTCGATTCAAAATTCTTTTCATTTTCAATTCAATTCAACCTCATTTCAATCCCAAATAATTCCAAACATCGTAAATCTCAAACTCCTTGAAACTTCAAACTCTTTTGAACTCAAGCATCTCGAATATCTAAAAGTCTCAACAGCTCAACAGACTCGACCGTCTCAGCAGCTCAACAGACTCGACCGTCTCAACAGCTCAACAGACTCGACCGTCTCAACAGCTTAACAGACTCAAACGTCTCAGCAGCTCAACAAACTCGACCGTCTCAACAGCTCAACAGACTCTACCGTCTCAACAGCTCAACAGACTCGACCGTTTCAGCAGCTCAACAGACTCGACCGTCTTAACAGCTCAACAGACGTGACCGTCTCAATAGCTAAACAGACTCGACCGTCTCAACAGCTCAACAGACTCGAATGCCTCCGCAGTTCAACAGATTCGGACGTCTCAATAGACTCGTCAAATTCAAATACTTCGAAAATCCTCAGCTCCTCAAAAAGCTGAACCTCTTGAAATTTGATAACCTTTTCAAGCCTCGAACATCTCCCAGACCCGAGCGTCTCACAGACTTCATCATTTCAAGAATCTAAATGTCTCACAGAGTTGAGCATCCCACAGACTCTCACACCTCAAACTCCAAAAGAAACTCGACAATCCATCAAGCCCTACGAAATGACCACAAAACCCCTTTGATCCTTCAAAGACCCAAAAGGTCAAAACCTAATTCCTTCAAAACCTCAAACTTCCCAAAACCCAAAGGCCCCGAACTACGTAAGGTCTGATCTCAACAGGGAGTTGAGTACGTAGGCAGTCCATCTAGGGTGCGACCCCATTCTAATCCAAAAAACCCTCTTCCCACTCTAAGGCATTCTTCATACCTTTCAAAACGCTTAACCCTTCCTCGTCTTCCACAAACTTCAAACCCAGACTCCGAGTCTTGTCTATTCACTCAACTTTTGACTTTTCCTAAATCTTCATTCTATACTCATCCGAATTCCCTCTCATAGGCGTTGGCTTGGCGGAAAAACTCGCCTCATCCTCTCTCTATTCTCATCCTAATCATATCCTTGGCTTTTAAATGAATATCTTTAATAAGGTTTTGATAGAAGAAAATCCCGACAATTGGAGACCGAGGTTTCCTCGGGCACCAATCCGAAGTCGTGGTCGTTGCCACTTCTAAGGGGTGTAACCCAGTGCGAACCCAACATAGAATCTCTACAAAATGACCAGATAAGTCCTATCCATAGGGAACGACCTCTGAGCCAACCAACGGTTCTTAGAACCCTTCTTCCTTTCCTTCCTAGTTCCATAGGTCAAACTAGGTGGCGACTCTAGTCAATTTACACCCTTAGGGCATAAGTCCGCGTGGAGCCCATTGAGAGCGGGTGTAGTGCTCACTTGCATTTCCCTTATGCTTTCTGGGAAAGACGGACGATTTAGTAGGTATTTGAGGGATGCCAGATTAATGGGTTTTCACCCTCCGCAGAATGGCATTTTAGGATCTAGGCTTCTCAGTCAGACCATATTTAGATAGACCCCCCTCGTACCGAAAAATCACCCTCCACACCCCCACAGGTTTTTGGTAAAAATATAAGTATATATGTGTCTCCATATAACAAAAATAAATAATAAATGTTAGATAACTAAATAATGTAGCTCAAATATGATATTTTGACATTCAAAAGAGTGCATGTTTGAAATTTTTGTTGCATCTATTAGTTACTACAGCTAAAAAACTACTCCATACGTCCTACTTCAATTGTCTCATTTGTTTTATGGTACGCTTTTCCACCTCAATATTTAACATTTAAGATAAAATAATTTTATAAATCTAAATTTTGTAGTAGATTTGGTAAACTTAAATTTATAAAATTATTTCATTTTATAGGTTAAATATTGAAGTCAGACAGCATGCCCAAATAATAAAAGTGACACTTATGACGGGACGGAGGTAGTATATAAACAAATATAATTTAAATATTGAACATTATTTTAAAATTTAATTTTAATATTTTATTTATTATTTTTATTCAGTGAAAGTGCCCCCACAGGTTTACTACTCGAGGTCTGTCACTGCTTGAGGTCCAAGTTTATGTACTGTATAAATACTCCTAATGAGAATGAGATAATCATACTTTCACCCCGTACACTACTCTTCCTAATTATTTTATCAATTTCCCTTGCTATGTCAAGGATTGTGTATAATCTGATCAATATAATAGTCCAGTTAATCTCTAAGAAGGCTAATGTATATCATAGCCGAATGGGTAGTCTTGATATTGGGCTACACTATTGTAGTAGTGCCCTCCAAATTGTACGATCGAATGATTAACTTTGAGTCTATTACTGGGTAACCATGAGGTACGTACGTGCTCCAGTTATGACCAAGTAAATGATCCATGCATTTATCAATCACAAATGCATATATACCATGACTCTTGGCAGTTGGTTTCATTTAAGCCAACACATGGACATGGTACTAGAGATTTCGATTGTTATCGTACCTGCACACACTAGTGAATAGAGTTCAACTTAGAGAGTCAAACTAACCTAGATAAATGTGATGAATGGGAGGATGAGGGTTGGATGAAGTAGCAATTTATAAAACAATAGAATGAAATAAAGTGATAATGTGAATAAACAACACCTTAAAGTGCTTAGCTCACCCTTCCTTCCTAACTATATTATGACGTTTTTTTATCTTCATGCAAAAAACATATAAACGGGATATTACTCAATCCAAGTTATAATCATGTTATTGGGTTCCTTTTTAGTATTAACTAACGGGTAGATCAATATGATGTTCAATTGATAATAGCATTAAGAACTTATCTCCTCTAGTTGTGATTAACCTAAAAATCAAAAGGGCATCATAGTCAAATATGAACTCAAGCTCATTGTTAGCGTTTAGACGTATTATTTTGTAATTATTGAAGGTACACTAATCTTTAAATTTTCATCTAAAATTCTTATGGAGGTGCGATGGAACTATAACCCACCGGGAATTAAAAAAGGAACCATGCAAAACAAATATAAAAAAGTTGTGGTTAGTAATTAGTATTAGCTCGTAAACGTAATTATACACTCTCCCTTTAGTTAACCCTTTTAATCTCTACGGTAATATCAGTTATTTTTTATATAATACCACCTCTATTTAGCTCTTATACACCCTTGGTATTAGTGTCATAGTTCGCCCAAAAAGTTTAAACTGGGTATGAATGTCTAGGAGAAGAATTACTAGATGAAATAAAAAAAAAAACACATGTAGTGTGTAGCGTCAGTGATACTGTATAGCATACAACACTGGAGTTTCGGAAATGAGATGTTTCAGAAGCTGAAATAGTATTACAAAACATAACTATACTCCAAAAAAAAAATAGGAGACCAAAAAAAAAGGTTAACATTAAAATTAGCATTCAATTTAGATACCCCGAGGATGATGTTTATGAGATCTAGAGAATATCTCGGGAATACGAAAATATAAGTTTTAACAAAAATTTCGGATGATGGGAAAATTTAAGTCTATTTTGACGAATAGGTGCCTTTAGACTGAATTTTCAGAGAAGCCTGTACGGTGGAAAATTTCAGACTTGTCTTCTTGCATCTTGAAATTGTCGAGCTTCTGTATTGCTTGCCCTTAACCTTTTTGTGTGTCTGTTCCTTCATGAGCCACTTTCGAGAAATTCCATACTTCTTTAGTATGTGAATGCCCAACACCTTCTGTTGATCACCCTCGGAAAGTGATGACACAATGATTCTCAAGGCTTGCTTATTTTTGCTCGGCAATTTCTTGTTATTATCATTCCAATCCTTTTTGTCTTTTGGTTTTGAAACTCCTCCTTCGGTAACTTATGGAACGAAGTCTCCTTCTGTAACAACAGTCCACAAATCATAGTCTATCAACATCTGGTCACCCATTTGTTCACACCATGCATAGTTAAATTTTGTGAATTTCAGAAGCTTTGACGTTGCAGGAACTCATTCTGATCACCTCAGAAGATTTTTCTTCAACTGCAAATGAGGAACCTTACTCTCATACCAAATGAAGAATCTAACAACTTAGTTGAACGTGAGTTGGTTACTCACAACACTCTAAAGAAAAGAGATTAACTTTCCGATGACTGAAATTGTGAATTAGATTGAGGAAACACTTGTGATGACATGTGAAAAGTACTCACTTTTATTCACTCATATAAAGTGTATACACTCACACACTCTATTGAGAGAAGCCTCCCTTTAGAGCAAAAACCACGTAATTCAATACGACCACTCAACCCTCGTGAATCACAATGCACGAGTTCAAACTCTATAACACCCAGCACAATAACCTCTCCTTCACCCGTTCGAAAACCATTAAAAAAAGTCTTAACCTAGTCGCGTCTCTATATATAGAGTATCTATCAAGTAAAGCTGATCAACTGGGTAGACGGTCAGGTTTAGACCGGGCTAGATATAATTTTCAGTCTAATCAGGCCAAGTGTTTAGTCCAAATCCGCCCAATCGGACTAATCACCTGAACCCAACATGCCCACCTAAAAAAATACTCATGTCATAGCCGGCCCACCCAGCCAGTTTTAACTCAAATTTCTCTATTTATTAACATAGATTTTAAAGTATAGATACGTAGTATAGATTTTGAAGAGTGTTCACGGCACAAAACAAATTTTATAAGACGAAGAGTATGTGGTCCATTCAGTTGAATAATTACTACTGTACTATTGTAAGTATTTTATTACTTTTGTTTACATATTTATAATAACATATACTAATGTAAGGTGTACTATGACATTCGGGCTGGACTGGGCCATCAACTGGGCAAAATATTTAACCATAACCCGGCCTGAAAAAAATTGGGACTATTTTATTTGTCCAAACCCGCCCAGTTATTTTTTCTACCCATACCCATTGGTCTAAAATACGGGTCGGGCCGGGCTGGACGATTGGGCTATCCTGATTATGATCCGCTCTACTATCAGGATATTATTTCTAAAGATAAAACATTAAAGAAGCATAGATCTTAACAACCTTCCTAGCGCTTTTTACCCAGAAAGGATAAAAACTGGAAAAGATAAAAAAATTGAAAATCTGATAAAATCTGTCCAGATTTTATCTCGAGAACATCGCTTGGAGGTTTTCAGACTTTCGATTGGTTCAAGAGTACTCAACCCTTGTACGTGTTACTCAGCCGCCACAGTTTAGGACTGAGTTTGCATAATCAAAATAATCACACTAAAGTTTTTAAAATGATTTGGAATGAAGGAAGAGAAAGTTAAGAACCCATTTTAAGTTTTTGATAATTATACTAACTCTTTTTTTCTTATTTGTTTCCGATAAGATCAATACACCCATCTATAATTCAGCATTAGGTTAGGCTATCATTTGTTCATCCAACCCATAGTAACATATGTATATAACGTACTAACAACTTCTTTAGATAATGAAGCTACTGCCCATGTTCCTATCATTTGCTACCGGGTGCACCAGAAGAATTCAAAAACTTCTAGTTTCACGACGGACAAGTCACTAGAAGAAGATAAGTGTTGGTATATTACCGGTTGGTGATTGTTTCCAAGTCTGGTGAGACCTGGTGGGCAAGATGCAGCAGTCAGTGATTTATCTCCCCAGCAGCACCGACTAAAGAAGAGAACTGAATGTTGTTCAATAATAGAAATCAATAAAATTGGATTTGCATATGTATATTGGAATGTAAACGTAATCGAAAGAGAAGAAGAAGAAAGATTAGAGCGCAAGGCAGAGAAGGGAGGAAAGGGATGATTTATTTCATTGTGTTCTAAGCTTTCTTTCTTTTACAGAGGAGATGAGATGTTTAGAAGAGGAGATGTGTGTATTGAAGCCTAACCCACGTAGTGTATATATATACAAGTAAACTACCAAAATTGTGTTAATCTAATTCAAACTAATTCAAACTAATTCAAACTTCCTATTTCAGAATTGGCAATACAAATCGTTTCATTAACTAATGGACTAATGGTTATTTCCATATGGGTGACTTATTACTCCAACACCCCCCGCAAGCCGATGGTGATCCTGATCAACGAGGCTTGAAATGTTGGTGTTGGATATACCCATGCGGTCAAGTTGTGCTTTGTAAGATATTCCGGGTAGAGCTTTTGTCATCATGTCAGCCAACTGTGTTGATGTGGGGGTGTACACAACATCAACGAGTCCTTCTTGAATTTTATCACGGACGAAATGACAATCAATTTCTATATGCTTGGTTCGCTCATGAAAGACTGGGTTACGAGCTATGTAAATGGCAGACTGGTTGTCACACTTGACAGGTATGGGATGTACATTGGAAACATCAAATTCATGTAGTAGTCTGCTTAGCCATGTGAGCTCTGCTGTCACACGTCGCAAAGAACGATACTCAGCCTCTGCACTAGAAAGAGAGACTGTTCCTTGCTTTTTAGTCTTCCAAGAGATTGGACTGGTACCAAGGAAGATATAATAGCCAGAGACAGACTTTCGAGTGTTTGGACATGCTGCCCAGTCTGAATCACAGTAGGCTACAAGATCCAATTGAGGTGTCGTAGATTTGTTGAGAACAATACCGTATGTCATTGTTCCCTTAACATAGCACAAGGCATGGATGGCGGCGTCCATGTGCACATCACAAGGGTTCTGCATAAACTGGCTTAAAGTTTGGACAGTGTAACTAAGATCTGGTCGTGTGTTGGAGAGATAGTTTAATTTTCCCACTAATCTCCTATAAGGAGTGGGATCATCTAGCGGTGTGCCTTCTGAGCGTAGGAGTTGTGAGCCCACCGCCATAGGCCCAACTGTTGCCCTTTTATTATCACACCCGTATTCCTTGACCAGATCCATGCAGAACTTTCGTTGAGACAGGACTACGCCTCGGGGCGTGGGAATAAATTCTATCCCAAGGAAATAGTGCAAGGTCCCCAAGTCCTTGATTTTGAAATTGTCATCAAGAGCTTGTTTGATGTTGTCAAGATCCTCTTGATGATTTCCAATTAATAACATGTCATCAACATAGACTGCCACATATACACGACGGATGCCGTTCTTCCTAAGAAACAAAGAATAATCGTTCTTGGATTGTTGAAATCCAAGGGTTTTGAGGAAGTAGGCTAATTTGGAGAACCATTGCCTGGAAGCTTGCTTCAATCCGTATAGAGATTTCTTTAGAAGACAAGCTTTGTTACGTCCTGTGACATCTAGCCCGTGTGGGATTTTCATGTAAACTTCCTCGTCAAGATCCCCGTGCAAGAAGGCATTATTAACGTCTAGTTGATTGATGATCCACCCCTTGTGGAGAGCGACCGTGATAAGGGCACGTATGGTTGTCATTTTTACAACCGGAGAAAAAGTTTCATGATAATCAAAGCCATGTCGCTGGGTGAACCCTTTTGCAACTAAACGTGCCTTGTATCGTTCCAACGTGCCATCGGACTTCAGTTTTACTTTGTACACCCATTTACAACTAACCATTTTCTTACCCTTGGGTAAGTCAACGATTGTCCAAGTGTGGTTTTCCTCTAAAGCTCGTAGCTCACTTTGCATGGCTTGCTGCCAGTGCACGTGCTTGACGGCCTCATGATAAGATTGGGGTTCTTCCAATTGTTCAATATTGGTGGACACAGCAAGAGCAAGGGATGAACTAGGTCGTGTGTCCGTGAGGCTCTCACATTGTATTAAAGAATTCATCCCTTTATTCTGCCTATAAACTCGTTCGTCGAGCACATCTTGAAAGGCTGTGTTACATATATAGTCGTTAAGATAATCAGGCCTACGAGTCTCTCTTTGTGATCGACGAAGCCCGTCATCATTGGTTTGATCATGTTCTGGAATATAGGTGTGTTCCAGGACTGTTTCGTGTGCAAGAGGGGGAGAAGAGGGGGTATTGTCATTTGTCACGGAGTGGACCACACCATGGGGTTCATCGACATTCGTTGTAAAGTGAACCACTCCACGAGGGTCATCGTCAGAGACCCAAGATGGTGGTATGCTAGGTTGTTCCCCTGAACAAGTTACATATTCTCCCACTCCATTAGCAAAAGGAAAAACATCTATATGGAATTTAACATCTCGACACACGTCAATTTTCTTTGTTACCAAACTCAAGACTTTGTGCCCTTTCTTGCGGGGTTCCTCTCCCAGATATACACAAGCTTCGGCCCGGGGATTGAATTTCCCTCCCTTTTCTCCAACTATGGTCTTGTAACACAGACATCCAAAAGGTTTAATGTCATCATATGTCGGTTGTGTTTCATAAAACCGTTCATATGGTGTTTTTCCCAACAGGGCCTTAGTAGGTAATCTGTTAATTAGATAAACCGCATGAAGAATACATTCACCCCAATATTCTGTGGGAACCTGAGACTGAAAAAATACCGCTCTAGCCGTTTCAAGTAGGTACTTGTGCTTACGTTCTACAACGGCGTTTTGTTGCGGTGTATGTGCGCAAGTGGTTTGGTGGAGTATTCCATTTTGTGCGAGAAACCTTTTGCCTGAATTAGAGCTTCCTAATTCTTTGGCATTATCACTCCTGAAAATTTTGATTTTCGCATCAAATTGTCTCTCCACCATTCGAACAAAATCCACTATTGCATCCCAAGCATCCCCTTTATGTTTTAGCAATTGGACCCATGTAATCCTTGTATAGTCATCAACTAGACAAAGGAAGTACCTATATCCATTGTATGTGGTTACGTTAAATGGCCCCCATACATCTAAGTGTACCATGTCGAAAGCCTTATTAGTTTTAATCTCGGATTTTCCAAAGGGTAAACGTTGACCTCGTGATTTATAACATATATCGCATGCAATTTTTGGAGAAAAATCAACTTGTTTTATCAACTTCATCTGAACGAGTTTAGGATAAGGCACATGTCCCAACCTTACATGTAGATCTTTCGCATTTCTAGTAACAGAATTAGCAAATCCTAAAGTACTACTCATGTCTAGACTTCCTTGACGTCTTTGCTGATGGGAAAACCACTGGTTGATCCGTCCTTGATCCAGAATATAGAGACCATTCTTTTCGAGCCCAACTACTTCACTCTCCCTTGTAGTAGGGTCCTGGATCAGACAAGTTTCCATGCCAAAAGTTAGAAGTTGTTGTTCCTGTTCAACCATTTTCTTCACAGAGATCAAATTGAACATAAAATCTGGAATAAACAATACTTCTTTCAGCCAGAAATGTTTTCCCAATCTTACGTCTCCCACCATAGAGACTTGTTGAGGCCTTCCATCCGGCAGAATTACAGATCTTTTATAAGCCAAATTTTTCCAGTTTTCAAATAACTCCCGGGCACCAGACATATGGTCCGTAGCACCGGTATCGAGTATCCAACTTCCAGTTAAACCTCCAGCATCATACAGAGTTTTACTCATCAGACACAATTTGCTTGCTGTAAAATTAAAACGGTTACCTGAAAAATGACAGTAGCCAGAATCTCCTCCTTTTGACTCTTGATCGCTGGCACGGATGATGCTAGCAATCTGTTGTATTTCTTCACGAGTGAATCCCTTCACCGATTTACTACCCTCACTTGGACCTTCTCCACAAGCTAAAGTCACCACACCCTTTTTCCTGCGTGCCAGCACTTTCTCCCTTCCATGGAGATGAAAGCAGTCATCCGCAATGTGCCCGGTCTTTTGGCAGTAGGTACACTTCTGTCTGGCATAGCATTCCTCAAAAACATGCCCGTTCTTTTTGCAAAAAGTGCAGTTCTTTTTCTTCCTTTCTCCAGTATTTCTTTCGGGTCCCCCTTTTCTGGTTGAATTCGGGCCACCAGTAGCAGTGAAGAAGGAGGCGTCGGACTCCGATTTCTTTTGGGCCTCTGCAAGGAACGACATGGAACTACCTTTCTCCTCTTCCGTGTTCGCGCCTTGCTGTTGTTCTTCATGAATTACCAGAGCAAAGGCACGCTCAAGTGAAGGCGTTTCTTTCATCGCCAGTATTTGACCACGCACATGAACATATCTTCTGTCGAGACCCATTAGGAAATGAATTAGGCGGTCTTCTGCAATCTGTTTGCACAGGAGGTCTCTTGCTTCTCCGGAACAGGTAGGAAAGGGACGGGCCAAGTCCAATTGTGCCCAGATGCTCTTCAATTTTCCGAAATATACCGTCACCGTATCATTGCCCTGCTTCAGTTCTCCTAGGGTTTGCTTGAGGTTGTGAATCGTGGCAAGGTTTGTCTGGTCGTATCTTTGGCAGAGGCAATCCCAAATTTCCTTGGGTTCTTCTGTGAACATGACGGTTTGGGCTATATTTGGTTCCAGGGCTGTAGTAATCCAGGAACGAACAAGAGAACTCGCACGAGTCCAGGCCGCTTCTCGAAGGGGATCTCCAGTGCCTGGGCGTTTAACCGAGCCATCGATGAAGCCTTGTTTGTTTTTAGCCTTCAAGGCTGTGACCATCGACCATCTCCAGGTTGTGAATCCCGTCCCGTCAAATTTTGGGGCAAGTTGCGCGCCGGGTTGCTCGGAGACATGGACGTATAGCGGGTCACCGGCATCGATGGCTTTGCCGGCGCAGTGACCTTCTCTCCCTCTTTTTCAATTGGTATTTCGTTCTCCATCGTTGATTAAATGAAAACCTGCTCTGATGCCATATGGAATGTAAACGTAATCGAAAGAGAAGAAGAAGAAAGATTAGAGCGCAAGGCAGAGAAGGGAGGAAAGGGATGATTTTATTTCATTGTGTTCTAAGCTTTCTTTCTTTTACAGAGGAGATGAGATGTTTAGAAGAGGAGATGTGTGTATTGAAGCCTAACCCACGTAGTGTATATATATACAAGTAAACTACCAAAATTGTGTTAATCTAATTCAAACTAATTCAAACTAATTCAAACTTCCTATTTCAGAATTGGCAATACAAATCGTTTCATTAACTAATGGACTAATGGTTATTTCCATATGGGTGACTTATTACTCCAACAATGTACGAGAGGAAACTATTATATTTGATTTATTAGGGTTCTAATGTTTTGATATACAACTACAATTAAAAGAAGACACCGTTGTAGCCTTATTAAAAAAAAGGAAAATTCACAATATACTCCTCATTTCTTTCATAATTCACAATATACCCCTATTGGTTTTCGTAATTCAACTTTAAACATGCTTAAATGTTGTCCAAAATTGATAAAACTTTACATGGACGATGCTAAAGTGTTATATTTTAGTCTAATATCAAATTTGAAGTTTTTTAAGCTCACATGTGACCTGTGGGACCCAATGAAAATTGTGACATGTTCATTGGGTCCCACATGTCACATATGAAAAGGTTTCATGATAATCAAGACCATACTTGGTAACCAATCGTGATTTATACCGCTTAAGAGAGTCATCGTTGACCTTGTAAACCCACTTGCATCCAACTGTTTACTTCCCCTTTGGCAAATCAACAATTTCCCAAGTATGATTTGTTGCCAAGGCATCTAATTCTCTCTGCATAGCCTCACGCTAGTGAGTAGAAACAACTGCTTCTTTATAAGTAAGAGGCTCCTCAAAGCTCCCATTGTTTCTTGTCACAGAAAAAGCATAAGAAACAACCGGCCTGGTATCTGTAAGTGAAATACCCATGACATTCCAAGCTAGGAATAGTATAATATATAGTAAGAAAGTATAAGTCCGTAGCAATAATATTAGTGGCCCATTGAAGATAAGCTAATTCCTTACATTATATTTCCTTCCTTCCTAGATGGTTTAAAATAATTACGTAAATGTTTTGCGATTATCTACCTTCTTCCTTGTTCTATTTAATATTATTATTTCACTCAAATATTATTTCAACCTTCTGTCGTCAAGACTACACTCTTAAATTCAATCTCAGGATTCCATCTTGTTTTCAAACTGATTTAATTCCTAGAGTTCGAATATGATTTTACTTCCTATATTAATTATCTCCAAATTCCTAGAGTCCAAATTCCAATAGACTTCCTTAAGTTAATAAAATATATTCTTCTCTTGATTTCATCATTATTAGTATTCTAGAATTCTTTAACGTTATAATAACCTCTTGCTGAATTATTATTGTGCTTTATCTAATTTATTTTACTTAAATTTTCCTTCCTATTTCAAATGAAGGGTTTAATAATTAACTCTTTAAATATTTACTCTCTCTCTTCTCGTATCTTGTTACAACGACTCACCTTCTCAACAAATCCCAAAGTAGAAAAACTATTTCTTAATTTTCTTTTAAAAGAATGTTGTTAGAGGTTTGACTTTCTTCCTGATGATTCTCAACGTTATGATGTTGTATAAATTTCCCAAAAACAATTTACAATGTTAATTATTTATTTGAACTCCCTCTCTAAGTGATTTGCTCTACTTAATTAATTAATTCCTTCCTTTTGATAGAGCTGATTACTAAATTATTTAACAATATTAATTTCTCTTTACTTAAGTTTATTTATTTATACCACGATCTTCACCATTACGCCTTCACCCTCATCACGATACTTCTACGCTCTTGCTCTACTGAATTATATTCACGCTTCTTCTTCCTTGAGTCCTGGCAATTCACGTTCTCTATTTTGCTACTGCTAGATCATTTCCCTGGTGCCAATTAGGAGCTTCGTTGGGTAATGTTTTTCTACTTGATAGTTTATGAATCTGTTCGGTTATGATGAATAGTGCCTGATTATTGTATATACATATGTATCTAGACTCCAATTACGCCGGTGAGTGCTTCTACTAATACTGAGGAGGTAGATTCTTGAGGGGATTGTTTACCCAGGTAAATTCTATGCTCACTGTTGTTTGACTGATGTTTTGTAAAACGATTTGAAAAAGGTTTCGTTGTGCTTTTATGGACTCTCAGTTGTGGTTTGGAAATTTGGGACTGTTTCCCACGTTTTGGAACTTGAGGAATTGGATTGTGCTGTGGTGTTTCGATTCTAGATTTTGGGAGTCTTTCGCAGGATGTATTCTATGGTTTGGGAGCCCATAGGTGCTTCCCGTTATTATTATTTGCGCTGCACACATTGTTGCAGTTAAGCCCTCTGATCTACTCTATGTTACTGCTATTTCATAGGGGGTGTGCACACTTAAGGACTTAGGGTGAGGTGGTTGTTTGACGGTCCCATACGTGACTGTCCTGGAATTGTTGTTTGGGGTCCCATAGGTGACCTCGTGCTTGGAATTATGGTTCTCTGTTGAAAGCTCCCTACTGCGGTTTCGGTGTTTAATACGTTTTCTGGAAATTCACCAATTGTTCAATAAAACCTTCTCATCTGATTAATAAACGGTAAATGAGTTTCTAAAATGCATTTTACATATTGAGGTGGAGTTTACTCAGTTTATCTGATTTGTGCGATCCGTTCTGTGTTTTGTCTATGGTTTTCTGATCGCAGGTATGAATGACTAAGTTTGGGGACCGGGATTCGCAACCACATAGTCTAGGAGAATATGAATTACTGAGACAATGTCTGAATTACAGTGGTTAAGGAATTGTTATGTTGTTTTATGAGATTTTACATTTTGGTCATTATTTCAGCTTCCGCATATGTTGGATTTTGAGTTAACATTTGTTGTTGTGGTTTTAATAAGTTCATTAGCCTGAGCACCCAGGGAGTTTGGGTGTGGCGGTAATACCCTGGACGTTTTGAATCCACTGCTGTTTTAAGGTTACATTTATTATGATATTTACTAGTAGTACTCTTGACAGTTTTTGAAATTGATTTTATGAAGTTGAGCATTGTTCTGAGATACTTATTGTTAACTTTATCCATACAAATGTTTTCCTTATTGTTGTTATGGCTTACACATGTATTTTGATGATTTTGAGTTTCTGTCGTCGTACTGGAAGTTGCACTTAGGGACCTGTCCGAACGTCCGTCTGGACATCCATGTTCGGACAGGCCCCGAAAGGTTACAAGGGTTTTCGTTGTTTGGCTGTGTCCGAAATTCTGTCAGAGCATCCAAGTTCAGACAGTATGCGAGGACGGGTCCAACTTGCAAGTCTCGACTTACGTCACAACTTGCAAGTTCGGACCAACGTTCAGACACGCGCGTAAGGTTTTTTGGGATTTTGAAACTCGACTTGTGTCCGAACTTAGAAGTCCGGACACAAGTTCGGACATCTTTGGCTTTCAGAATTTTCAACTCTCGACTTGTGTCCGAACGTCGATGTCCGGACACAAGTTCGGACATATGGTTTTCACAGTTTAATTTTCTTCGGCTTGTGTCTGAACTTTCAATGTCCGGACACAAGTTCAGACCAATACGTTTTGCACTTCTAGGGCTCGTTGAGTCCGTTTTTAATTTCGTTTGCACAGTTAAATTTTTATTTTCATAAGCTATCATTTGAGGTAAAATCCAGGGTGTTACAATAAGGCTCTCACAACCCTCCAGCAAATTAACTCCACTCTTTTATGAATAAACGCGCTCATCCAATATCTCCTGAAAAGAAGTAGTACAGACATAATCATCAAGATACCCAGGTCGTCGAACCTCCCAACCAGACCTTCGAGTACCTACCGGCTCTTTTGACTGAAGTGACTCATCTGCTATGGGAGGCATATCAGTATTTGCAGCAGTAGAACAATGAGCCATCTCTAGAGACTCATCTAAATCCCAGTCATAAACAGGACGACTTGTAGAAGAGCTAGGGAACTTATTCCAATCTTCTGTAAAAGAAAAACAAAAAATGGAATTTTACATCCCGATAGACTACTAAGAGGATTAACAACTCCAGTTGTAGAATTTCTCGAGTCAACCGAACTACCTTCCTCTCTGGCCAACCCTGCAAGACCTTTCTTCCTTCTGTTTTGAATGGTGTCACGCCCATGTAGATCATAACAGTCATCCTCACGATGTCATGTTTTCTTATAATGAGTGCCCCACAATCGCTGAAAACACATATCCGCAGTATGCCCAACCTTTTACATAAGGAACAAACCTTCTTAGTCTTATCTCCTCTAAACTTAGTACCCCCTGTTCCTTTTGAGGTATTCACATTACCAACAAGACTGACACTATAGAAAGACAAAGACTGTGTACTGCCTCCTTATTCTCCTCTTTGATTCTCTTCTTGCACAACAAGAGCAAAAGCACGCTCAAGAGTAGGTGGCTCCTTCATTGCTAGGATTTGTCCCTGTATATGAACAAAATTCCTATTAAGCTTCAGTAGAAAATAAAATAAGCGATCAAGTTCCACGCTTTTCTACTCATATGCCTTTGTTGCGTAGACACACTTAGACACTGTATGCGCCGGATCAATTTCTACCTTTCAATGACTCATTACTCCTCATGAAATCTTTAGACCGATTAATTAAAATTACCTTTTGTTTTGAAACAGCCTCCACTAGATTAAATTTTCCAACTTCCCTAAATTATTTCTAACTCCGCTAAATTACCTAGGCATTCTCTCAATCCTTCTCCATTATAGTTAAGCCCTACCTCAATCTTTCTCTGACTATTTTGATGTTTGCAACTTGAAAAGTAGCATTGAAAAAGACAGCTCAATTGAATTAATAGCTAAAGCTGTATTATTTTGACGTTTATGGTCCAACTATCTGCAATTTATGGTCAGGTCATGTTTTTAATAATTTGGTTATTTTGGGTAACCCAAAACTAAAATATAACCGAAACCGAAGTATAAAAAATGTGGTTTTCATTTCTATTTTCGGTTAGAATATGTCAAAATTTTTTGGTTAATTGTTAATTTGGTTTTTTGTAATTCGGTTTTATAATGTTAATTCAGTTATAACCGAAAATCAATTGTTTTTTTCTAATTCGGTTATTGGTTAACCGAATGGACAACCCTAGACAGAATATCATTCTCCTTCGAGTTTCCTAACTCCTTCTACAAATTATGAAGCATGGCTAAATTGTTCTTGTAACACCCCAACCCGAAATCCAATAACCTGTACGACAATCACTCCCAAATAAAACACAAACTGCAGCGGAAATAAATACAACAACCGGGCGGTATTACAATGCCGTTGGCCACCCTTGTGACCAACAAGGCTAACTCCAAATACAATCTCCAAAAGTCACGGTCTGAATACGAATACAATCCGAGATACTAGGAATCAAACTCAAATGTAAAATACTTAAGTAAAACAAACAACTAGTAGGAGACTCCCATAACTTGAATCTACCCCACCTACACTCGGTGTGGTAATCTTCTCAACTTCAGGTACCTGAAAAATGGGGGTGCCCCCAAAGGGGCTCAGCAAACAATGCTGGTATGGAAAACGTGCAGCCCATCGTCTACCGGGCCACACCAACTACTTTGTCGAATACATGCAGTTCATTCTTTTGTAAAGCTGTAAACAAGCATAGTATGATAATAACAAGCCTCCATACAAGGACAACAATGTTAAATGAAACAAGACTTCAGAAGGCCAAGTTAGATGAACTGTAATCATTTGATAGTTGTCGGGTCCACACAGTGGGACTGACAGATGTATAAAAGTATATCAGTATAGTGGAGGTATAGTGACCCCGTTATAGAGAAAGGTTGGGTAATTAGTCCCTCAGAAGATAACGTAGTTAACTCCTGTACTTTAGAAAGGTGGGAATCGAACCCTCGAGAGGAATAAAGTCTTCCTCTCCACTTGTACTGTTAGGAATTGAACCCTCGAGAGGAATAAAGTCTTCCTCCCCACTTGAACTGTTCCGTCGCGACGTAAATTGAATAGGAGACGAGACCTGAGACAGGTACAACTCCTGTAGCATGCATGGCCAGCTCCATCTGGGCTCCTCGTTCTCGTAGAATAGAATTGTTAGGTGTCATATAAAGACGTTAAACAAGAACACAATGTGTATTGTCAGTTATCTCGTTTAGGATAATGACGTTGGTTATAAAGTGAAGTTAGTGAGAGACTTGAGTACAAGTCCTCGGTATATTAAAGCGCAGGTATTTAGTCCACTGGTATAGTAGTGTTTGTATGCGTGGGACATACACGTTGTAGTTAGCATCATTCACACACATAAAATAATACCACAGTGCACATAAGTAAAACAACATTTTACATTAATTATCTTGGTCGTTATTTCAAACAACAGATAGCACACAAGCCGGTGTAATCCGGTAGAAAACAGGTTGCAAGAATCCCATACCGTTCACCGTAGGTTGCAGTTGATTATACCCTGGTCAACGTCTAGTCAAACAAAGTCCTAGAATAGGATTAACTGAGAGGGTTAATTTATGTTACCCTTATATAATAATTTTATTGGATCTTTCAACAGATTTCGTATTTGTTATTTCATGTGAGGTTTGTTTCTTTTAATTACCTCCTGATTTAATGTATAACTTATTTGTTATTCCTTTTGATTTATTTATAAATCCTTTATTGTACATGTATGTATTTATTTATTCATGTACTATATTTGTTGTTTATTTTAATTGTCTAGGTGACATAACAACCTATAATTTCTTAACTATATTTATATGTCATACTTGGACATAATATTCTTATAGTTTTTATTATTCCCTTTCTTAACTACAAATATTATTTATCGGTTACCTTTAATTTCCTTATAACTATATAAGTCATAGTTTTAACCTCATAACTCCTTTAACCAAAATTCTTTCTTCTAATTCCTCCAAGTATCCATATAGGACCTATATTTATTTAAATCTAAATTCTTACCCTTATATTTCGGTTATTTACAAAACAACCTCATTAAGTCATAAACTTTATATTTAAATTCTAATCTCATTATATTATATAGTTTTAATTCCTTATTTAATTAAATTCCAAAACTACCATTAATATTTTGGTATATTTCTTTTGGAATATTATAACTTTTCAAAAATCACCATTTAGCCCCTTTAATTCTCGGCCTACATATATATATTTTCTATAATTACAATTTAACCACAAAATCTTATAATCTTTACATAATGCCTTGTAAGCTATAGTCTTAATTTTAATTCTCCATAATTGCCGAATATATACATATAAATTCTTAAATTACAAAACTAACCCAAAGTAATTCGGCTTTGTCACATTCTTTCCATTAATTACATTTTCACCCCAAAACTTTGTAATAGTTACTTAATAACTTATAAACTATAGTTTAAATATTTAATTCCTCAAAATTTCGAAAGTGAACTTAATAATTCTCTTAATTATGAATTCGCCCACTAATAATTTCCAAACTTTCATAACAACTTTTATAAATTATATAATAGCCCAAAACTTTATAAAATGTTATTTTAACACTTGTTTAAATTACCTAAAATTCATAAACTTAATTCCTAACCTTATATTATATTATAATTACTCCAAACATTCCCTTAACTCTCGGTTTTTACAATACATACACCAAATTTTGTAAAAATTACATTTTAGCCACATAACTTAATTAATTAGCCATTTAAGCACTAATAAAACATTTTTAACTCACCAAACTTTATAATATAAGTTTATATACATAAGTAGCTCATTAAAATCTATTTATCACTTAGAACATTCGGCCATAATTTAATAGTGACCATATAGTATATAAAAGTGGATTTATATGTCAAAATAATTATACATAAATTCATAGGAGTTATATAACTCATGTAAAAATTATTGTAATGTCTTATATTGATTCTTAGCTCAAAATAAAGTATTTTTGCCCTTGACATTTCGGCTTGAATTGATATGTAACATAAATAAATTTTGTGACACAAAAATGTGTCTTAAGGTAAATATTTTCCATATATGTTATAAATTATATTTTTGGCATATAATACCATATAGTTTCGGTTTTAATTAACCTAGGAGATGTACATAATTTTTAGAAGCTTAACCAAGCTTAAAACATAAATATTAGCTTAGTAAACTTACTTCTTAACAAAGGTGGTTAAGTGCTTGAACTCTTCTTGAATCTCCAAGCTTTCTCCAAGGAAGTTTTGATGCTCCACTTCGGTTATATGCAAGTGGTGAAGGAGTTTAGGAGTTAGATCTTCAATAAAGATCTTAAGTAGATTTGTAAGTAGTTTTCCAAGAATTTACCTTAAGCTTTTTCTCCTTATAAATTCGGCTCACTTAAGGTGGATGAAGAACAAACTTTCCTTCATGAAAATGAAGAAGAAAATAACCTTAGAAGAGATAGAAATCGGTTACACAATAAAATGTGCTTTAAGGATTTTCAAGCTTGAAAACTACCTTAAGATAACTTTGAGATGCTCCTTGGAT
This sequence comes from Limonium bicolor, assembly GCA_023374045.1. Lineage (NCBI taxonomy): Eukaryota > Viridiplantae > Streptophyta > Magnoliopsida > Caryophyllales > Plumbaginaceae > Limonium > Limonium bicolor. The sequence continues at coordinate 165,793,346 of CM041779.1, forward strand.
TAATGTTGGTTTGGACAACCTTCTTGGAGCATTAGTTGATGCCGAAATGCTTTGGTTGTGCTAGGAAGAGTTTGCTTCAAGGCTTGACAATAAATGCTAGGAAATTACCTTAAAGATGAAGATAGAAGTTAAAACTCCATTAATGGACTTAAGAGCTTCAAAGGAAGAAGATGAAGGAAGAAGAGAGAGGAGGGAGCCTTACCAACTCGGCATAGGTGTGTGCAAGGGAAGGAATGAGGCTAAGCTCACGTAAGATTAAGAGAATGCAATTGGAATTGACTTTTGTTTTGTTAATTTTTAATGTCAAATGACTATTCTTTTTCCTTAGTTTATTACATAGGTTATTGGCTCAATAAATGCCCATGTTAGGTGCATGTTTTCGGCCATAATGCATGACAAGGCAAGGTGGAGGAAAATAATGTGAGCTAGAAGACAAGGTAAGAAAAGTAAGGTTTTATTCCTTTGATTTTTCAATGTTTGTAACTTGTCTTCTTCTTCATTGTAGGTGGCCGATTCCAAGGTGTATTGGAGCTCATCAATTGGCATTCAAGAGCTAAGGACAAGCATGTTAGGTCACTTGAATTATAAGGAATAAAAAAAGGTGGAATAAGAACCCACTTTTTACTTTTAGCATTTTGTTTTTGTCTAGCTCACATGGCCTTGTTCCATGGCATTATTTCGACAGCTTGGTGGTCAAATGAGACCTACATACTTTGACATTAAGTATTATAGCACATGGGAAGGTGAGTCACCATGTTTTATGCCTTTTATAAATTTTTAATGCAAGTTTTATACTAGTTTTTGGACATAAAATCGGCCCCAATAGAGCACCTTGTTGGGTAGTGCCCCCAACTTATTTAGAGGGTCATTTTAACCCTATTTAATATTCTTAATTCGTGGCATGTCAAAAACTACAAGGAAATTGCGTAAAACGCGTTTTCGTGACACCCGAAGGTGTGTTTTTGTGCTCTAAGGAAATTTTGGGAAACAAATTGTTTTTATGAGTTCCAAGTGTTTATAAACACTTATTATAGTAAATAATGATATATTAGGACATTACATTGAGTTATATGGGGTTACATCAACCCACGACATAATTTACGGGCTTCGGGACACTCCCAGGCCAAAAAGGAGCGCTAAGAAATCCTCCTGTGGTTTTTGTTGAATTTTGAGAAACCACTTCGTGAGTTCTCTTTAGAATGGTTAATAATGATCTTAGGAACTCTAGGAATTAATTTTATAGGAGTTCGTGCCACCTCGGCACTCCTCCAGGCTTTTCGTGCTTTAAGGGAGTGCTCACTGCGTGCGTGAGCACTCCCGAGCATTTTGCGGTTTTGACTGAATATAGCCTAGGGAATATGTTTATATATTCATATAATGAGTGTATGACCATTTGGTTTGAGTTTTAGAAGGTCATACAAGGTCATGCTTGATCACATGTTTCTAAGGCATTTTAGCGTTTATGGTGAAACGACTATTTTTACGTAACGTTCTCATGTATGGGTTTGCATGCGTACGTGAAATGGTTTATATTTGGATTTCATTCCATTAAATAATGGTTTTATAATGTTAATTAGATTTGGGGTATTTCAATCTACCCCCCTTAAAAAGGACTTCGCCCCGAAGTCTCATATCTAAATTTATAAGGTTGTGGGGAATCAAGTTCCACTAAGCATCCACAACTCAATCAAGTTTTTAGGGATCACGCCCCAAGTCTCTATATTCCTAAGTTCACAGTGTACATCAAACACAACAGGAATACTTTGGAAGGTCATATCATATACTTACAATGTAGTGTAATGTAATAAACACAATCACATTTCATTTCAAATAGTGCAGCGTAGTGCACATAACTTTCCATTGTAGTGTAACGAAGTACACATCAGCAAGTAGAAGTTCAAAGTACATTCAAATACGGTGTTACACAAGAACACATACAAGACAAGGTGTCATAGAAATGCACAGAAGTGCAACAAAATGCATAATAACTCACAAACGAAAAAGGCTCTACCCCCCCCCCCCCCAAAAAAAAAGAGGGGTACGCCCCCGTACCCTAGACTAAAGTGTCTAGTCAGTAATTAATGAGGGAAACTTCGCTCGCATATCCGCTTCTAGTTCCCATGTGGCCTCCTCAACATCATGGTTCGACCACAGAACCTTTACGAGGCTCACAGACTTGTTTCGAGTCTCTCGTGTCTTTCTATCTAAGATTCGTTGCGGTGTTTCCACGTACCGCATTGTTGGTTCTAATGAGAGTGTCTCTGGTTGTAGAACATGAGAAGGATGAGGCATGTATTTCTTAAGCTAAGACACGTGAAAAACATTGTGTACTTTGCCCAACTCTGCTGGCAAATCAAGTCGATAAGCCACAAGGCTCACCCGCTCTGTGATAGCGTAGGGTCCTACAAATTTCGGGCTTAGCTTGCCTTTCTGTCCAAATCTGAATACACCCTTCATGGGTGATACTCGTAGAAATACCTGGTCGCCAACCGCGAACTCAAGGTCTCGTCGCCTCTCATCAGCATATGATTTCTGTCTGTCTTGTGCTGCTTTCATGTTATTTCTGATTTGTTGTACTTCTGCCTGGACTTGCTCCAAGTACTCAGGCCCAATGATGACGGTCTCACTAGACTCGTCCCAACACAATGGTGTACGGCATGGTCTGCCATATAATGCTTGAAAGGGTGACATCTGTATAGAGGCGTGATAGCTGTTATTGTATGCAAACTCGATGAGATGTAATCTATCTATCCAGCTGCCCTGGAAATCCAAGGCACACGCTCGTTGAAATACCCCGAACTTAAATATAGGGATTTAAATTAACTTAATACGTATTTAAGGGCCTCATGGTACCTAATTAATAATTGTAAGGAAGTATAAATCCAAAAGAAATAAAGAAACACTTTAAAAGCGAAAAACGCTAAATAAGCGTTAAATAACCATAGGAGGTATGAGACCTCGGTTAGCGTATTATAAGGATTCTAAAGGCTTAATTGAGTCTAAATAAATATTGGGGAACAAATCCCGAAGAAAACGGATCCTTAAAATGGATTAAAAGCATTACCGAATCTTAAAGCGTGTTTTTCGAGGTAACCGGGAAAACGTGTCTTTAAGCGGGTCAAATAGACTCGTAACAATTTTGGTCAACTAAATAATCATTAATAAATATTAGTGAAGCTGTAGGACCAATAAAATCAATAAAACGAGAGATTAGTAAAAACTGTCAAAAACGGGAAGTTGTGGGGTAGAAGTATAAATAACACAAACTTATGTGTCCAATATTGCAAATAAATTTCAAAACCCCCATGCTCTCTCTGTGTGTGTCCGATTCTACATATATACACACACACACTCTTCTCTTTTACTCACTAAGGACAAAAGCAATTAAAAACTAAAAAGTAACACACTCACCTATCTCACTCTCTCTCCTATCTCATTTTCCCCCCTCTCTCACGTGTACCCATCTTCTTCCTCCTCTCTATTTTCCTCCTTCTTGACCGATTTCCATGGTGAAAAGAGAAGCCACACAAAGACCTCTACTTCTCTCCTTTGTAACTCCCTCAAAACACTTCCAAAAATTATAAAAACACCACCATTGTAATCCTCTCCTCAAGAGCTACACTTTCATCTTTCCAAAATTCGAAAACACCCACTTTCGATTTTATGGGTATGCACCATTTGGAGTTTCAACACCACCATTAGAAGGCCCTTCTTCTCCTTGTTCTTCTAAGGTAAAAATATTTCGAAAACTCCATCTTTTTCTAGCCCTTATGGGCAAAACGAGATTCATGAACTAAACCCCTTGTCCTTCCTCTTGTTCTAGCCGATTTTGGCTTGTTGGTGGAGTTGGAAAAATTGTTCTTGAGCCACTCCAAGCTCCACTTGAACTCTTGAAAGGTAATAAATTTTCTAAACCCTAAAACCTAGATTAAAGCTTGATTAATGGTTAGGGTTAGTTCATAGTATTGAAAGGTGTATGTGAATGGTTGTAGTGCTAGTGGATTGAGAATTCAAAATCGGTAGAGAAAGTAGAAGGAAGAAGAGGAAGAAAAGCTAGAGGAAAGCAAGGTAAGATTGCTCTTTTGTGTAGCTTGATATATGTATGTATGTAACAGTTTTAGAGGATTGAAATGAGTAATGGAATGGTAATGTAGTAGTAGTGTAATGTGTAGGAGAATATAAGTATTTTGGAAGCTTTAAAAGATGTGTAAACCTTATTGAAAACAGATTGGGACTTAGTGTTTGAGTGCAGGAATTTTTATGAGTGTTTTAGTATTGGTATTGTATATGGGAGCTTGTATGTTTTGGTTGTTGTAAACAGGTGAATTGATTATTGATGTGAGTGTAGACAATGCGATGAGTGTATAACAATACAAGGGAGACTATGGCAAAATTTACCTAGGAATGGAACACTTAGTGTGTTAGAAACTAGGTGACTAAGGTGTGTATGTGTAACAGATTTTGATTAAGGAAAATAGAGGGTAAGTTGAGAGAGATGGGTAATGTATTCTAAATGCATTAGGAATGTTAGAGATGTTGATAGAAGAGGGAGAGGTAGAAGAGGAGTGTAAATGACAAAATCTGTAGCAAAAAGTATTTAAGTGCATTGTGGAAACTAGGAGGAATGAGTGTACAAGACTTGGTAAAGTGAATGTTGGACTTGGGTATAGATGGTACAATTGCTTGGAAATGAATTGGCATGGTAAGAGGAGGTATTTGGGATGCTAGGAGTAACATTGGTGGAGGAAATATTGAATGGTAGGAGTTGTAGAAAAATCTGTAGCATTAGAGAATGAAAAACTGTTGTAGGTGTTGTAGAAGAAGTAAGAAAATTGTGTAAGTTGTTTGATGGATTTAGTAATGGGATTGGTGAATGAACTAAGGCGTATTAGGAGGTTTAATTAGTGTTAAAACATGTAGGATTAAGTGTAGGAACAATGGGGAAGTAATGGGTGAAAGAGAGGACTGAAAACAGAAATTAAAATGCAAATACTGGAATCGACCGGACTTGCAAGTCCGGTCGAGCAAAAAATTTTCCGTCAGAATGCTACTGGAGTCGACCGGACTTGCGACCGGACTTGCAAGTCCGGTCGAGCAGAAAAAATTTTCCGTCAGAATGTTACTGGAATCGACCGGACTTGCGACCGGACATGCAAGTCCGGTCGGACCAAAAAAAAAAAAAAAACTTTTCCGATGAAACCTACTGGAATGGACCGGACTTGCCAGGGTCGGTCGCAAGTCCGGTCCTGACAAAAAAAAATAATAATATTTTAAATATATATATATATATATATATATATGTATGTATATCCACACATACATGTACATGTAAGAAAGTAAACCTAAGTTAAGTAAGGAGGTAAAACTTAAAGTAAAGAAAAGTAAATAAGTAATGTGTAAGTATAAGAAGTGTGAGGACATAGTAAGTACGAATCAAGTAATAATAGTTAGATTAATCATTTGAATGTATGTATATCATAGGATTTGAATTGTGAATACCGGAGGAACGTTGGGATACAAGTACAACGGTGAAAGGTATGATTTCTTCATGCCCTGTATCCTAATCTGGTTACCCCGAATTGTGTGCTTACTTGATCACCTAATAAGATAAATGCACGAATCGGACTATATTGCACTTACTTGTGTCTGTTTACATTGTTCTTGATATTTGTCTTGAACTATAGTTTGTATAATTCATGAAACATATGAATGATAATGATGTGTATTGTATTTTGTAGTGTACTTGTATGATGCATTGTATTTGTATGGACGTGCATATGAACTTCGTACTGTACTATAGTGGCTTGAATGTTGACTTGTGCCAATTCCTAACTATCTAACTCCTAACTTAAGTGAGTAAATTGGAATGAGTACAAGTCCGATATAGCTTTGGCCACGCGTGAGGATGAGGAGACACAAGAGGTTGGATCCGATTCCTGGTTCGTAAGCTGGTCCACGGCCCAAATCCCTTAAGTGGGTAGCATCCTGGATTAGTGAACCAAGTAAATCCCGGTGGTGGGACGGAGTAGTCCCCGGGCCGGAGGTCCCGACGACTTAACATGAGTAAGAGTAAGAGTAAGTAAGTATGTATGAGTATGAGAATGAGTATGTATGCACATGTATGAAGTAATGAGTAAAAGAGTAATCTCCACCCGATTAACCCGGGTGGACCAATGAAGCTAACCCGTATTGTAAATTGTGTATGTATTGGGTATATGTATTCGGAAGAAGGTAAGTATGTATTTAATGGTTATGTAGTATTCCTTGTATGTAATGAAGTGTATGTGTGTATGCTTGCGTAAGTATTCATGTATTGTGTATAAGAGCATGTATGCATGTATGTTGTATGAAAATGAACCGCATGTATTCGACCAAGTGGTCGGCGTACCCTCACTAGTACGCGGGGTATGCGGTTATCATGCTCGGCGAAAGCTGACCCCTTCGGGGGACATTTTTTAGTGTGCAGGTACCCGTAGCGAATGTGGTCAAGGCACGAGACCGACGTCTACATTGGATAGTGGTAGCGGGATGTAGAGGTGTATTGACTAGCACACCCCTTGTATTTAGAAAGTAATGTAGTGAGGAATGGGTAGCAAGTGGTCTCTTAGTGAGTATGTACGAACTTGAAGAGGTATTATACTTGTATGAGGAACTTAGTAAACTCGGTATGTAGATTATATTGTATTGTACTTGGAGTATTGTACTGAATGGAGATTGTAGCGGTATGTGGTAAACGAAAGATGTATTGTAGATCCGTAGTACTCGGGATTCCGGTCCATCAGACCGATGCTGTATGTAGAATCAGTAGCCTTGTTAGTCACGTGGGTGACTAACGGCATTGTATCACCCATTGTATGTAAGCATATATCCGCTGCGAGCATCTGATGAGTAAGGAGATTGGACGTTAATGACTGTATTAATAGTAGGGGTGTTACAAAAAGTGGTATCAGAGCGAAGTATCGCTCTGATGACTGGAAATACCGAGTTTAGGAATACCGAGTTAAGAATTAGAAGCTTAGGGCTAAGGGATGAGTGTTAGCATTAGAGATATGCTGGTTAGGAACTCCCGGTGAGTACCGGATACCTACCATACCAGTCCCGCCCGCCGCAAACCCCCATTGTATAACTTGGGAAAGGACGCCAGAGAGAAGGAAAGTCCTCTCATACTCGGGGAAACCCGATCTGGCAGTTGTGAAGCAATCACACAGTAAACAAGAACCGACATATAGCAAATTCCAAGAATTGGAAGTCCCGGAGATGGATCCCGGTTGAACCACAATACCCGCACTCAATAGCGGTTGAAAGGGCACTCCAACCACGAGGAGGCTGCAACTTACAACAGCATGGGGCGACGTGCTTAGCAGTCGCGAGACCAAGCTAGACAACCAGCAGCGAAAGAAGCACTAACTGTGCAATAAAATAGAAAAAGGAGTAATAACAGAACCCGAGACACAAGTCTACGGGATAGTAATACTTGAATATTACCACCAACGGTATACTAGCTGACTAAGGACATAGTCAGGAACGGTTAACTCCAAAAACCACAACGCTGAAGAGGTTACAATACCTGGCCAGCATAGCTTACACAGCTACAAGAACATCCACGGGATATAATCCGATAGGACTACAAGAGTAGTGCCTAAACAAGGTAGGCTCAGTAACCACCACAAATGTGTGGGAACGAGCCACAAGGAACGACGCAAAACCAAATAGAATGGGAGTCTCCAAGGATTGGAGAAACATCCCGATTACCAACAATCACGTCAAGATCATTAAGAAGCTACCTAAAGGAGCGAGTATACCAATTGCAGATCAACAAGATCAAGGGAAAGGTCAACAAGACTACTAAATACAAGCAGAAACCATACCAAGATTGGTATAGGATTATCCAAAAAACCACCGATACCACGCACTTGCCAAGGCAAGTGCAGTAAAGATAGAGATATGTAAAGGAACACTAATACGTCACAAGTACATAGTAATGTACGGTGACAGTGACGAAACAACCACAGGATCAAACATCCTAAAACTGAAGGAATGGAACCTTGGAAAGGCCTAACGGCCCGACCACAAGTGGGTTGATTACTGGGCTGTTGCACTCGTAGCATGTCCTCTAAGGTCTGAATAGTCCTCTCTGACTGACCATCCGTTTGAGAATGAAATGCTGTGCTAAGCTTCAATTCAGTTCCAAGTGCTTCGCGAGTAGCTCGCCAATATCGTGAGAGGAATCTAGTATCTCGATCTGAAACAATAGTCTTTGGTACTCCATGATGTCTGATAATCTCCTTCTCAAATAGTTCTGCCAACTTCGGCACTTTCCAAGTGTCTTTCATTGGAATAAACCTAGCAACCTTAGTCAGTCGATCAACAACAACCCAAATCATATTTAGTCCTCCTCTCATAGGTGGTAGTCCCACCACGAAGTCCATAGAGATATCATAAAACTTCCACTCTGGAACTGGCATAGACTGTACCATACCTTCTGGTCGTCTATGTTCGAATTTCACTTTCTGACAAGTGAGACATCGAATCACATATTCTGTCACGTCGCCCTTCATACCACTCCACCAGAAATACCTCTTTAGATCTTTGTACATCTTAGAAGCTCCTGGATGGACAGATGTGGAAGAAGTGTGGGACTCTCGAAGAATATGCTCTTTTATATCAGTGTTGTCTCTAGGAATACATAATCTGCCCCTTAATCTGATCAGTCCATCATCATGTAACTGAAACTCATACTTCCCACCTTCAAATGTACCGTCAGACAGCTTCTGACTGATCTCCATCATTCGCTGATCATTCTGCTGTGCGCTACGTATGTCGTCTATAAGACTCGAGCTAGCCACAATGGCATTTAAGGAATGTGCTCGTCGACTCAATGCGTGTGCCACTACATTAGCTTTTCCCTCTTTGTACTGTAAGTCAATGTCATAATCCTTGAGAAATTCAACCCATCTTCTTTGTCTCATGTTTAACTCCTTCTGGGTGAATACATACTTCAAACTTTTGTGATCCGAGTATACGGTCATCTGGACACCATACAGGTAGTGGCGCCAGATCTTCAATGCAAAAACAATTGCTCCAAGCTCCAAGTCATGTGTGGGATAGTTTTCCTCATGTTTCTTCAACTGTCGAGAAGCGTAGGCGACTACCTTCCCATTCTGCATGAGTACACACCCTAATCCCCTGCCTGATGCATCACAGTAAACTTCATAACCCTCTGTGCCTTCAGGTATAGTCAAAACTGGTGCTGATGTCAAGGCATTCTTCAAGTACTGGAATGAGGTCTCACATTCTGTAGTCCATGTGAATGGTGCGTCCTTCTTCATTAAACTGGTCATAGGTTTTGCTATTTTGGAGAAGTCTCTGACAAACCTCCTGTAGTAACCTGCTAACCCAAGGAAACTCCTGATATCAGTCACTGTCTTTGGCCTAGGCCAGGTGCGGACTGCTTCTATTTTTGCTGGATCCACTGCGATCCCAGCGTCGGAGATAACATGTCCTAGAAAGGAAACTCTGTCTAACCAAAACTCACATTTGGAGAACTTAGCATAAAGCCGGTTCCCCCTTAAGATCTCGAGTACATGTCGGAGGTGACTCTCATGCTCTTCCTTAGACTTTGAATAAATTAGGATGTCATCGATGAATACAACCACGGTCTTATCCAGCTGCTCTCTGAATAATCTGTTCATTAAATCCATGAAGACTGCTGGTGCATTTGACAAGCCAAAAGGCATAACTGTAAACTCATAGTGGCTGTATCGTGTTCTGAACGCTGTCTTTTCTATGTCTTGCTCCCTGATAGGTATCTGATGGTATCCTGATCTCAAATCGATCTTTGAAAACACCTTTGCTCCTCTTAATTGATCAAACAAATCGTCAATTCGTGGTAGTGGATATTTGTTCTTCACTGACACTGCATTAAGCTCTCTGTAATCTATACATAACCGAAGGCTTTCATCCTTCTTCTTCACAAAAAGAACTGGTGCTCCCCAAGGAGATACGCTAGGTCGTATGTATCCCTTGTCCAACAAATCCTTCAACTGTTCCTTCAACTCAGCCATCTCTGCTGGTGCCATACAGTACGGTGCCTTAGCTATAGGACCGGTACCTGGTAGTAATTCAATGGAGAACTCTACCTCTCTGGGTGGCGGTAAGCCTGGAAGTTTCTTTGGAAAAATATCTGGAAATTCTGACACCACTGGCATATCTGGATCAAAATCAGGGTCGTGCTCTACATCCTGAACATAGCATAAGTATACTTCCTTCTGCTTCCTGACGTGTTTGTACATGGACATAGCAGATATCACTTTTATTGATGGTACTCTAGGGCTCTGGCGGTATGATACTGTCACACCTGATGGGCTCTTAAGTAACAGTCTGCGCTCTGCACAAAGAATGAGGCCTCTGTGCCGCCCCAACCAGTCCATCCCGGCTATAACGTCGAATCCTAGACCTCTGAACTCAATAAGGTCAATGGGAAATTCCTCCTCCTTAATACGGATAGTGGCTCCTCTATAAAGACGAGTGCAACTGGTCTTCTCCTTAGACAGGAGTGCCACCTTAAAATCAGGTAACTCTACAGCGTCTAGCCCTAACTTCCCCGCAAGCGAAGGCGAAACGAAAGTATGTGAGGCTCCGGAGTCGAACAGTACTAATGCATCCACTCCATTAACAGGAAAGGTACCAGTGAGGATCGCGCCGCCCTTGCTGGCCTCCTCCTCAGTAAGAATACTTAAGGCACCTTCCGTCTCCTTAGCACAACCTAACAACAGAATCTGGGTAAGTACTTTGATATATGATGGGGTCTAAAGACATTCACTTTCATAACAATAATGCTTCATTGATGAGATGATCTCCTTTCAGATGTCCAAAAACAATTACAACACTAGTACTTTCTAAAAGTCAAACTTAATCTTCCTGGTTTCATGTGAGTGGTGTTTATCACTGTCGAAGGTGCTGTGTTTAATTTAATCCTTTTAATTCCATGGTATAGCAACCTTGACTTTCCACCCATTATTAAAACATCTCCTGAATTCAATATGATTTTCTTTGCAAGGTCCACACGCTTCTGCTCGCCATAAAGGAACTCTGCGTCATCTCCAATTGACAAAGACAATACTGGTATCCCCTGATCGAGGGACCCTTGTGTTTCATCCTTGTCTTGATGTAGCCCTAAGCGGCCTCCTTCTTCATAGAAGTTGATGATACATAGATCAGCCCTTAGATTGGGAACTGGATCTTCTTCTAGCTGTTGAGCTGTATTAACTGCTTGTTCCACAATTTGTAAAAATTCTTCTGGGATTTTTGGTACTTGTGCTCCATCTCCATTTCTTGTATCCTGGTAGGTCTTTGAGTAAGGATTCCAATCCTTTCCTAAGCACATCATTTTCAGCTTCATCTTTGATCCTCCTGGAAATTCTGGAGTGTAGAACCCTCCTGGTCCTGCTCCCAATTCTTGACATCTTCTGATGATTGCAATTTGTGTCTCCGGTGTTAGGTATCCTTTGAGTAATATCAAACCTGGTTGGATAACCTTACCTTGTTCGTTCCCTGGTTCTTGTACTTTGATAATGTTTTCTTCCAGGGAGGGCGGTGAGGGGATAGGAAAGCATATCTTATAGCTTCCTACGTGGTTTAAAATTCTACTAGTGAGTCTTATTAGTTTTTCCTATGCAACTAGGCAATCAAGGCATGCAAGCACTCATTCACAACATCCATTGCTCAATAACAGGTTCACATGGGTTTAGGAGTACCTGGGTTGGTAGAAGGACCAGCCTCATCTGAGCGGTCCATGACATGCAGGGCGGGTCCCGATGCTGGGCCTTTGCCCTTATTCCCCTGAGCTTGGTTTGTTGGTGGAGGGCGAGTATCGCTAGCTCCATTCTTATGGCCGGTGTTTGCCTTTGCTCCCGGGCGGTAGTTCCTGCTCTCCGGGTTCTTAATGCACTCGAAGGCTCGGTGTCCCCATATCTGACAATGGCGGCACTGGACTTTCTCCCCTTGGCAGTCCACGCCGGGGTGATCCTTTCCACACTGTCTACAGTTGAAGTGGCGGACATACCTCTGGCCCGTGTTTGAGCCCTGTCCAGAACCTATTACAATCGAGGTCAATTATATATTCCAACGGTACTGTAGTAATCACAAAAGTTTCAAATTTAACTGCTTGGTTAGAGTGCCTACCCTTAGATGGGTAGGTTTTCTGTGAGTTTGCTGCTCCGTGGGTTCCTGACTGGGGGTTCCCAGTATTCTGGTTCCCCTTCCCTTGATAGGACCCCTGGCCTTTTTGATAGGGCTTGTTCCTTCTGTTGGAGTTTCCCTGCTTGGCATCCTCACTGCCAGGTCCCTCCTTTCTCTTTTGGGAGCTCAAAGCATCCCTTCTCTTGCATGTGATCTCCACAATGGAGGCAGCATGGTAACATTCCTGAAATCTCAAGGTATCAGTCTCCAAATCTCCCATGACGGGGTATAGTAGGTAATAAAATTTCGACTGGTTTATGTCTCTCTTGTTTTACCTGTAAGCTGGTGGGGATGATTGGTCCCATCCCAAACTGGAGTCGAGGGCTCAGTCCCCCGTAGAACCGGTCGACCAAAACCTGGTCCGAGTAACCTAATCCGGGCAGTAGTCGGAGTAGTGAAGTAAACTTTGCATAATACTCATCCACGGTCATCTTTCCCGTCTGCTCCAGTGCATCAAACTCCCTCGTTTTCACCATCCTGGTGTGGGCCGGGTAGTACTTGCCCCTTAGTAGTGCAGTGTAGTGTCCCCAAGTGAAAGCTGGGTCATCCAGGTGGTCGGCCTTCACCATATTCCACCAATCTCTTGCTGCATCTTTCAGGTAGAAGGCAGCGAGTCTCACTTTTTCCCTAGCTGGGACTGCCAGTGTCTCGAACGCTGTTTCCATCTCCATAATGTAAGTCTCCAAGTGTGCAGGGTCAGTCTGCCCCTTGAATGCAGTTGGCCTCAGATCAGCCAAACTCTTCACCCAATCTCTCTCTCTGGGTGGTGGTGGTGGAGGTAGCTGCTGCTGTGCAACCCCCGCCTGTGCAAATGCTTGAGCTATTAAAGTAGCAATGTCTGCCAGCCTGATGGTTGGCTCCTCTTCGGCCTGTCCACGGCGTCCTCCTCTTCCTGACATCTGCAGGATGTTGAGGTATATTAGATACTGTGGTCACAATCTTGGTCTTGGATAGTAGTCTAAGTAAAACTAACTTAAACTCCTTGCTAAACTATCTCTCAACCCGTAGCCTAAGCTTTAGAAATCCTAATCTCGGTGTATCCTTGTATCCAGAGCGTAACTACGCTCTGATACCACTTTTTGTAACACCCCAACCCGAAATCCAATAACCTGTACGACGATCACTCCCAAATAACAAACTGCAGCGGAAATAAATACAACAACCGGGCGGTATTACAATGCCGTTGGCCACCCTTGTGACCAACAAGGCTAACTCCAAATACAATCTCCAAAAGTCACGGTCTGAATACGAATACAATCCGAGATACTAGGAATCAAACTCAAATGTAAAATACTTAAGTAAAACAAATAACTAGTAGGAGACTCCCATAGCTTGAATCTACCCCACCTACACTCGGTGTGGTAATCTTCTCAACTTCAGGTACCTGAAAATGGGGTGCCCCCAAAGGGGCTCAGCAAACAATGCTGGTATGGAAAACGTGCAGCCCATCGTCTACCGGGCCACACCAACTACTTTGTCGAATACATGCAGTTCATTTTTTAAAGCTGTAAACACATAGTATGATAATAACAAGCATCCATACAAGGACAACAATGTTACATGAAACAAGACTTCAGAAGGTCAAGTTAGATGAACTGTAATCATTTGATAGTTGTCGGGTCCACACAGTGGGACTGACAGATGTATAAAAGTATATCAATATAGTGGAGGTATAGTGACCCCGTTATAGAGAAAGGTTGGGTAATTAGTCCCTCAGAAGATAACGTAGTTAACTCCTGTACTTTAGAAAGGTGGGAATCGAACCCTCGAGAGGAATAAAGTCTTCCTCTCCACTTGTACTGTTGGGAATTGAACCCTCGAGAGGAATAAAGTCTTCCTCCCCACTTGAACTGTTCCGTCGCGACGTAAATTGAATAGGAGACGACCTGAGACAGGTACAACTCCTGTAGCATGCATGGCCAGCTCCAGCTGGGCTCCTTGTTCTCGTAGACAGAATTGTTAGGTGTCATATAAAGACGTTAAACAAGAACACAATGTGTATTGTCAGTTATCTCGTTTAGGATAATGACGTTGGTTAAAAAGTGAAGTTAGTGAGAGACTTGAGTACAAGTCCTCGATATATTAAAGCGCAGGTATTTAGTCCACTGGTATAGTAGTGTTTGTATGCGTGGGACATACACGTTGTAGTTAGCATCATTCACACACATAAAATAATACCACAGTGCACATAAGTAAAACAACATTTTACATTAATTATCTTGGTCGTTATTTCAAACAACAGGTAGCACACAAGCCGGTGTAATCCGGTAGAAAACAGGTTGCAAGAATCCCATACCGTTCACCGTAGGTTGCAGTTGATTATACCCTGGTCAACGTCTGGTCAAACAAAGTCCTAGAATAGGATTAACTGAGAGGGTTAATTTATGTTACCCTTATATAATAATTTTATTGGATCTTTCAACAGATTTCGTATTTGTTATTTCATGTGAGGTTTGTTTCTTTTAATTACCTCCTGATTTAATGTATAACTTATTTGTTATTCCTTTTGATTTATTTATAAATCCTTTATTGTACATGTATGTATTTATTTATTCATGTACTATATTTGTTGTTTATTTTAATTGTCTAGGTGACATAACAACCTATAATTTCTTAACTATATTTATATGTCATACTTGGACATAATATTCTTATAGTTTTTATTATTCCCTTTCTTAACTACAAATATTTTATCGGTTACCTTTAATTTCCTTATAACTATATAAGTCATAGTTTTAACCTCATAACTCCTTTAACCAAAATTCTTTCTTCTAATTCCTCCAAGTATCCATATAGGACCTATATTTATTTAAATCTAAATTCTTACCCTTATATTTCGGTTATTTACAAAACAACCTCATTAAGTCATAAACTTTATATTTAAATTCTAATCTCATTATATTATATAGTTTTAATTCCTTATTTAATTAAATTCCAAAACTACCATTAATATTTTGGTATATTTCTTTTGGAATATTATAACTTTTCAAAATCACCATTTAGCCCCTTAATTCTCGGCCTACATATATATATTTTCTATAATTACAATTTAACCACAAAATCTTATAATCTTTACATAATGCCTTGTAAACTATAGTTTAATTTTAATTCTCCATAATTGCCGAATATATAATATAAATTCTTAAATTACAAAACTAACCCAAAGTAATTCGGCTTTGTCACATTCTTTCCATTAATTACATTTTCACCCCAAAACTTTAATAGTTACTTAATAACTTATAAACTATAGTTTAAATATTTAATTCCTCAAAATTTCAAAGTGAACTTATAATTCTCTTAATTATGAATTCGCCCACTAATAATTTCCAAACTTTCATAACAACTTTTATAAATTATATAATAGCCCAAAACTTTATAAAATGTTATTTTAACACTTGTTTAAATTACCTAAAATTCATAAACTTAATTCCTAACCTTATATATATTATAATTATCCAAACATTCCCTTAACTCTCGGTTTTACAATAATACACCAAATTTTGTAAAAATTACATTTAGCCACATAACTTAATTAATTAGCCATTTAAGCACTAATAAAATTTTTAACTCACCAAACTTTATAATATAAGTTTATATACATAAGTAGCTCATTAAAATCTATTTATCACTTAGAACATTCGGCCATAATTTAATAGTGACCATATAGTATATAAAAGGGATTTATATGTCAAAATAATATACATAAATTCATAGGAGTTATATAACTCATGTAAAAATTATTGTAATGTCTTATATTGATTCTTAGCTCAAAATAAAGTATTTTTGCCCTTGACATTTCGGCTTGAATTGATATGTAACATAAATAAATTTTGTGACACAAAAATGTGTCTTAAGGTAAATATTTTCCATATATGTTATAATTATATTTTTGGCATAATACCATATAGTTTCGGTTTTAATTAACCTAGGAGATGTACATAATTTTGTATAATTTTAGAAGCTTAACCAAGCTTAAAACATAAATATTAGCTTAGTAAACTTACTTCTTAACAAAGGTGGTTAAGTGCTTGAACTCTTCTTGAATCTCCAAGCTTTCTCCAAGGAAGTTTTGATGCTCCACTTCGGTTATATGCAAGTGGTGAAGGAGTTTAGGAGTTAGATCTTCAATAAAGATCTTAAGTAGATTTGTAAGTAGTTTTCCAAGAATTTACCTTAAGCTTTTTCTCCTTATAAATTCGGCTCACTTAAGGTGGATGAAGAACAAACTTTCCTTCATGAAAATGAAGAAGAAAATAACCTTAGAAGAGATAGAAATCGGTTACACAAAAAATATGCTTTAAGGATTTTCAAGCTTGAAAACTACCTTAAGATAACTTGAGATGCTCCTTGGATTAATGTTGGTTTGGACAACCTTCTTGGAGAATTAGTTGATGCCGAAATGCTTTGGTTGTGCTAGGAAGAGTTTGCTTCAAGGCTTGACAATAAATGCTAGGAAATTACCTTAAAGATGAAGATAGAAGTTAAAACTCCATTAATGGACTTAAGAGCTTCAAGGAAGAAGATGAAGGAAGAAGAGAGAGGAGAGGAGCCTTACCAATTCGGAAGTGTGTGCAAGGGAAGGAATGAGGCTAAGCTCACGTAAGTAAGAAGAGAATGCAATTGGAATTGATTTTTGTTTTGTTAATTTTTAATGTCAATGACTATTCTTTTCCTTAGTTTATTACATGGGTTATTGGCTCAATAAATGCCCATGTTAGTGCATGTTTCGGCCATAATGCAAGACAAGGCAAGGTGGAGGAAAATAATGTGAGCTAGAAGACAAGGTAAGAAAAGTAAGGTTTTATTCCTTTGATTTTTCAATGTTTGAACTTGTCTTTCTTCTTGTAGGTGGCCGATTCAAGGTATGGAGTCTCAATCGGCATTGAAGAGCAAGGACAAGAGTTAGGTCACTTGAATTTAAGAAAAAAAAAGGTGGAATAAGAATCTACTTTTTGCTTTTGCATTTTGTTTTTGTCTAGCTCACATGGCCTTGTTCCATGGCATTATTTCGACAGCTTGGTGGTCAAATGAGACCTACATACTTTGACATTAAGTATTATAGCACATGGGAAGGTGAGTCACCATGTTTATGCCTTTTATAAATTTTTAATGCGTAAGTTTTATACTAGTTTTTGGACATAAAATCGGCCCCTATAGAGCACCTTGGTTGCCTCCAACTGATTTAGGGTCATTTTAACCCTATTTAAGATTCTTAATTCGTGGCATGTCAAAAACTACAAGGTAATTGCGTAAAACGCGTTTTAGTGACACCCGAAGGTGTGTTTTTGTGCTCTAAGGAAATTTTGGGAAATTGTTTTATGAGTTCCAAGTGTTTATAAACACTTATTATAGTAAATAATGATATATTAAGACATTACATTGAGTTATATGGGGTTACATCCACCCACGACATAATTTACGGGCCATCGGGACACTCCCGGGCAAAAAGGAGCGCTAAGAAATCCTCCTGTGGTTTTTGTTGAATTTTGAGAAACCACTTCGTGGGTTCTCTTTAGGATGGTTAATAATGATCTTAGGAACTCTAGGAATTAATTTTATAGGAGTTCGTGCCACCTCGGCACTCCTCCGGGCTTTTCGTGCTTTAAGGGGCGTGCGTGAGCACTCCCGAGCATTTTGCGTTTTGACTGAATATAGCTTAGGGAATATGTTTATATATTCATATAATGAGTGTATGACCATTTGGTTTGAGTTTAGAAGGTCATACAAGGTCATGCTTGATCACATGTTTCTAAGGCGTTTAGCGTTTATGGTGAAACGACTATTTTTACGTAACGTTCTCATGTATGGGTTTGCATGCGTACGTGAAATGGTTTATATTTGGATTTCATTCCATTAAATAATGGTTTTATAATGTTAATTAGATTTGGGGTATTTCAGTTCTACTCAAACCGCTGACAGAGCCACTCCCATACCTCTTTAGAGTCACTGCAGAATATTACACTATGTGCAATATTTGGTTCTAGGGCAGAAGTCAACCATGAAACAACTAGAGACCTTGATCGTCTCCACGCAATATAACTGACACGATCAGTCTCCTATGGCTTCTCAACGCTACCATTAATAAAGTCATACTTGTTTTTCGCCTACAACACATTTTTTATTGTCCACTTCAAGGTTTGAAACAACACACCATTAAATCTGGGTGCAAGAACCTATACGGCCTGCTCATAAGGATGAACATATATCTCATCACCTGGATCCACCGTTATAACCTTCGGCACAATTTCTTCAACGTTCTTCCCTGAAGCGCTTGCCATTGAATTTGGATCTTTATTGCTTTGATACCATAATAGAAATCAATAAAGTTGGATTTTACGAGAGAAGCGATTGTATTTGATTTATTAGGGTTCTAATGTTTATGATATACAACTACAACTAAAAGAAGACGACGCTATAGCCTTATAAAAAAACATGGGAAATTTCATGAAATGCCACTATATTTTTGGCTAATTCATGAAATGCCACTAAAAAAAGATAGTCACAAAATGCCACTATATTTTTGTAAAAGTCCATGAAATGCCACTGTCATTGATCGGAAATAAAAAAGACAAAAATACCCCTACTAGTGTTAAAAAAATTACTAAAATATACAAAAATCCAAAATACTATAAAATATAGATAACTATAAAAAAATATTTAAAATGTTATAAAAAATATAGACAAAACATTAAAATATCATAAAACATTAAAAAAGTAAATATTTCTTAGATTTTTTTGAAAATTATTTAGTACCATAAAAAACAATATTGAGTTTTAAACACATAATTTATACTAACTTTCTACAAACTTAGACCAATATAGTATCTTAATTTATACCAATTAATTACCATAATTTTTACCATACATTTTTAAATTATTTTTTTCTACCTATTTAAACTATTTATTCAAATTATTTTAATTTTTTAATTAATATTTGGAAAATGATTTTTTAATTTATATTCTCTTTTACAGATGACTTTATGACATAATATTTTTTATAACAACAAATATTATGTCATAAAGTTATCTGCAAAATAGAATATAAATTTAAAATAAAATTTCTAAATGTAAGTTAAAAATGTAAAATAATTACTTTGAATAAATAATTTAAATTGATAGAAAATAATAATTAAAAATGTATGGTAAAATTATGGTACTTAATTGTAATAAATTGGTAGAGAAATTGGTATAAATAATTTGTTTTGAACACTCTATTCTTTTTATGATACTGAATAAATTTTAAAAAATGAAATATTTATTTGTTTTATATTTTATTATATTTTCATTTTATTCAATTTTTATTAATTTTTATATATTATTTTATATTTTTATTGTATTTTTAATTTTTATACATTATTTTATATATTTTTGTATTTAAATTATATATATTAATTTATATTTTTATTGTATTTTTCATTTTATATGACTTTTTTACACTTAGGGGCATATTATGAACTTTAAAAATACTTTGTTAACTAGCAGGGGTATTTTTATCTTTTTTCCATCTAGTCAATGACTATGAACCCGTTCGATAGTTGCGCTGAATTGCAGCTATTCCTGCGTTTTGTTTAATGTTACTCGAGTTAACATACTCCCTCCGTCCGGAATTGATCGTCCTGTTTGTTTTATGGCACGTTTTTTCACTTCAATATTAAGCATATATGATTAAATAATTTTATAAAACTAAATTTTACAATATATAGTTTATCATGTAAGGAATCATATGCAAAACTTAAATTTTTAAAATTATTTATCCTATAAGCTAAATATTGAAGTCAAACAATATGTCCAAATAGTAAAGAGAACGGTCAATTCAGAACGGAGGGAGTCATGAGGTTTGGTAAAATTGATATCCAATTAGATGATGACATGTATCACATTAATTTATGCAGAAATGGAAAGACGTAGAAATTGAAACACGCTCATCGAACAAAGCCTATAGTGAAATTTCATGAACTTTTACGAAAATATAGTGACATTTTATGACTTTCTTTTTTTAGTGGTATTTCATAAATTAGCCAAAAATATAGTGGTATTCCATGAAATTTCCCAAAAAAACATTCATCAAACAAAATAGAAACTCTGCTACTTATACATCCGGGAGAGGCATGCTTCCGTCCGGATCTGGACGTTACAAAGGTCAAATACTATTGTACAATCGTACAACCGTTCATTTTCGATTGTTCAAATTTTTGTATTGATTGTTCATATTGGTGAAAAGATTACACGTCTTAGTATAAAGATTGTTCAACTTTATAGGATGTTTGTTCAAAATTAATTATAAAAATTGTTCGAGAATGTATATGAATATTGTACAACCATTGTAAGTGTGGATGCTTGGTCCGGGCGAGATCGTCTCCTGTCCGCACCCGGACGATACAGAGAAGAGCAATATTCTTCTCCACGCCTCCACCGTTGATGCTTGGTCCGGGCGAGGTCTCTTTCTGTCCAGATCCGGACACAACAAAGGATAGCAATATTATACTGCGTCCGATCAAACTATGATATATTCCAACATTCAGGTATATTACCGGCTGTGGAAAGAACTGTTTTCAACCCCTAAAATCTGCTGTACGTCCAAGTAGTTCCAGTGGTTTATTTCGTGAAGAAAATGAAAAAAACAAATTGCAGCAGTTCCGGAATCTGGTTTGCGAGCAACAGTTCCAACGATTACAACTTCAGAAGCGCAGATGCAAGCAGATAACGGAGAGATGAAGCGCCTGTATGTTCCTTGTTTGCATGAAGAGAATGAAAAACTGGCGCTGGATGGGTGAACAGAATGAATGGAGGAAGAGGCGCTAGCTACATGTATGTTTTCACCGGTGGTTGTACGTGAATGAAGAGAAGAAAACAAAGGAAATGAAGAATGAAGGGAGATGTAGAGCGTGTATTTCCTTGTTCACCCGTTTGAGTTGCAAGATTGCCGATGGTCAGGGTGGACCCAACGTAGAGTGTAGTGTGTCAACTGACACACATGTAATCTATAATAAAACTAAAATTTATTTATATGCTATAACTTATCATGTTTAGTTAGGTGATTTGACACTCATGTGTAGATAAATATGAGTTTGAGTTCAATATGGTTAATGCAATTTGTTTTATTTCATTACAAATATCATTTAATATATGTAAAATAAATTGAGTTCAAGACTAAAGAATGACCTTAATAATAGTTGTATTTAAGTTTGTAAATCACTCATTAGTGTATTTTAAATTTGATTTTAATTTTTTTAACTTTTGTTATAGTCCTTATATATTTTAATTGTATCTTTCTTTCCTCACCTATATTATTTATTTTCTCTAATCTTGATTTATTATGCACTCCACCTTTCTACCCTTTTTCATCTCTAGAACACAAAGAACCCTAAAGTAAATTACTTAATTTGTGTGTTTAACATTTGCTACTTTTCAACCTAAATTTATTCTTCTAGTTTGATAAAGAATAAGATATTTTTTTTTACTGTTTTTAAGAATATAATTAAAAATTAATTTACTATAGACTTTATACTACTATTATCTATTGTCAATATGATCACAACTTTAATATAACATTATATAAAAACTTATTGTTAACTTTAAAAGTTTGAATTTATAAATTTGATACATCTAATTTAAAATTCTAGGTCCGCCACCGATGGTAGAGGGGATAAAAAGAAGAGAATGAAGGGAGATGTATATGCCAGAAGACAAAGGAGGGATATGAATAGGTGAAGATAACCGTGAGTGAAAGAAAGTGAAGGGAGTGCCCGCATGTGTTTAGTTTTTCCCTTTTTTTTTTTTGTAACTTGAGTTAAGGGAATGTGAAGAAGTGGGAAGGAAAATGAAGGGGAGATTATTATTTCATACAATGATGTATTCCAATTAAGTTAATTGTTAAATAAACTCTCAACCTCCTCATTTTAATATGTGGTATTATTTCATGTAATAATGCATATTACATGCTATATTAATTTTTTCTTTAGTTTGATTTGCTCTTTGGAAAATATACTCTTTAATTTATTATTTCATGTGAGGTTTTATACCCTTTAGTTAGACTATATAGTTATTTATATAAATATAGTTGAGGTTCCTTGAACCATTAATTCATGTAAATATTTACTTAATCCATGATTAGAACACAACTAAATTATATAATTAGGTCTTAATTATTTTTTGAATTCTTAGAGATATTTCAAGTACAGAAAAGAGCTTTTTCAGCACGGGTGTAGCAAAATGTGCCGAAAATATGAACTATGGAGCATAATATTTGGCGGTTGTGATGCTGGAACTGGTGAAAAAACCTACAAATTTGTGGCGCCTTTTAATGAAAACCATCAAAACCCGTTTAAAAAAAACAAAAGGTCTTTTTTCGAGGTTATTGATAAGAAACCAGACCACTGAAAATTTGTCTTCATAAAATCCACCTCGGGTAATTTCCCTCATTTCCACCCTATTGATTAATTACATAATTACAGAGGAGAACACAATAGCGAATTGGGCGACTCGCCGCAGCCCCACCCTCACATCCTGACGTCGGACATCCCCCGCCGCCACCACTTGCCTGGGCTGCCGCGGTATCCTCCCTTCGTCATTGCCATCAATCCGGACAACAGTTCGCAGCATCGTCCATGGAAAGGTGCTCCACGATTAGGTATATTTTGGTCGAATTTTGAGCTTCCAATTTCTATCAAAGTTGGTATTAATTTAATGTTTAAATGTAATTATTGATTGATTTATGTGAATCGGAGTGCAACATATTAGTTGGTTTGATTGAAACTATTTAATTTGGACTAATTCTGCAAAATCGTGTACACGCCTACAAGGTGTTCGACAAAATGACTCTACCCATTTTATTGACTTTCTTTGATATCCTATCATTGTTTGTGTGAAGTGGCTGATAAATAATGACATTGTTGGATTGATATATACATTTACATTAAAATAAGTTTGACTTATTGTTATTTTAATTTAATTTATGTTATGAATTTATAATGATAGGTCTTGATATCAATAATATAGACAAGGAGTTAGAAACTACACCAATCATCGGCTCCTTTAAGGAACACTTCTTATGCTGTCGCCGTCCTCTGTAGTATCCTTCCCGCTCACCGCCACTTGTAGACAACCGCAAATTAGGTTAGTTTTGTGTGAAAATTGTGCATTCGGTTTCTGTCAATTTGGGTGTTAATTTGCATTAAGAGAATATGTATATATAAAATATGGAGATTGATATGTTTTCAATGTTTTTATAAATCATTATACATAGATACTCCCTCATATTCAAAATATATATATCATTTTAGAGATGAATCTGGACTTAAATCTGTCTAGATTCATCTCTAAAACGGTAAATATTTTGAATAGGAGGGAGTAATATATAGAGAGAGAGTAAAAAAATATTACACTAAGACAACCAATTAGCTATATTATAAATACTTAGCATTTAACAGAGAATACAGATGAACCCTTACCAGAGTTAGGTTGACAATTATCAATAATGTTCATTGTGGTATGGATGGACATTCTAAATAACTTTCATGTGATTTGTGTATAATGGACTGTGAATGGATGTAAGGTCAAAGAGGAAATTATTTTGAAAGCAACGTGGATAATGAATTTTGCAAAGTGGCCCTTGGATCATCAGAAGATGATGAACGAGTCACACATTTCGTGTCCTTGTGCTCAAAGTGAACTTCATAATAAGTTTTCTAGCATAAATGCAATTATATTTCATCTTTTAAGGTGTGGGTTTATACCGAACTATAAGATATGGTTCTTACATCACGAGTCTGCAAAAACTAGTACCATAGTGCAGGCTTCTAGTCAGACAAACAGTGAACTAAGAATGGAAACCTTCATTGATACAATTCCTAATGAGCCTGATCAGAGTGACACTGAAATCAACGACGACAGTGAAAAAGTTGAACATTTGGACTCTATGCTACAAGATGTTAAAGAAATTTCACTAACAAAATGGCTGAATATTAAAGACTGGTTGACGCGTCACAGTCCCCTCTGTTTCTAGTAGTGTCAAATTTACAAAATTCACAGTCGTGCTACACTTGTTCACTCTGAAAGGAAGATTCGGCAGGAGTGACAAGAGTTTCACCGCACTACTAGAACTTCTTCATGACATGCTTCCGGATGATAATGTACTCCCTACTTCTACTTATGAGGCGAAGAAGCTTATGTGTCCTATGAGAGTGGAGTATGAAAAGATACATGCATGTCTAAAAACTGTATATTATACAATAGAGAGCATGCACATTTGGACCAATATCCAAAATGTAATTTGTCATGTTATAAACAAAAGGACGATCAACCATGTAATTCCAAGAAAAAAAGTCTTCCATCAAAAGTCATCTGGTATTTACCCATAATACCAAGATTCAAGGGTCTGTTTGCAAAAATTAGAGATGCCAAAAATTTAACACACATAAGGAAGAAAAAATGATGACAAGTTCAAGCTGAGACATCCAACCAATTCACCACAGTGAAGGAACATCAACTGAAGATTTCAAGATTATGCTAGTGATAACTGAAACTTGAGGCTTGAGTTGTGTCTAGATGGGATGAATCCGTATGGCACACCAAGTAGTCAACACATCACCTGGCCGGTTCTACTGGTGATGTATACTCTGACGCCATGGTTGAGTATGAAACAGAAATACATAATGCTACCATTGTTGTTTTATGTACCAAAACCACTCGGACATAATATAGTTGTCTACCTTGCACCACTAATTGATGATTTTGAAATCGTTGTGGAATGAGGGGACAATGGTGTATGACGGTTATGGTAAACAAATTTCACACTGCGTGCATGTTGAACTTATGGGAACTTGTCTAATATGTCTATAGTGAAAAGAGCATTTGCTTACCTAATATGTGAGGACGACACTTGTTCTGATCGTCTACATTTTTGTGGCAAGAATGTTTTCATGTACCATCACAGAATACTGCCAGCTGAACACCTGTATCACAAAAAAAAGTTGTTCAACGGAAAAACTGAAACATGTATGGCTCGTCTTCCTTTAAGTTCTGGAGAGATCTATGAAAAGGCGAAAGACATTGTGAATGTTTTCAGTGGTACATGTAAGTCTATAGAAGAACATTTGAAAAAAATGCTCAATATTTTAGGAACTTCCATATTAGAAGCATTTACCGATTAGCAATTGTCTAGATTTCAAGCATTTATCAAGAATGTTTGTGAGGTTGTTGTTGGGACATTTCTCAACATACATGGTAAACACAAAAGATGAAATAAAGGTTTGAAACAACATGGGAGTTGTGGGCTTGCGTGAGGAGTTGCATCCCCAAAAAAGACAAACAAACATATATACCTCCAGCATTAAAGCTAGCCAACATGACCGAATAGAACCAGAACCAATGGGACCAAACCGGAACTAGTCCGGAACTGGTTTGGGACCGTATACAAGCGAAGCGAATCCAAACACATCTTTGGGGATTCGGGACCGAACCAGACCCGGATCCGGAACCGCCTGGAACTGCCCAGAACCGGCGTCAAAATCGGAACCACCAAAACCAGAACTGCCCCATAACCGGTCAAACTATCTGTTGGTCAAACGATAAAACGACGTCATTTTGGCTTAAGGGTGTGCGCCCGTTTGAGAAAATTGCTGGAACTGGAACTGGCTAGAAATGGCCCAATAGCTCTTTTTTTCCTTGTGTCTAATGGCTATAAATAGCCATTTCCTCCCCAAACCACTATAAATATATCATATTATGGTCATTCTCACCACATAACTCATCATACTTTTCTTCTCTCTTATTACTATTATTTTCTTGTGCAATTAAGTGTTATTAAGTATTTTAGCTACTAAAAAGATCATTTCTCACATTATTTCAATTCTATTTCCCATATTCTAGCAAAATATCTAAGAGAACCAAGAAAGAAGTAATGCCTTCTTCCAACCTCCCTATAAATCCAAGCTTTCAAGTTGATGATCAAGACCAAATCGATGAGATGCAGTTAGGGTATCATCAACAACAACATTATTTGCCTCCATCATTCTCGCAAGGTGGAAGTTATACAATTTCTCAACATGGATCTACGAACATGGGGCCAACACAAACATCAATGTTCCCATTTGGTAAGTTTTAATATTAGTTACAATTTATTTTATACAAACTTTAATTTTAATTGCATTTTTATCATAATTATAGTCTAAATCAGTTTTTTTCCAATTATAGGTACATTCTCTACCGCATCTAATGCCCACAATCTTGATCAGATCAAGAAGAAGATGATCAAGATGATGATGCTGCCATCAAGAAAGAAACCGACTTCTTGGGTGTGGCCTTACTTAACAAAGAAAGAAGACCCTAATAAGGCCAGTACACAAGCAATATTGCAATATTTGCAATAAGGGACTTGCATGAGCGGTGGGCATCAAAACTGGATCCTGTGCAAAGCACTTGAAGACGCACAACATCTACAAGGATGTGACAATAGGGGGCACTAGAGGTCAGTTTATGCTTACCGGGTATACCAACTGACAACCCAATCCAGCTTTTTTCTGATATGATAGAGAAAGAATGATAGATGACATGGCTAGATTTATGATTGTTAAACAATTTCCATTTAATTTTGGTGAAAACAACCACAATATAGTATAGTACCTAAGAATACGCTTAAATGTAGAGCTTTTGAACAACATAAGCAGACTAGAAACAAACTAGTCGAAATGATGAATAAATTTGATGGTTATGTTTCCTTGACTAGTGATATGTGGACGTCTACAACTAATGAGGCGTTTATTTGTGTTACACTTCACTAAATTGATAGTTGTTGGACGCTTCACTGAATTGATAGTTCTTGGACGCTTTAGAATTGTATTATTGCTTTTGATATTTTTGATGATGCACATACCGACCATAATATTTCTGAAAAACTGATTGAAGTATTATATGAGCGGAATTTGTTAGATAAGTTATTCTCCCTTCTTTAGGTAATGTTGCAAACTAAGTTAACTGCACACAATATCTAAAACGTAAATAAGCTCACACTTTTGCATGATGGAGATTTCTTGCATGTTTGATGTTGTGCATATGTTTTAAATTTGTGTGTACAACATGGTTTACATCACTTGACTACTAAACTAGAACCACTTAGACATGTTATGAAAAATTAGGAAACCATATCCTGTTAAAAATGAATACAAACAATATGTGTGAGCAAGCCGGTATACGTCCTCGTCATTTTGCTCCCGATACCCCCAGTAGATGGAATTCCATCTATGATTTGTTAGTTAAAACTAAGAAACATTAACCCAATTATCTCATTTGTATAACACTATGGTTGTTCAATCCGATGAGGAATTAATGACTCTAGATTTTTAGACAAAGGCTAATGTTATGTGCAATGTTTTAAAATGTTTTTATAATGCAACTAGGATCTTTTCATTAGTTTATGAACCTAATGTGCATCTTGTCCTCAATGAATGCATTACTGTGTTCAATGTTTTACATGAGACCAAGAATGTTAGTGGGATCGATGGGGTTATTAAGGATATGATGTCTAAATGGTTTACATACTTCAATAAATTTCCTTTGGTTTATTGTATTACAACTGCTCTTGATCCACAAATAAAATTGGATGGTCTAATAAAATCTCTTAATTATTATTATAGTATTATTCTAGGAGGTTCGCTTGTGACAGGTTATGTTAAGCAACATATTGCAAATGTCGATAAAGCCTTGAAAAAACCACATGATGATTATACTTCAGTTTCGTTCGGATGAGCTTTCTTCTGCTGGTGATAGTAGTGGTTCCTTTTCTAAACCACCACGTCCTAGTAACAAAAGAAGTTCTTTGATTTCTAGTATTTTGAAAAGACCAAATTCTATACAATCGAGTTTCATATTTTGTGCTTATGATGATTATTTCAACTAAACTTTTAGTTTTGATGATGGTGATATAGGTGTTCTTAAGTGGTGGCAAGCACTTTAAGGCAAGTTTCCCATCCTTGCAAGGATAGCCCAAGATGTGCTAGCAATTCTAGCATCAACCGTTGCATCCGAGTCAGCGTTTAGTGCAGGCAAACGAGTGTTGGACAAAAAGAGATCAAGCCTGCACCGGACTCAACCAAGGTTTGTGTTGAGAAGTATGACTGGGACTTATCCAAGCTGAGATCCCAAGCATGTGCATTGCTGTACAAAGGGCAACATGATGAGTGGTTTGAGATGAATAAAGAAGACACCACTTAGGAATCTTGTAATCTTTTAAAATGTAGTAGTATTAATTTTGTTCCATGTAATCTTTTTTAAGACTAGC
This sequence comes from Limonium bicolor, assembly GCA_023374045.1. Lineage (NCBI taxonomy): Eukaryota > Viridiplantae > Streptophyta > Magnoliopsida > Caryophyllales > Plumbaginaceae > Limonium > Limonium bicolor. The sequence continues at coordinate 165,821,862 of CM041779.1, forward strand.
AATCATGTGACCTCTTAGTAGTTGTACTCTTTTTCCTTATTATGGCTTTCCTAATGGGTTTTTACCTAATAAGGTTTTAACGAGGCGATGAATCATATCATATAATAAAATTCTTTTTTCTCCTTAATTTTTGTAAATTCAATAAAAAATTCTAAGTCTTTGTTTCTTATACATTTAGGGATTTAAACTCGAGGAATGTCCTATCTAAGAGTAAAGTGGACAAAAAGGAAACGTGTGCGCGCAAAAGGATCTCAAATCGAAGATAAAATAAAGAAGCTGGAGCCGATTGTGGAGGGTGATTTTTCAGTATGAGGGGGGTCTATCTAAATATGATCTGGCTGAGAAGTCTAGATCCTAAAAGAATGTCATTCTATGGAGGGTGAAAACCTGTTATTCATGGCATCCCTCAAATACCTACTAAATCGTCCGTCTTTCTCATAAAGCATAAGGGAGAGTGCAAGTGTGCACTACACCCGCTCTCAATGGGCTCCACGCGGACTTATGCTCTAAGGGCGGAAACTGACTAGAGTCGCCACCTAGTTTGACCTAAGGAACTAGGAAGGGAGGAGAAGGGTTCTAGGAACCGTTAATTGACTCTAAGATTCTTGCCTATGGATAGGACTTATCTGGTCATTTTAGAGATTCTGTGGGGGTTTGCACTGGGTTACACCCCTTGGAAGTGGCAACGACCATGACTTTGGATTGGTGCCCGAGGAAACCTCGGTCTCCAATGGTCAGGATTGTCTTCTTTCAAACCTTTTTTAGAGAGATTCATTTAAAATCCAAGGGTAGGATTAGGATGAGAAGAGAGAAAAAGAGTGGATGAGGCGGGCTTTTCTGCCAAGCTAGCCCCAAGAAGAGGATTTAGCAAATTCAGATGAGTATAGAATGAAGATTTTGGAAAAGTCCAAGGTTGAGCGAATATACAAGACTTGAAGTTTGATGGTTTGAAGTTTGTGGGAACTGAAGAAGGTTTGAGCATTTTGAGAGATATGAGAGCCATCTTAGAGGGGAAAAGGGGTTTTTTGTTTAGGATGGGGTCGCACCCTAGATGGGCTTCCTATGAACTCAACTCCATGTTGAGATTAGACCTTAGGTAGTTCAGGGTATTTGGGTTTTGGAAGTTTTAAGGTTTTGAAGGGTTTTAAGGGGTTTAAGATTCAAAGTTTGGAGTTTTGAGAAGTTTCAGGATTGGGATGTTAGTCTATGGGATGCTCGGGTCTGTAAGACGTTTGAAACCTTGAGATGTCAAAGTCTGTGAGACGCTCGGGTCTATGAGATACTCGGGTCTATGAGATGGTCAAATCTTTGGGATAACAAAGTCTTGAGACGCTCAGGTCTGTGAGACATTCCAATCATTGGAATGACAAAGTCTGTGAGACGCTCGGGTCTATGAGACATTTAGAGTGTACGAGAAATTTGAATGGAATTGAAATTGAATCGAAATCAAAGTTGAATCGAGGTTGAACGAATATTGATTTGAATTGGAATTGAAATGAATTTTGAATTAAATGAGTTTGGAATCGAATTGAATTTGGATTTGAATGAGTTTGGAATTGAATTGAATTTGAAGGAGTTTAGAATTGAATTGGAATTGAATTGAATTTTGATTTGAATGAGTTTAGAATTGAGTTGATTTAGGCCAAATTGAATTGAATTGATTTTGGAATTGAATTAAGAATGAATTGGATTTTTGAATTGAGAGTGAATTAGATTTTTGAATTAAGAATGAATTAGAATTTTGAATTGAGAATGAATTAGATTTTTGAAATGAGAATGAGTTGGAATTTTGAATTGAGAATGAATTGGATTTTTGAATTGAGAATGAATTGGAATTTTGAATTTGAAGCGGATTTGAAATTTGGAATTATGTTTTGAGCTGAACTGGACTTTGTTTTGGCTTTTGGGCCCAGTTGGGCCTTGGGTATGGACCTTGAAATGTGGGCCAGATTTGAGCCTCGATATGGGTCATTTGAAATGGATCTGATTTGGGCCCCATGTTTGAGCTGATTTGGGCCTCGATTTTGGGCCTCAAATTGGGCTTTGAATTAGGCCTCAAATTGGACTTTGAATTAAGCCTTGATTTGAGCTTCAAATTGAATTGATTTAGGCCAAATTTGTGGATTTTGGGTCAGGTCAAACATGGGTCAGGTTTGGGCCGATTTTGAAATTGGGTTTCGGACTTATGAATTGGGCTCCGAAAGTGGGTTTTCCAAAAATGGACTGATTTGAAACCTATTTAATACTCTTATGCTGAAGCTATGGGCTTAAGTCATGTCAACAACAATTATTTGAATTTACATTTGGATTGGATTTTGTTGATTGTATATTTTATTCTGACTCTAGGGGATGATTTGGAAAATTTTAAGAAAAATGAGTATTCCTCGCATGGGCCGTGTCTAGGACCCGTATTCATGGAGGATACCCTAACCTGAAGCTTTTCTAAAATGGGGTGACCTATGGGATAACTAGGGCTTCCTATGTCTTAGGCCTCTATATTGGGCTGGGCCCAACAATTACCAAGCTAGTAATCTATGATATATAACATGTAAGGAAAGTAGTTAATATATAAAAAAATGAAGATGGGTAACAAACAGATAAACAATTCAAATTTACAAGTTTCGATATATGCATATGTTCTCTTCCCATTTTTCTTTTGCCTAATCTAAAATTAGTCTAACAAAACTACGGTTGTTCAGATAAAAACCAATTACAAAGTGGTGGTTAATCAAAAATCTGAAACTACTAGAATCTTATATCCTAAAACAAGAGTTTTAGTCATCTTTTATTCACTTTTCCTATGATTACTAATCCAAAAGAATTATAGGATTAAACTAATCGAATTAGCACCCAAGAGACAGCGCATTATGTACGCCTTCAAACAGCAATTTACAAAAGCATTAGTAAAGCAACAATCGAAATATTTCGCACATGATTTGTAGTACTGTAATATTCGAAAACAAGGAAGAAATTACCACAACATTTCCCTAAGCAGACAAGAAGATTATTGATATCAAGACTAAATATTGAGAGGAACCGTGGGTGTGTCTTAGGGAACCGCAAATCCCTTTTCGACCAGGTTTCATTCTCCAAGCGGATTGAGCTTGAATTGGGTGTTGCATCATGGTTGAACTCAAAAACGCTCTCACAATCCAAGATCCACTTCGAGCTAATATAGCACCGACTCACCGGGTACCTCGGTCAAAACAGAAAATGAAGGAATAGCAACATAAGCCAACATTGAACTCAGTAAGTTTGGATAGTAAATCATAAAATCAGGAGAACCATTCCCAACTAGATTCAGCCAGCAAATTATAAAAACCAAATGATCTTAATTCAGCCCTGAAAAGTTAGTCAAACGATATCATCCACTCTAAACTTCGAAACCATCAGTGAAGCCGAACCAAATGATTTCGCAAAGCTAGTTAAAACCAAATTATGTGAACCAAAGTTCAGTTGTTACAGAAATCTACCTCAAAGTATTCGTAGCCGCGTGATGCAGACAAGATTGATGTCCTTTGAAGATGATTGTGTTGGTGTTTGTGGGAGCCCGTCAAAGAAGACGCCAGAGATTGGTGGCTCTATGTTCCTGGTTCGCCGATTTGTGTTACAAAATTACCGATGAAGACGATGAAGAGAGGTGGTGGCTCTGTGTTCCTGGTTCGCCAGTTTGATTGCAAAATTACCGCCTTGAAGTGGAAAGAATGAAGCAGGCGCAGAGCACAAGCTTCTTGTCTTCAGCAAATAGGTTGCAAATTACCGCCTGTCAAGTTTGAAGCAGGCATAGAGCATTTGTCTTTGTTCCAACGAGTAACAAAATTACCTCCATTGTGCAGAGATATGAAGCGAGTAGGAGATGAGTTCCTTGTTCGTCGGCGTGGAGAAGAGATGAAGAGAGGGCTGAGCATGTTGTTCCTTTCCTTGCTTGTTCAGTTGGGTAGGAAATTAGCGGGAGAGAGGGCAGTTTTGTATGTTTCTTGTTCTCAAGTTGGGTGCAAAATTACCGTTTGTAAAGTGAATGGAGGGTGAAGAGCCAATGTTGCTTTGTTCGCCAGCCAGGTTGCAAAATTACCGATGTGAAGAGATTTGTACTCCAGGGAGTTGCAAAACCGTGAGTGATGACAGGAAGAGATGCAGAGCTTGAGTTCCTTGTTTCCAGTCGGGTGTGTAAAACACCATCGGTGAAGCGAAATGAAGAACACCAGGACTATATGCTCACTGTTCTCCAGCCATGTCGTTCAAAGAGAATGAAGGGGGAGCGAAGCATATAGCCTTCTGTTCGCTGGCTAAATTGCAAAATTACTGTCACTCAAGAGAAATGAAGCAGGGCGGAGTAAGTATTTCCTTGCTCGACAATTTGGGTTGCAAACCCGACGTGAGTGAAGAGAATCAAAGAACTAGAGGCATGGTTTGTATGTATAGTTGTTCATCTGTGGGTTTGCAAAATTTCAGACACTGAAGACCAAGAACTGAGTCGGTTTCTGGATATGCTTCAGGGAGGACAAAACATGAAGAAAAGAACAAAATTGAGGGAATTGACTGTGGGATTCGTGTGGCATCCGTTGCTATCCTTTTACCCTAGGGTTTTTTGATGTTGTTTTTATAATGAGGATGATGGATGATTTGGGTGTAACTAGCTAGGGTTTTGATTGTGACTGGGTTGTAGGTGCAAGTAGGAATAAAAACAACAAAAATGAGTAGGGCTGGATTCGAACACTTCACCCCTGGGTTCTTCAAAGTATGTGCATACCAGATGAACTGTTGTTAATTGTCAATGTGTTTATGCAACCATAGGTTAATTTGCAATGCCCGGTTCGAACCCAGGAAATGAAAATAACAAAATAACTACTCCAGGATTGTTCATACAAATTCGAATCTGAGACATTTGACACCCTCATACACATACTAATAAACTACACTGACAATAGAACTTGTTATAAAAGTGCAAGAAATAATACTGAAGCTTTAACTCGAACTGGGTGAATTCTCCAAAAATGCTAGTGTTTTAAATGGAAATGTACAGTAAGACAAAAGAGTTTTATCTAATAAATGAAATAAAAGAATACTAAGTACATGTAATTATGAAATTATGCTAATATATGATTTCAACAATATACACAAATGCAATAAAAATGGAAATTGAATTAGATAAATGTCAGTAGTAGTGAATTAGATAGAATAAACAAAGTAATATCAATAGTAACAAACATAAAGAACACAAAACAATGAAATAGTACTAAATAAAGGAGGTAAAAATATATGTGAATGTAATAAAAATGGAAATCGGATTAGATATGTACGAATAGTAGTAAATAAGATTCAAGAAGGAAGTAACAAAATAAAATGAGACGAGAGGGAGTTTAATCGAATTAGCAACAAAACGAAATATGCTAGTATGGAATATAATAGTGAAAAGATACATAAAATGATGAAAATGATTCTAAAAATAATAACAATAAAGGCAAAATAAAAACAAGTACTAATGAAGGAAATACAAGTAAATGTATCAATGAAATGAAATGAGATAAAATAAACAAGTAATGAAATAGCATGCTAAAATAAAACGAATAGGCAAATAAATAAGCGAATATAACATAACTGACTAACAGGAAATAAATCGAGAATAAAATGGTAAACTAAGTGAATAACGAGGAGAGACGGGTTTGAAAACAGCTGTTGTAAAAAATGATTTAGAAAATCTGTCATGATATGACAGTATTCATTTTGGTATGTACATGAATAAGCTTTGAAAAGAAAGACGACGACCCTCTTTTTTATTATTACTGTTATTTTGCTTTATGGGGTGAGAATTTTTGGTGTCTACACTGATCAACCCACTAGGTTGGTCGGATCTAGTATCTCGACACCTGAATCTGGAACTGAATGGAACCGATATGGAACTGGTTTTAGAACTGGAACGAGAACCAGCCAGAAGCGGTTTTTAAGTGAATCTAAAGCCAAATACCAACTTCATAACTGAAACCGGAACTGCCCCTGAATGGTTCCGAACCCGAATACACATGTTCCGGAGGAACCGTGGCTAGCTTTATCCAGCATGTTACATTTTGACTAAGAACGAGAAGATCACCTTTTGTAAGTGCCTTCATTCTATTAAGGTTCCCGCGGGATATTATTCTAATTTGAAGAGTCTTGTTTTAATGAATGATGTGAAGTTGGTCGGGTAAAAGTCTCATGATTATCATGTTTTGATGTTGCACCTCCTTAATGTTTTCGTTTGGGGTATATTGTCAAAAAGATGTGAGAAATGCAATTACAAGATTGTGTTTCATTTTTTATAATGTGTGCAATATAATTATGAATACTGATACACTATCAGTCTGATGCTGTTGTGACACTCTACCAACTTGAAATGTATTTTCCACCATCATATTTTGATATCATGGTCCACTTAGTTGTTCACATTGTTAGAGAAACAAAATTATATGACCCTGTATATTTGAGATACATGTACCCATTTAAAAGATAGGGAAATTTCACCAAATACCACTAAGTTTTTGCTTAATTCATGATATACCACTGTGTTTTTGAAATTACACAGGATAACACTATGTTTTTACTTATTTCATCAGATAACACTCTGTCTCATATTTTATTAAATGTTCCATCAATATACCAGGAAAATGACTAAATTACCCCTGTTTTTATTTAACAACTTGAAAGTAATTTGTCATACTGATAAATTTCATAAGACACCACTTTTATTTAACTATTTATATGGGTAATTTAGTCTTTTTTCTAGGGATATTAATGAAACATTTAACAAAATATGAGACAGAGTGTTATCTGGTGAAATAAGTAAAAACTTAGTGTTATCCTGTGTAATTTTAAAAACACAGTGGTATATCATGAATTAAGCAAAAACTCAGTGGTATTTGGTGAAAATTCCCTAAAAGATATATGGAATTTTGAAGGGCCAAATGAAGAACAGATATCGACCCTAATAAAGCATATAAAAGGGACAATAACTAAGGAGGTAATAGACTTTTGTACTGAGTATTTAGAGGGTGTGAAAGCTATAGGAGTTCCCCAAGGGAGACACCAAGAAGGGATATAAGGTCAAGGTGTTACTGGGGAAAAATTGTGAATTGATTCATCGTCGATGGAGTTAGCACATTTGTTTGTTTTGCATCACTTTGAGATTGTTGAACCATTTTTTGAAAAGCACATGACTACACTAAGAAGTCAACACCCTATGAGGAATATTGTTTGGTTGACAAAAGATCAAAACAAGATATTTTGTGCATGGTTTAGGAATCATGTCACGAGACTAGCATCACTATAGCCTGCTATGGTTAGTGAAGAGATCCGCTGGTTAGCTTTGAGTTTCGGTTCCACTAATGTCTTATGAAGGGTATGATATCAGTGGTTCATATATTGGACCAATTGATAAGTTCACACAATTTTAAACCAGCACAATGAGGTGAAAGTTGAGGCAACAACAACTGAATATGTCATGGGTGATCCAGCTTCGATGACTTCAACATCAAGTTGGTATTATGGCTTCATTGAAGACATATGGGAAATTAATTATAAATTTCAAAAGTTTGGCATAATCAAATGCAAATGAGTGGATGATAGACACGGGCATCGGGTTCACAATGGATTTAACTTTATTGATCTCTTATGCCTTGGTCGCATACAAGATCCATCCATATTTTCCAAGGACTATGAATAATTATTTTACGTTGAAGACCCCACCGATTCCAGATGGTCAATGGTTTTACCACGAAAAAGATTTATTAACCCAAATGTTGATCATAGTGAAGATGTTGATGATGATGAGTTGTTATTTGATGAGACACCACTCGTTGCAGTTTGATGAGTTGCTCTCTATGCCAAAAAGGTAAAATCAAGACCATTGTAGTTTGGTAAGTATCTTCAGCCAGTCGGGGACGGGGCTACAGATTTCAGTACCAAGGTTGGAATTATAGTGAGAGAGTATTTGAACATTACTCTAAAATGGCCTTAGATTGATTAATGAAATACCCCAAACCTTGATATATTGTTTAAATATTAAAATATGGTATATTAAGGCTAAAAATTCCCTTGGAAGCATTAGTGAACAATTTAGACCATAGAAAACACAATAAAGTACCATAAAGGCAATTAGAGCAAAAACATGCTCTAAGCTTGGGATAACCTTGGTTAAGACTCAAAGAGCTTACCAATACTTTATTTACATACTAAATGACATGTTAAACCAATTAATAAAGAAAACCAAGCTTGAAAAGAAGTTAAAACATAAAATGTGCTCTAAGGAGTCTTAAAGGACATTTTTGAAAAATTGTCTTGGAAATGGGTTTTGAGTGGCTAAATGCCCATCATTACTCTTTAATCAACATGTGTACTACTTAGTATCACATTAGGAAGTCTAAATCAATGGGAAATCAAAAATTTCACAATTATGTGCACTAATTAGTGAATAGTGCTAGTTTAAGACATAAGTCAACATAAGTTAATTAAATGGTCAACAAAGCCATAAAATATCCTATATACTAAAGGGGCCGGTTTTTAAGTGTGAGTCACCACACTTAGCTAGTTAAATAAGGAAGGAAGGAATGATAAAGTAAGATAACTATTTGCTTTTACTTAAATATCTTTCAAAAACTTACCTCTCACCTCATTCTCTTCTTTCCCTCTTGTTCCCATCGTCTCCAACCTTCATCCTCCCTTCTCCATCGGTTTTGCTACAGCACCTCTACCATTCTTCATCTTCTTTTTCTTGTAGCTCCTAGCTCCATGCTCCAAATTCAATTTCAAGACCACTATTCTTCTAGTTAGACCAAGCTCTACAATCTTGTCTTTTCAAATCGTCAAGAGCTCCATTTCGGTGCCATGGAGATTCACCATTGAAGGAGCAAGAACTTATCTTTTTATACCGTGTTAATCTCCTTTGCTTCAAGGTAAGGAAAACCAAAGAAAAATTACATTTCCTCTCATTTTTGTATATGACAGAGAATCACCTCTTAATGGTGCCTTCTCTTGCTCTTTTCTTAGCTTGATTCAAACTTCAAAGGACTAGGAGGAGTCCTCTCTTGCTACTTAATCCAACTCTCATTCAATTCCAAGGTAAATTTCCATTTTAGTGTTTTAAAACACTTATGTAATTTAGGGTTTATATGTGAGTTTAAGTATGAAGCTTAAAGCTCATTACCCTTACATGTGTGTGTGGTTAGAAGATTGACAAGTGATCAAGTTCCTTGCTGATTTTCAATCCAAGAAAACAAGAAAAGAAATCTTGAAGAAAAGAGGTAAATAACCTAACTTAATGTAGTTTTTGTGCCTTAGGAAATTGAGCTATATTTGCTTAATAAACTACCTAAAGAGCCAATGGGAAATGAGTTAGTGAATACCCACAAGGAGGTTATTAAGGGCATATGTGATGTTGTGTGTATTTGCAGGTCAAAGGCATTTAATATGTGGAAATTCGGTGTTTAAGATTAAGGAAATTTAAGGGCCTAAGAGCCATGCTATTTAAGGGCCTAAATGCCAAGCAATTTAAGTTTATGCACTATGTTGTGATGTAGTGTAGTTTATGGTGTAGTTGTGTGTAAAGAACATTCTTGGTAAAGACAAATGTCTTTGATTCTTTAAAGGTGAAAAACTATGTGTTTTGGTGTAAGGAAGAGTTAGTGAAGCTATGTCAAAATTTGGTGAGTGAATGGGAAGTTCTAGGTGTTTAAAAGAAGTTTAGTAACCTAGGTTGTACTAGGAATTTCTAAGGGTTGATAGGTGAAAGAAAAGGGGAATTAAAGTGTTCATAAGTATTAGAATGATTTAGGCATTGTTCATGGAAATTTAGAGATCAAAAGGGTGATTAGAGATACACCAAAGTCATGGTGAGAGTGTAGTTAAGACTTGTGCAAATTTTAGTAGACAAGAGAAGAATGACGCCTTGTAAAGAATTAGGTGTGAACTTGTGGAAAAATCTTATGGAGTTTGTGTAAGGGAGATGTTGTTGAGAAATAATGCTTATGGAGTAGTTGTAATGGTGGTGAGATAATACTTTGGTTAGTTGAAGCCCTTAGGCAAAACAACTTGTTGCATGTGTAAGGAAAATGTTATAAGTGTTAGGACTTTTGTAGGAAATTGAGTAGGTGCTTGAGGAGTATAGAAGTGAGTTAGAAAATGAGTTTGGTGGATGATTTATGTAGGTTTAAGAGTGCCTAATGATGTTAGAACCTATTACGAAACTTGGAGGGAAGTTTGACAAATTTTGGGAAAGTTCTACAGTCGACCGACCGAGGGGACCGACCCTGACAGACTGTAATAAGGCAGCGGGTAAGGTTCTGGAATGGACCGACCCAAGGGGTTGGGTCGGTCGGTGGGTCGGTCGGGCAAAAGACAGTGAACCAGAATGTTTCTGGAACGGACCGACCCAGGAGGTTGGGTCGGTCGGAAGGTCGGTCGGCCCATACTTATAAAAAAAATAGAAAAGAAATGTGGCATGAGTGGTAAACCCTAGTGGGTATAATGAGGATAATCAAGTGTAAGTTTAAGTATAAAAACATGCCATGTAAGTATGTAAAACACTTAGTAAATTGGAAGTTAAGTAAGGTAATTAACCGACATTATTAATTATGTATAGGCGTTGCATTCGGTGGAACTCAAACGCAGCAGGGACCAAGGTATGGTTTTCTTGTAGTCTGTTTGCTACCGGTTTACACCGGCTTGTGTGTTGTTTGTTTTCTGGATGTTTATGACTTTGTAAGACTTAAAATCATGAAATGAGTTTACAGTCATTGTTATTAATGTGGAGTGTGTGTACCGGTACTGTTAACCTTGAATACGTGCTAACCGCTAGTTAACCAAACTAGGATACGTAAGAGAGCGGTACTCAGTTTAACGTTTCAACTTAAGGAACGTTCTAACTACAGCTATGTATCAGTTAGTTGTGGTTGGTGTTATTAAAGTGTATCCCATCTCCCTTGTGTGCCTAACTGGGCCTAAACACTTACTTGTGACCTATGGTGCTAAGTTCCAACAATGGGACTACTAACAAGAGTATAACCGGGGGTGAGGAATCCGGTCGTTCTTGTCACGCGTGTATGTACGGGAGTCGATATCTGAATCAGATTCGACCCTCTTTATGTTATGGTTGTTTTTCCTTCTTGGATTACAATCACCTACAAGCTTAACCAAGGCTTACCTATCTGACTATTGATCGGACTAGGGGGATTATATGTACGGTGTGCTTGGATCACTATATCCGACACATCTTGGGGTTAAGTTATTCGTTCGACAAACAGAACGGTAACGAGTTATGTAACAAGCTTAACATGAGAGTGAGACCATTCTCTAGGATTACCAAGTTTGACTAACTGATGTTTGGGTTGTTTTCCTAAAGTGAAACAATTCTGTTATGTTATGTGTTGTTGTTGATATGCAATGTTTATTGCTATGTTTAAGTGTGTTGTATGTTAAATTAATGCCATGTTATCATGACAATTAGTTGCGTGTATCCCGCTAGCCGACGGGCTGCACGTTAATCATACCAGCCATGGGTTGCTAAGCCCCTTTGGGGCACCATATTTCATTTTGCAGGATGAGGATCGAGGAAGCGGAGTGGCTTTAGATCCTAGGTGTTACGAAATACTTTTGTTAGATTTTGGATGTTGGGCCCGGGATGCGCCTGTGCTCCCGTGGTGGTATATTTTGGAAGTAATGGATTTACAGTCGTGGTTTGTATATATACACTCGGTATTGTTGGTTTATATGTACGTAGATGTTAGAAACTAATGCTCGGGAGTGTGTCCATCAGACCGATACATATGTACGTATTCAGCCTTGTTAGCCACGTGGGTGGCTAACGGCGTGTAACACCGACCCGTTTTTAGTCAATGTTTACGTTACGAATTTTCGCTGCAGTTATCGTTATTTGTTAAGTTTATAGTTGGGGTGTTACAAAAAGTGGTATCAGAGTGAAGTATCGCTCTGATGACCAGAATACCGAGCTTAGAAACATACCGAGTTAGGAAATCTAACCATAGTTATGTGAGTGAACATTTATAGAAAGGTTAACCACTAACTAAGTGTGGATTTACCTTGTTGTCGGAAAGGCGTTACAACCGCTGGAACCGATAAATTTGCAAGCATAATGCTAATGTATGTTCGTGTGAATTCAGATGGCAGGCCAACCACGGGGAGGAGGCCGCGGGTGCGGTACGGGAGAACCGGGGGATAACCCTACGACACAAGTAATGGCCGACGTAGTGGCGGGCGCCGTAGCCCAGATGGTGCCTCAGCTTGTCGTTGCGATGCAGCAGGGGCAGAAGCCCGAGGTTCAGTCACAGCCATAGCCGTGCGAGACCAACTGGGTCAAGGCGTTGGCAGATCTGAGACCACCGTCATTTCACAGGGAGACTGACCCTAGTAAGCTGGAGGCGTACATCTCCGAACTGGAGACCGCCTACAAAACCTTGGACGTTCCTGCTGGTGCCAAGGTTCGTCTTGCAGCTTACTATCTGAAGGGTTCGGCAAGAAGTTGGTGGAAGCTAGTGCGGGATGACAAGATTACGGATCCGGCATTTGGATGGAGGGAGTACACGGCTCTGCAGCGAGCCAAGTACTACTCGGTACATGTACAAAAGGCTAAACGCCTAGAGCTGGACAGTCTGAGGCAAGGGGACAAGATGTCGGTCGACGAGTACTAAACCGCCTTCACCGACCTTATCCACCTGCTACTAGACCTGGGTTACTCGAACCGGGTTCTGGTAAACCGTTTCTACAACGGACTCAGCCACCGCCTACGCTACGGGTTGGGGCCAGCTGAATATACCACCTTGCAGGTAATTGAAATACCGCTAGATGTGAATAAGTGTATACAATGTGTAAGTGTGAATGTGAGTTTGATTCGCGGGGCATGACTGACATCCTAAATTTAGGAGTGCTATCATGCCGCTGCTAAGGTCGAGATCACCGTCCGACTGAGGGACGAGGAGAATGCGCACAAGTGCAAGGCTTCGAGCAAGGGCCAAAACACACAAGGGTACGGGGGAGGAAAGAAGAAGAAACCTTACCCCCTGTCCCAAAAAGGCCACCAACAGGGCGGCAAGGGCCAAGCCCAGACCACCACTGCTGAGGAGCCACTGAAGCTCACCTATGCCTATGCGGCTAAGCCCCTACGCTCTCACCCGCCCAGGGGTAATTAATTAATTCCCGAATACAAATTTAAGTGTGTGTTGTTAAGTTGTGAAGTGTGTATTAATGGTGTAATGTGATAACAGCTAGCACGGGCTCTGGATCCGAGCGCCACTACTACTGCAAGTGGTGCAACGGAGACCACCCCGGCAAGGACTGCAAGGGTAACGATGTGTAGTGCCGCTACTGCAAGAAGATGGGGCACCGTGACTACGAGTGCTACCAGAACCCCAACGGCAGAAAGTACAAGCCTAAGGGGCAATGGAAGGGTAAGGCCGCCGCGACCACTGAAGGCCCGAAGACGACTAACCAGCCATCCTCAGATCAGGGGAACACTAACTCCCAGAAGGGGAAAGGGCCGGGAGCTGGCAAGGCCACCCCGAATGTGGTAGACCGGTTAGAGGCAGTTGGACCCTCTTCTAGACCAGGTACTACTTAAACCGTTGAGTGAAGTAATTGACTGCTTACCGCATTTCATGCATGAGTGTTAGCAAGTCTAATGTACAACCGCATGAGTAATGAGTTAAGGTATAATGTATAATTCACCTAAGTTAGATAATTCTAACCTTAGGAACCTTCAATATTTGCTATCCAATCCCTCCCACACCAAACCCCGAAGTAACCACCATCAGCATCACCGAATTCCCGATGGAGTAATGTCAGGTTATCCAACCAGGTATGATATTATTAAATGGATACCTGACACCCGAAGCACAAATCCACATCATCCGACGATGTGACAAACTTGGAGCAGCACCTGGAGGTTTCTACTCACCCGAATACCGGAGTGGATCAAAGATGAAGTTGAAGATGATGTGCATGGGTAAGGACTGAATCCTTACACCAAGACATATCAGGACAAGCGAGCGGAAGACGGAGCAACAATACCGAGGATACCTGAGGAGTTTCTTGCAGTCGTTAACCACGCCGTGGGAATTGCTCAGCGAGTTGAATCGGATCCAATTCCGAGTGTTAAAGCAGATTTGTGTATTGTGAACTTCTACCAGAAAGGTGGACGGTTGGGTTTGCACCAAGATAAGGACGAAACACCCGAGTCTCTGAGTAAGGGAGTACCCGTGGTGTCTTGGTCCATGGTGATACCGCAGTGTTTGTGTATGGCGAGCAGAAGCGCGCTGATCTCGCAAAGAAATTGGTGTTAAAGTCAGGAGATGTATTAATCATGGGTGGGCAGTCGAGGATGCTATATCACGGTATCAAGAAGATCAAACTGAATACCGCACCTCCGACAGTAATCAATGCCACACACATGAAACCCAGACGTTTGAATTTGACATTTAGGCAATTCTAAAGCCTTGTGTAACCATGTAATGGGTGAAACCCATTGTATGTTAAGGAGGCTATATATATATTTAGCTATGTCGACACAATGTAAACCGACTTATGGTGTAAGGAGTATGTTAATGAATAAAACGACGTTGTTTGAAGTATGTCAACCGTGTTGTTACTGTGTACTTATAAAGTTTGTGAACTGAATTAGGCTGTGCACTCGGAACGGGAGGTATACTGAGTGTGTGTAATGAGGTAGAAGCCGGCAAAAGCGGCACTATCCTCACCGGTACCTTTCCAGTTAATGGCGTGGATGCATCGATCTTGTTCGACTCTGGAGCCTCACACACATTTATCTCGCTTTCTTTTGCGAAGAGGCTGGGGTTAGACGGTGAAGAGATGCCTGACTTTCTAGTCACTCTCCCGTCGAAAGAACGGATCAAGTGTACCCGCTATCACCGAGAGGCCATTGTCCGAATCAAAGATGAAGAGTTTTTCATCGACATAATAGAGTTCAAGGGACTCGGATTCGATGTAATCGTGGGGATGAACTGGTTGGAGCGGTACAAGGATCGAATCCTATGTGCTGAGCATCGTCTACTTCTTCGGAGTCCGACTGGGGTTACCATTTCATACCGCCAGAGGCCCAGGGAGCCTTCGACCCAGATCATCACCGCTATGGCTATGTATCGTGAGTTGTGAAGAAAGAATGATGTATACCTCTGCTATGTCCAGGACATAGAGAGAGACCCGGAGTTTAGCCTAGATGTGCCGGTAGTGTAGGAGTTTCCTGATGTCTTTCCTAAGGAACTGCCGAGCATGCTGCCAGCACGGGCAGTGGAGTTCGAGATTGAATTGGTGTCGGGAACCGGGCCAATAGCGAAGGCGCCCTACCGTATGGCTCCAGCTAAGATGACTGAGTTCAAAGAGCAGCTGCGAGACCTACTCGACAAGGGGTTTATACGCCCGAGCGTTTCACCATGGGGAGCGCCGGTCCTCTTCGTGAAGAAGAAGAACGGTAGTCTCCACCTCTGCATCGACCATAGAGAGTTGAATGCTGTTACGGTGAAAAACCGTTATCCTTTACCACGTATCGACGACCAGTTCGATCAATTGAAAGGAGCATCAGTATTCTTCAAGATCGACTTATGATCCGGTTACCACCAGATTGCTATTCGAGAGGGTGACATTGAGAAGACCGCGTTCCGAACTAGGTACGGTCACTACAAGTTCACGGTCATGCCATTTGGTTTATCCAATGCACCAGCCAAGTTTATGGACTTAATGAACCGCTTGTTCCAAGATCATTTGGACAAGTCATTGGTAGTCTTCATCGACAATATTCTTGTATATTCAAAGTCGAGGGGTGAGCATGAAAGCCACCTAAGAACTGTGTTGCAAACGTTAAGGGAGAACCAATTGTATTCAAAATTCTCCAAGTATGAATTCTCGTTGAAACAAGTTTCATTCCTTGGTCATGTTATTTCCGAGGCTGGGATCGCTGTTGATCTGGCCAAGATTGATGCAGTGCGCACCTGGCCTAGACCGAAGGCGGTTACCGACATTCGAAGTTCCTCAGTCTGGCGGGATATTTTAGGAGGTTTGTGAAGAACTTCTTCAGTGTCTCAAAGCCGATGACTTCCTTAATGAAGAAGGATGCCCCATTTGAGTGGACAGACGACTGTGAGTTCTTTCCATAGTCTCAAGGGCGCTTTGACATCTGCACCCGTGCTGACAATACCAGACGGTACAGATGGCTTTGAGGTCTACTGCGACGCATCCGGAAGAGGTATGGGTTGTGTGTTGATGCAACACGGGAAGGTCGTGGCATACGCCTCCCGACAGCTGAAGAAGCATGAAGAGAACTACCCTACCCATGACTTAGAATTGGGTGTCATTGTCTTCGCCTTGAAGATATGGCGACATCATTTGTATGGGGTTAGCGTGACAATTTATTCGGATCACAAGAGTTTAAAGTATTTGTTCACTCAGAAAGAGTTTAACAAGAGGCAAAAAAGGTGGGTCGAGTTCCTAAACGACTACGACATCAACCTTCAGTACAAAGAGGGTAAAGCAAATGTGGTAGCTGACGCATTGAGTCACCGAGCACACTCTCTCCATTCACTAGTCTCTCACTCTAGCTTGGTTGAAGAGGTGCGGAGTGCTCAGATGTCGGATCAGTACTTGCAAGAAATTAGGTAGAAGCTTATTGATGGCACATTCGAGGGCCAGAAGTATGATTTCTGACTCCACGATGATGACCTGATTAGGCTTAATGGTCGACTGTGTATTCCGAGGAGTAGCGCTGAGCTGAAGGAGCGTATACTGAGTGAATCCCACTGTTCTACTACTTCGATTCACCCTGGAGCTTCAAAGATGTATAAGGGCGTGAAACAGTATTTTTGATGAACTGGAATGAAAAAGGATGTGAATGACTATGTTGTTAGGTGTCTCACTTGTCAGAAAGTCAAGTTTGAGCACCGACAGCCTGGTGGTATGGTGCAGCCAATGCCAGTGCCAGAGTGGAAGTTCCATGACATTACCATGGACTTTGTAGTAGGGCTTCCGCCTACAAGGGGAGGTCTAAACATGATATGGGTCATTGTTGACCGACTGACCAAGGTGTCTCGATTCATACCGATGAAGGACACTTGAAAAGTGGCTAAGCTGGCAGAGCTCTTCGACTGAGAAATTGTACGACATCATGGGGTACCGAAGACTATTGTGTCTGATAGGGATACCAGATTCCTCTCGAGGTACTAGAGATCTACACGGGAAACGCTTGGTACCGAGCTGAAGTTGAGTACAGCGTTCCACCCTCAGACAGATGGTCAGAGTGAGCGCACCATCCAGACGCTCAAAGATATGTTACGTGCATGTGCACTTGACCTTCAGACCAGCTGGATTGATAAGTTGCACTTGATCGAATTTAGCTACAACAACAGTTACCATGCTTCGATCAAGATGTCTCCCTTCCAGGCTTTGTACGGTAGACCATGCTGCACGCCTTTATGCTGGGATGAGTCAAGTGAAGTGGTAATTATAGGACCCGAATATCTGGAGCAAGTACAAGCAGAAGCACGCCAGATACGAGCTAACATGAAGGCAGCTCAAGATAGACAAAATCGTATGCCGATGTGCGCTGATGTGACCTGGAGTTCACTGTGGGCGACCCGGTATTTCTTAGAGTTTCCCCCATGAAGGGTGTGTTTCGTTTTGGCCAGAAAGGCAAGTTGAGCCCAAAATATGTGGGGCCTTATGTTGTGACGGAGCGGATAGGCCCGGTAGCTTACAGGCTTGATCTGTCTGCTGAGCTGGGCAAGGTACATGATGTATTTCATGTATCATAGTTGAAGAAATATATGGCTCATCCGTCTCATGTACTTCAGCTCGAAAGGCTAATGTTAGAGCCAACCATGCAATCAGTGGAGACTCCCGTATGGATTCTGGACGCTAAGACTCGAGACACTCACCATAAGTCTGTTCGACTGGTGAAGGTCCTTTGGTCCAACCAGGAAGTCAAGGAGGCCACTTGGGAGCTGGAAGATAAAATGAGGGCAAAGTACCCATCATTGTTTACTCACTAGTTTTCGTATGTATAGGGTACGAGGCGTACCCCTTTTTAAGGGGGGTAGAGCCGTTTCGGTTATGTATGTACGACATGTATTGAATTACATTGTCTATGTTGTTATGTTATAGACCTTGAGTCTAAATGATGGTATGTTACCCAGACCTTGAGTCTGAGGGTTGTGATGTAAAGTATGTTTGTTATGGAAGTGTTGTTTTACAAGTGATCCCCGTGTTCAAATTTTAAATGATGCGTCGGAAGTGTAAACTTTGGGGACAAAGTTCTTTTAAGGGGGGTAGATTGAAATACCCCAAACCTTGATATGTTGCTTAAATATTAAACTATGGTATATTAAGGCGAAAAAGTGCCTTGGAAACATTAGTGAACAATTTAAACCATAGAAAACACAATAAAGTACCATAAAGGCAATTAGAGCAAAAACATGCTCTAAGCTTGGGATAACCTTGGTTAAGACTCAAAGAGCTTACCATGACTTTATTTGCATACTAGTGGACATGTTAAACCAATTATTAAAGAAAACCAAGCTTGAAAACAAGTTAAAACACAAAATGTGCTTTAAGTAGTCTTAAAGCATATTTTTGAAAAATTGTTTTGGAAATGGGTTTTGAGTGGCTAAATGCCCATCATTACTCTTTAATAAACATGTGTACTACTTAGTATCACATTAGGAAGTCTAAATCAATGGGAAATCAAAAATTTCACAATTATGTGCACTAATTAGTGAATAGTGCTCAAATAGTGCTAGTTTAAGACATAAGTCAACATAAATTAATTAAATGGTCAACAAAGCCATAAAATATCCTATATACTAAAGGGGGCCGGTTTTTAAGTGTGAGTCACCACACTTAGCTAGTTAAATAAGGAAGGAAGGAATGATAAAGTAAGATAACTATTTGCTTTTACTTAAATACCTTTCAAAAACTTACCTCTCACCTCATTCTCTTCTTTCCCTCTTGTTCCCACTGTCTCCAACCTTCATCCTCCCTTCTCCATCGGTTTTCCTACAGCACCTCTACCATTCTTCATCTTCTTTTTCTTGTAGCTTCTAGCTCCATGCTCCAAATTCAATTTCAAGACCACCATTCTTCTAGTTAGACCAAGCTCTACAATCTTGTCTTTTCAAATCTTCAAGAGCTCCATTTTGGTGCCATGGAGATTCACCATTGAAGGAGCAAGAACTCATCTTTTTATACCTTGTTAATCTCCTTTGCTTCAAGGTAAGGAAAACCAAAGAAAAATTACATTTCCTCTCATTTTTGTATATGACCGAGAATCACCTCTTAATGGTGCCTTCTCTTGCTCTTTTCTTAGCTTGATTCAAACTTCAAAGGACTAGGATGAGTCCTCTCTTGCTACTTAATCCAACTCTCATTCAATTCCAAGGTAAATTTCCATTTTAGTGTTTTAAAACACTTATGTAATTTAGGGTTTATGTGTGAGTTTAAGTATGAAGCTTAAAGCTCATTACCCTTACATGTGTGTGTGGTTAGAAGATTGACAAGTGATCAAGTTCCTTGCTGATTTTCAATCCAAGAAAACAAGAAAAGAAATCTTGAAGAAAAGAGGTAAATAACCTAACTTAATGTAGTTTTTGTGCCTTAGAAAATTAAGCTATATTTGCTTAATAAACTACCTAAAGAGCCAATGGGAAATGAGTTAGTGAATACCCACAAGGAGGTTATTAAGGGCATATGTGATGTTGTGTGTATTTGCAGGTCAAAGGCATTTAATATGTGGAAATTCGGTGTTTAAGATTAAGGCAATTTAAGGGCCTAAGAGCCGTGCTATTTAAGGGCCTAAATGCCAAGCAATTTAAGTTTATGCACTATGTTGTGATGTAGTGTAGTTTATGGTGTAGTTGTGTGTAAAGAACATTCTTGGTAAAGATGAATGTCTTTGATTGTTTAAAGGTGACAAACTATGTGTTTTGGTGTAAGGAAGAGTTAGTGAAGCTATGTCAAAATTTGGTGAGTGAATGGGAAGTTCTAGGTGTTTAAATGAAGTTTGGTAACCTAGGTTGTACTAGGAATTTCTAAGGGCTGATTGGTGAAAGAAAAGGGGAATTAAAGTGTTCATAAGTATTATAATGATTTAGGCATTGTTCATGGAAGTTTAGAGATCAAAAATGGTGATTAGAGATTACCAAAGTCATGGTGAGAGTGTAGTTAAGACTTGTGCAAATTTTAGTAAACAAGAGAAGAATTATGCCTTGTAAAGAATTAGGTGTGAACTTGTGGAAAAATCTTATGGAGTTTGTGTAAGGGAGATGTTGTTGAGAAATAATGCTTATGGAGTAGTTGTAATGGTGGTGAGATAACACTTTGGTTAGTTGAAGCCCTTAGGCAAAATAACTTGTTGCATGTGTAAGGAAAATGTTATAAGTGTTAGGAGTTTTGTAGGAAATTAAGTAGGTGCTTGAGGAGTTTAGAAGTGAGTTAGAAAATGAGTTTGGTGGATGATTTATGTAGGTTTAAGAGTGCCTAATGATGTTAGAACCTATTAGGAAACTTTGAGGGAAGTTTGACAAAATTTGGGAAAGTTCTGTAGTCGACCGACCCAGGGGACTAACCCTAGCTGGGTCGGTCGGACTGTAATAAGGCAGCGGGTAAGGTTCTGGAATGGACCAACCCAAGGGGTTGGGTCGGTCGGTGGGTCGATCGGGCAAAAGACAGTGAACCATAATGTTTCTGGAACGGACCGACTCAGGGTGTTGGGTCGGTCAAAAGGTCGGTCGGCCCATACTTATAAAAAAACAGAAAAGAAATGCGGCAAGTGGTAAACCCTAGTGGGTATAATGAGGATAATCAAGTGTAATTTTAAGTATAAAAACATGCCATGTAAGTATGTAAAACACTTAGTAAATTGGAAGTTAAGTAAGGTAATTAACTGACATTATTAATTATGTATAGGCGTTGCATTCGGTGGAACTCAAACGCAGCAGGGACCAAGGTATGGTTTTCTTGTAGTCTGTTTGCTATCGGTTTACACCGGCTTGTGTGTTGTTTGTTTTCTGGATGTTTATGACTTTGTAAGACTTAAAATCATGAAATGAGTTTACAGTCATTGTTATTAATGTGGAGTGTGTGTACCGGTACTGTTAACCTTGAATACGTGCTAACCGGTAGTTAACCAAACTAGGATACGTAAAAGAGCGGTACTCGATTTAACGTTTCAACTTAAGGAAAATTCTAGAGTAAATTACTCAGAACCCCCTTGAGGATTTGAGATATTAAGTTCCCCCCTCGTGTGTTTTCATAATTATTGGTAACCACCTCAAGGTTGAGGTATCTTGACTACGAGCCCCCGAACTATAACTTTATGATCAAAAAGTTAACTATGTTGACCTATATGCTTAATCACATTAATAATGTCAGGCTGGACAACAAACTGCTTAATCAACATCGTCTAACTCTCTCTCATCCCACTTTAGATGCATTTTCAAGGAAGGGTTGACATTTTTAGGAAAATTACAATGAAGATTAAGTAGTTTTTTTTGTCCAGCATGACCATATTAATATGATTAAGCTGATAGGTTAACATGTAGTTAACTTCCTGATAACAGAGTTATAGTTCGGGGGCTCGTAGTCAAAGATACCTTAACCTCAAGGTGGTTACCAGTAATTATGATAAACACAAGGGGGTTAACTGTAATATCCTAAATTCTCAAGGGAGTTCTGAGTAATTTACTCAAAATTCTAACTACGGCTATATATGAGTTAGTTGTGGTTGGTGTTATTAAAGTGTATCCCATCTCCCTTGTGTGCCTAACTGGGCCAAAACACTTACTTGTGACCTATGGTGCTAAGTTCCAACAACGGGACTACTAACAAGAGTATAACCGGGGGTGAGGAATCCGGTCGTTCTTGTCACGCGTGTATGTACGGGAGTCGATATCTGAATCAGATTCGACCCTCTTTATGTTATGGTTGTTTTTCCTTCTTGGATTACAATCACCCACAAGCTTAACCAAGGCTTACCTATCTGACTATTGATCGGACTAGGGGGATTATATGTACGGTGTGCTTGGATCACTATATCTGACACATCTTGGGGTTAAGTTATTCGTTTGACAAACAGAACGGTAACGAGTTATGTAACAAGCTTAACATGAGAGTGAGACCATTCTCTAGGCTTACCAAGTTTGACTAACTGATGTTTGGGTTGTTTTCCTGAAGTGAAACAATTCCGTTATGTTATGTGTTGTTGTTGATATGCAATTTTTATTGTTATGTTTAAGTGTGTTGTATGTTAAATTAATGTCATGTTATCATGACAATTAGCTGCGTGTATCCCAGTAGCCGACGTGCTGCACGTTAATCATACCAGCCATGGGTTGCTGAGCCCCTTTGGGGCACCATATTTCATTTTACAGGATGAGGATCGAGGAAGCGGAGTGGCTTTAGATCCTAGGTGTTATGAAATACTTTTGTTAGTTTTTGTATGTTGGGCCCGGGATGCGCCTGTGCTCCCGTGGTGGTATATTTTGGAAGTAATGGATTTACAGTAGTGGTTTGTATATATACACTCGGTATTGTTGGTTTATATGTACGTAGATATTAGAAACTAATGCTCGGGAGTCTGTGTCCATCAGACCGATACATATGTACGTATTCAGCCTTGTTAGCCACGTGGGTGGCTAACGGCGTGTAACACCGACCCGTTTTTAGTTAATGTTTACGTTGTGAATTTCCGCTGCAGTTAGCGTTATTTGTTAAGTTTAAAGTTGGGGTGTTACAATGAAGGACTGGAGAGATTGATATTTGAGATTGTTCACGTATGTGTTCCAATGACAGTAATTTTTATTATTTAAAAACAACCTATACATGATTTAACATTTTTGTCATTTATGGTAATATGCATAAATAGTATCAAATACCTGATGAGGACCAATACTACAAACTAGTTAAAGGGATGATGAGCAAAAAAAAATCGAGATCACACTCATGATCTTGTCAAGTGGTTTATAACCAGAAAACTTAAAAGGCCCGATGGTGACACTTGACAATCATGGGAGATCTACACACCAAAAACTAAGGAGAAGTGGAAAGAGTTCTACAACAAGAAGATGGCTAGTGAGGTATTATATAGCTCTAATATACAAATAAAATATTCATGCTATATATAACTATGTAAGTAAAGTGAAATGTGTTACTTTATAATATTTATCTATTAAATGCTTTACTTGATAACATGAATATCGTGGTTCACAAGTTACGAATGCAAAGAAGAATGAATATCATCACGTACTTGGTGCTGGAGGGGTTGCCATAAGAATGAAGACATGTACTACTATGGATACCCACCAGCTATGGCATATCGTTTGGAAGCTCTTACACACTAAGAAAGGCCCCAAAACCGAAGATGAAATATCAGTTCGAGAAGACGAATGAAGTTGTTGACAAGATTGTAAGTTATCTCAACTTTTTAATTGTCTTAAAATTCACTTTCTTAAGTTATTTATAGTAAGTTTTTTATACATTTAATTTACTAGGATGAGTTTAATCAGCAAGTTACACAGGAGACTTGAGCTCCTATGAGACATGATGATCAATTGTCTCGTACGCTATGGAAGAAAGATCATTCAGGGTTATTGGTGGGGTTTGGGGGGGGGGTTAATATTTCAATATGTACTACTTTTGGAAACCCTAGGTCAAGAAAAGAGAATACTCAAAGACCCACAATCTCATATAAGGACCATATGTGTATCATAAATGATATGAGAGAGCAGTGGAAGCAAGAGGTCATTGTTGAATTACGCTAGAGTAGTGCTACAACCCAGCCATTATTTATTATAATGATCCTCCACCAATCCCAACCCATGAGATACTGCCCCAGTTGGACCGAGGACAAGCGTCCAATCTGTCGACCCATACCCTTACGCAGATCTACAGGTAATTCACGCTTTCTTTAATTGTTTTAATTTGTCATATCTTCTAGTATACATTTTATATATTCATCCTCTAGTATTTTTATGAAATTGTAGAAACCGTTAGATTGTAACCTTATGCTCTCACTAGGGATGGCAACAGGTCGGGTTCGGGTTGGGTGATACTCCACCCGACCCGTCACCCGTTTTTCACCCACACCACGCGATCCAATCCGTCACCCGCAACTTCATCACCCGACCCGATCAAGCTAGACGGAGACCCCGTCTTTCTTTGCATGATAGCCATGTGATAAAATGATTTAAACGAAAAGAATCCTGATTTTGTCCTGCTCCAAATCCACGAGTCTTGACTGCTCACTTGGCTCAAGGGGATGTTGATGATTTCTTTTGCTTCCTCTTCGCTAAACCACTCTCTTATTTTCTCTTCTTTCCAAGTTCTTGTACTCTGATTAATAAAGTTTCTAACCATCTGGTTATTCTCAATCTCATCTCTGGATTTTAGGCACCAAGAATTTCACCACCTTTTTTGGTAACCATCTGTCGGTAATGTCTGTTGACCATCCATTTCCAATGCTCCTTTTTTCACTGAATTTTAGGATAGGAAGGGTACCAAACAATGACCACCACATCTAGCTCGGTCTCCATCCTAACTGGGCCTCAAGGAGTGATGTTGTTGCCAAATATTTTGCTTTGATAACTCTCAACGTCAGAAGCTCTGGGCTAGTTAGAATTCTTCAAGCTTGTCTAGCAATCAAAGCTTCATTGAATTTTCCCAGCTCTCTGAACCCCATGTCGCCTTCATTTTCCTTCTTACTTAAGGATTTCCAGGATTTCCACGCAAGACCCTTACAACTACCCCTAGAGCCTTTCCATCAGAACATTCTGATGCTAGCTTCAATATTATCATAAAAGGATTTAGGGAGTTTAATGATCGCCATCACATAGATCGGGTTGCCTGTAAAATGCTTTTGATCAAGGTCATTCTCCCTGCCTGGCTGCCTGGGACAGTTTACCTGACCAACTTTGAATTCTTTTCTGCACTCTCTCCTTAATATAAGCAAAAAATTCCTTTCTCTGTCTCCCAATCCTCAAGGGGAGACCCAGGTACATACCCAGGTCCAGCACTTCCCATATGTCCAGAACTTCACACACCACAGCTTTGTCTAATCGTGTCACCCCTTTTGAAAAGAGAATACTCGATTTCTCTTTACTGATGATCTAACTTGAAGCCTCCAGGAAATCATCGAGTATTTCCTTGATCATTTTTGCTCCATCCTTTGTGACCTTTCCAAAAATAATATAACCGTATGCAAAACATATTGTATTAATCTCAGGGGCACCCCTACATACAACAATACCATCACAGTTACCAGCCAAGTTAGCATTTCTAATGCTAGAAATAAGAGCCTCCATACAAACTAAGAACAAATATGGGGTTATTAGGTCCTCTGCCTCAATCCCCTCTAGGGAGTGAAGCATTTTCCTGGGACACCATTAATTTGTACCACCATAGAAGTTGAGGTTACCGTATTTTTGACAACTTCAAACCATCTGCCTCGAAACCCCATGCTTCCCATAATCTCAAATAGGAACTTCCATTTGACTTTATCATAAGCCTTGGCTAGATCAATTTTGAGCGCAAAACTGACTTTCCCCACAGCAAATGAGTGCTTCATGTAATGAAGAATTTCATGCGCTACTGCCACGTTATCAGTGATAAATCTTCTTAAAATGAAAGTCGACAGCTTCGAAGATATATCTCATTCATGAATCCCTTTACCCGATTCACTAAAAGTTTGGAGGCCATTCTATACACGGTGTTACAGAGTGTAATGTGTCTATAATTACTCATTGTGTTAGCACCAGGCTTTTTTGGAATCAAAATGAGGTGGGTATGGTTGAGGCCCTCAGGTACACTCCCCTTATTCAGAAACTTAAGCACAATTGAAATGAAATCATCTTTAATCCTGTTTGGACCCGGGGCTTTGCCTTTTTTTTATTTATTTAACAGGTGCCACCACTTCCTCTTCATCGAAAGGTATGTTCATCTAGTCGAGCAACTCCTTACTTATTCTATTTTTGACTACTGCCTGCAAGTGCTTGAAACCCGTAAGTGCTCCTGATGCGTCCCCGACGTGTCATGGACGTATCGTGGACTCTAATAAAACTTGATGGACAAGAGGCAACAATTAAACTGAAAACACATTTCGATTGAGAATTTACACACACGAAATTCGTTCAACCTCCCTTGCCCCACACACGGACTCCTGGGATAGTTTTGACTTTACCCCTAAAGTCGTCAACCCTCTCCTGACTATCGGCCTACGGTTCACCAACCGTTCCCCCACCTGTCGTCCTATCAAATACCCAATGTATTGATACTCTAACCCAGTCCTCACTAGCTCACCAACTTTCTAGAACTTACACACACTCCTAAGTCGGATCCACACTTGCCCAGATTATCTCTATCTTTTCTCTCGTACAGGGCTTATGTTACAAGGAACATTAAGGCACATATTTATACAAGTTAGTTGAGATGCCAACTAACAACCTAGGAGTTGTAGACTCTAAGAGTAGAATACTCATCCTTCTACAAATATAATATCCGCACCCTACTGTAGACTTTCGTCCAACTTGATCTGGAGCCACCAGTACATGTGTTGCCTTGTGAATGGGCAAGTTTACGGTGCGTCTCCCAAGTTGGCCGGTCACCACTTGCACACTTCAACTTGATTGAACTTGTCTGCTCATTAATGTTCATAAATGCTCTCTTCTGAAGTATTACGGCTATGTAATGATGTTCATCAATAGCCTTTGTTTATCTTGTTATCTTGTACATTAATGAGATACACCTTTTGTTGTGAGCTTGTCATGAGCAAGTTGCTTGTGTGGATGTGTATAATCCGAGTGAGTTTGTCGACGTTGCTAACTCCATTTGGTCCTTGTTTAATGTCTGATGTAAGAGATATGTGATGGTGTAGTTCTTGACTGCCTGTGTCTTGCTAGACGTCCTCAGGAGCTCTCACCGACAGGTGCCCTGGTAGAGCACATGTCGTGGATTGAGCGCACTTTCAACCTTGATTGCTAAGCCACTTATTCACCTGTCTATCTGAAATCATGAATCTTGACAAACGCATTAGATAGACAATTCAAGGTTTGCTATCATCAAAACTAAAGGATCTTGTCTTAACAATTTCCCCCTTTTTGATGATGGCAACCTATATACTCATATGTACTTGGCAATCAAAAATTGAGAGATTCCCCCTAAGAAGGATTCCCCTTGAGTTTATTAAGGGTTTTTAAGAATGAAAGAATTTGAACGAATGATAGCAATGATAGCATAAGTGACAACTTTTATGTTATGCATAAGTGATAGCTTTTATGTTATACCATAGATAAGGTTTCATTCAGATGATACATAATACAAGGACGATAGACATAGTCTCACAGGTACTCTCACAAGTACATATACTTTTCTTTCCCTCTTTGCCATACAGTAAAATAGGGAGCAACTACACGACGTAAGATGTTGTAAATGCCATGACATTCCATAGATTACAAACTACAAAAAATGATCAAGATAATCTAGATGGAGTGACGTAGTTGGGTATCCCATTCATAATCCTTTGAGCAAGTAGGCTCTTCCTTCGAAAAAACCGGCTTTAATCCAAGAAGGTTTGGCTTTGGTTGTGTTGATCAAAGGTGATTCAGCTTTGGTAGAAAGGTCAGACTCATCAGAATCTATGGAGAACTCCATGCAGTGTGGAGAACGTGATTGTGATAGAGTGATACTTGAGGTGACAAACCAAGCTGTAAGGGAGTCGGAGTCTGGTTGAACATAGCTTTGGGCGACGTATTTCTTTAGGTGTCTGGTGGTCATAAACTTGCGAATGGTGGAGTCAATGGTTTGCTCATTTGAGCTGGAAGAGCTTTGTGGGTATTGAGTCATTGCGTGAGATGATTGTGAGTGGTAAAAAGAGTGAGCAAGTTTTATAGACACTTTGGATATGCTCAACGACTGATCGGTGAGTGGCATTTAATGAGATTGTAACACCCCTACTGAAAACTTTAACAATAAACCAAACTGCAACGGAAATTAGAACTTAAACATAACTAAACGAGCCGGTGTTACACGCCGTTAGCCACCCACGTGGCTAACAAGGCTAACTACGCACATGTGTACCGGTCTGATGGACACGGACTCCCGAGCAATAGGTACTAACATCCATATATATACACAACCAACAATACCGAGTATTTATTTACAAACCGTCACTGTAAATCTATCACTGACAAAATGTACCGCCACTGCAATTCTAACGATACCAAAATATAGCACCACGGGAGCACAGGCGCATCTAGGGCCCAACATCCAAAAACTACCAAAAGTACAACATTACACCTAGGATCTAAAACCACTCCGCTTCCTCGATCCTCATCCTGCAAAATAAAATATGGTGCCCCAAAGGGGCTCAGCAACCCATGGCTGGTATGGCTAACGTGCAGCCCGTCGGCTACCGGGATACACGCAACCAATTGTCATGATAACATGGCATTGATTTTAACATACAACTTACGTAACATAGCAACAAGCATTGCATCACAACAACAACACATAACATAATGGGAACGGTTCTCTTCAGGTACCGAACCAATAATTACCCCCTAGTCCGATCAATAGTCAGATAGGCAAGCCTTGGTTAAGCTTGTGGGTGATTGTAATCTAAGAAGGAAAAACAACCATAACATAAAGAGAGGCGAATCTGATGCAGATATCAACTCTCGTACATACACGCGTGACCGGAACGACCGGATTCCTCACTCCCCAGTTAACCACTTGTTAGAAGTCCCATTAATGGAACTTGACACATCTAATCACAAATAAGTATTTAGGTCCAGTTAGGCACACAAGGGAGATGAGATGTAATTAAAACACATACCACAACTAGCTCATACACAGCCGTGGTTAGAACGTTCCTTGGGTCGAAACGTTAAACCGAGTACCGCTCTCTTACGTGTCCTAGTTTAGTTAACTAGCGGGTTAGTATGTATTCGAGGTTAACGGTGCCGGTACACTCACGCCAAAATAATAACAATGACTGTAAACTCATTTCATGATTTAAGTATTACAAAGTCATAAACATACAGAAAATAAACAACACACAAGCCAGTGTAAATCGGTAGGCAACAGACTGCAAGAAAACCATACCTTGGTCCTTGTTGTGTTCGAGTTCCACCAAAGGTAGTTCCTATACATAATTAATAAGGTCGGTTAATTACCTTAATATCTTTCAATTTTACTAAGTGTTTATATACTTACATGACATGTTTTACAATTAAACTTACATTTGATTATCCTCATTATACCCACTAGGGTTTACTACATAAGTCACATTTCTTTTCTGTTTTTTTAACAAGTATGGGTCGACCGACCCACCGACCGACCCAACCCCCTGGGTCGGTCCATTCCAGTAACATTCGGACTCACTGATTTTTGCCCGACCGACCCAAGCCTATTCTGACCGACCCAAAGCCCTCTGGGTCAGTCCATTCCAGAAACATTTTTGTTCGTTGTCTTTAGCCCGACCAACCCAACCCCCTGGGTCGGTCGATTCCAGAAACATTTCCCGTTGCCTTATTACAGTCCGACCGACCCAGCCAGGGTCGGTCCCCTGGGTCGGTCGACTGCAGAAACTTCCCAAAACTTGTCAAACTTTCTCCAAACTTTTCCTCAAGCCTCCTATTATGTTCTAACATCATTTGGCACACTTAAACCTTCATATAACATCCACCAAACTCATTTTATAACTCACTTCTAAACTCCTTAAACACTTACTCATTTTCTTACAAAATTCCTAACACTTGTAATATTTTTCCTTAAGTTCCTAAA
Source organism: Limonium bicolor (assembly GCA_023374045.1). Lineage (NCBI taxonomy): Eukaryota > Viridiplantae > Streptophyta > Magnoliopsida > Caryophyllales > Plumbaginaceae > Limonium > Limonium bicolor. The sequence goes on from CM041779.1 coordinate 165,851,676, forward strand.
TGGTATACCATACCAAAAATCTCAACTAACCAAATTGTTCTCCTTATCACCACTATAATTCTTCCAAAAGTATTATTCCTCACTAAGACCTCCTTACACAAACTTCTCAAGACTTCTTTCCACAAGTTCAAAACTTCCTCCTTTACAAGACATTATCCTTTCCTTGTTTACCCAAGTTTGCACAAGTCCTAAATATGTTTCCACCATGACTTTGGAGTATCTTAAATCACCCTTTTTAATCTCTACACTTCCAAGACAAAGCCTAAGTCATCTTAACAATTATAAACACTCAAATTCCCTTTTCTTTCACCAAATCCACCTTTAACACTTCCTAGTACAACCTTGGTCACCAAACTTCATTTAAACGCCTAAACTTCTTGTTTCCTACTCAAATTTTGACATACCATCACTAGCATTTTCTTACACCAAAACACATAGTTTTTCACCTTCAAACAATCAAGAACATTCATCCATACAAGAAATGTTCTTTACACACAACTAAATCTTTAAACTACACTACATCACAATATAGTGCATAATCTTAAATTGCTTGGCACTTAGGCCCTTAAATAACATGGCTCTTAGGCCCTTAAATTGCATAAAGCTTAAACACTGAATTTCCTCATACTAAATGCCTTTGACCTACAAATACACACAACATAACATATGCCCTTAATAACATCCTTGTTGGTATTTTTCTATCTCATTTCCCATTGGCTCCTTAGGTAGTTTATTAAGGATTTTAAAGCTCAATTACCTAAGATACATTAACCACATTAAGTTAGGTTACTTACCTCTTTTCTCCAAGGTTTCTTTCCCTGTTTTCTTGGATTGAAAATCAGCAAGGAACTTGATCACTTGTCAACCTTCTATCCACACACACATATAAGGGTAATGAGCTTTAAGATTCATACTTAAACTCATATATAAACCCTAGTTTTACATAAGTGTTTTAAACATTAAAATAGAAGTTTACCTTGGAATTTAATGAGAATTGGATTAAGTAGCAAGAGAGGACTCCTCCTAGTCCTTTGATGAAATACCCTGAACTTAATTAGGGTGATTAAATTACTCTAATATGATATTGAGGGCCTATTAGTGCCTAATGAGTTTTGGTAAAAAGAATAAATCCAAAAGAAACAAGAAAAACGCTTAAAAAGTGAGAAACGCTAAATTGGGCGTTAAGTGACCCTAGGAGAAAAACAACCTTAACAAGGGTATTTGATGGAATTGAAAGGCTTAATAATGCCTAAATAATATATGGGAACAATTCCCAAAGAAAACGGATCTAAATAATGTATTAAAACAATAATAAAGCTTTAGCGCACATTTTTTGAGAAAACCCGAAAACGTGACTTTAAGTGGTCAAACGAACCCGTATAAAAATTATAGTTCATAAAATAACTATAAATAAACATTAATGGAAGCTTAATAGCCTTTAAAATTAAAGAAACGAGAAAATTCCGGAAAATGGGCCCGATTAGTGAATAGTGCTAAAACCGGGTAAATAAACGAGCGTTTTCTGTAAAAGACAAAAAACGCTCCAGCTGGTACATACATGTGGGACCAGTTTTTAAATATTAAACAGCCCCCTACACACACTAATAAGCTAGAAAGAAAAAGAAAGAAATAAAAGAAAAGGAAAAAGTTACATAAAGTAACTTTTTCTCTCTCTCCCCTCATTTCCTCCTCCCTCACGTACTGCCCTCTCTTCCTCCTCCCTCTCTCTGCCGATTCTCTCTTCTTCCTGCTCCTCCCATGGTGATTTTTGCAGCCTCTCAAAACTCTCCACTTCTCTTCCTTGTACAAGCTACATTCATGCTCCAAATCCAAAAATAATTACATATTCAAACTCCTTTCATCATCCTCTATCATTCTCTCTTTTTAAAATTCCAAAAGGATGAAGTTGACCTCCATGGGTTTTTCCCATTTGAAGAGAAAATGGCATCATCTTGTAGCTTGGAGTCTCCTCTTTCAAACAAGGTAAAAAGTTTCAAGAGAAAAACTCATTTTCCCCATTTTCATGCCTTGGCCGATTTTGGATTCTTCTAATACCTTGTTTTCCTTCTTGATTTGAGCACTCATTAAACCTCCAATGGTGGTTGGAAGCCTTTCCTTCATTGTTGATCAAAAACCCATTTCTAGGGTTTCAAGGTAAATGACCAATCTTAGTGTCCTAAGCCTCTTAATTTATGAGTTTAGTGTTTTTGATTAAACTCATTCCCTTTGCTTGATAATTGGGTTGGAGCTTTGCAAATTACATTGCCCAATTTGACCGAGATGAGAAGAGAAGGAGGGAAGGAGAATTAAAATGGAAATTTGAGGAGCTTAAGGTAAGAAATCCACCTTAAGGTTTATTTTCAATGCTTTAAGGATTTGGGATGGGCTAAATTAAATAATGAACCCAAATTATGTGAAATAATGTGTTGGTTGGTATTTGAGAGAGAAATGTGAAGTTGTGTTGAATTAAAGGCCTAAGTGCCATTGTATTTAAGATTTGAGCTATATTGTTGTTTGAAGGGATTTTGGTAAATTTTGGATTGATATGGTGTGCTGGTAGGACCCTTATGGGTGTGGCTAGATTAGGAATGTAAATTGATGTGAATTGATGGTTTGGGAGATGTTAAGCTTATGGGGAGGTTATGGCAAAATTTTGGTAGAAAAATAAGTGTTTTAAGATGACTTAGTGAATGGGAAAGCCAAGGTGTGTATTGGGTTGAGTAGAGATGTTTAATAACCTTGAGATGGTAAATGGAGGATGAATATGTGAGTGTATAAAATCTGTAGCATAATGAGGGTTGGTAACTTGGAATTTCTAGGAAAAGTGTTAGTGCTTATAGTCATGGAAATGGAGAGTGAACTTGGTTATAGACAATGCAAATGGCCGGGAAGGTGTGGTGAAGGTAAATAAGAGGTATGGAAAGGTGGTAGAAGATTGTAACCCACTAAGGAGAAGTTAGACATGCACTGGTGTGCAAATGTAACAGTAAGGGTGAAAAATTTGTAGAGAATGAGCTAGGTTTTGAGTATGGATTTAACCAATGGGTTGAAATGGTTTAGAGCATGTTTTAAGGTGGTTAAACATGAGGGAAATGTGTGGAAAGATTAGCAAATGATTAGAGGTGAATTAGGGGTTGAAAACTGGTGAAAAACTGTAAAATTTGACAGTTCCAGGGCTGGTCCGGGTTTACAAATCGGTACACAAACCCGGACCACCCCAAAAACTAGGTAGAGAGTCACCATAGAGGCTGGTCCGGGTTTGTATCCCAGTACACAAACACGGACCATAGCAAAAACATGCCAGAATCGTATTTCAGAGGTTGGTCCGGGTTTGTAACCCCGGACACAAACCCGGACCAAGGCAAAAATTGAACAAAATGTGTTTTAATGGGTTTTAAACATGGGGGATTGATTGATATTGGTTTTAGATGATGTTAGGGAGTTGTTTGGTGACCTTTAAAGGTCCTAAGAAGTATAAACAAGTATGAGGAGTGATTGAGATAGTTGGGAGTCTAAGAGCACATAAACTAAACCAAAGAATAATGGGTTAACGGGGTTAATTACGGGAGTACTAGTCTACATACCGTAGTATTTTAAATTGATGGAGATGTTTGAAATATTATCAGTGAATCAAGAGTAAGACTCGAGGAACAAGTGTGAACCAAGGAACATGAGAACACCCGGTAAAGTTAACCCCGGTGAAAGGTATGATTTCCTCATGCTCTGTATCCTAACTTGGTTACCCCGATTTGTGTGCTTGTTTGATTGTGTGATCACCTAACAAGATAAATGCACGAATCGGTTTGTGTGCCCTTATGAGTGCTTGTAGGGTATTGATGTTTGTTGGATTGTGTTCTTTCAATTAAAGTTTGTATAATTCGTGAAATGTGAATTGTGAATGAATTGCCGAATGTTGATTGTGTATGGTAGAGCGACTCATAGTTGGGTCTTGTTTGATTCATGACTCGTGGGAAGAGTCATGTTGTGAATTGACGAAAACGTGTAAACACACTAAAACTATCAAACCAAGAAATGGTAACATAAACCTATGAACTCACTTGAATTACGAGAAAGTATACGAGAGTAGTAACCTCCCGATAACGGTTAGATAACCGAATTAATTCAATCCACACAATAAACAATAGTGGAAGTATATGAGTAACCTCTTTCTAGAGGAGTGATAATTGTTCAAATCATGAACCTTGAGTAAAGTAAAGCATGGTAAGGGATCACCAAACCCCTTAGAGATATAGTCAAACCCCAATGAGAGGAACCGACTAAAATGAATAATGTCCCGAACATGAGAGTATTCGATAAGTTGGTTAAAACCCTAAATCTTAGAATACTTGACATTGAGAATTCCCTAAGCTAATGGAGGATATTGAGAGAGATACTTCTGGGCTAATCTATGAGATTGAGTAATGACTCCGAGAGAAGAGTTTTTGGAATTTGAGTAGTCCGGTAGTGAATCAGATATTTGAGAATTTGAGGAGCTAACCGTATAGCCCCTTTTGTATTTGAGCCCGGTGGTGGGTCTTGTGTATGACCCTGCCCGGAGGTCATGAGAATGACTTAACATATATCTTGAGTATTGAGTATTGAATGGTGAACTTGAGTATTGAGTATGTGAGTATTGAAAATGGAGCGGTGACTTGAGAACTTGGAAATTGAGTTGAGCCTTGTAGGCCTTGTGATATTGTGAGTAAGAGTACCCAAGAGAGTGGACAAGACAATGAGCAAATGAGTAAGGCGTAGAGAGGTAGAAACCTTCAAGCCTAAGTATATAAGAAACTAAACTAACTCCTTGATGTGAGTGTTGGTCTTTGTGTGGTTGTGAACTTGATTGCGAATGTACATATATAATGTATGTTGTATACATGTTGATTGAAATATAATGAATCGCACACTCTCGACCAATTAGTCGGCGTACCCTCGCTAGTACGCGGGGTATGCGGAAGTCATATGCAGCGTAAGCTGAGCCCCTTGGGGCAATGTTTTTATTTTCCAGGTACATTGAAGCCGTCAACCGTTCGAGAATAGGTCGGGGTTGCTATTGAATATGGGTAGTCGTTTAAGTATTCAAATTTGTTGTATTGTGGATTTGTAAGACCGAAAGGTCATTGGTAGACTTGGGAATTGTAGATACTCAGTTTAGAACTGTATGGAGATTGTATTTGTATATTGTGGAATGGAAGTTGTATTTGGTTCGGGAATTGATTAAGTAATGGAAGTATCTTTTGCATAGTGTACTTGGTAAAGACCCATCAGACCGATATTGTATTTGTTGTTGTAATTGAGTTTGGATTTGGCCTTGTTGGTCACGTGGGTGACTAACGGCATTGTATCACCCCCGGTTGTAGTTTGAATTCCGCTGCGTTGTTGTTGGTAATTGAGACGGGTTAGGAGATAATGACTGGATTACCGGTAGGGGTGTTACAAAAAGTGGTATCAGAGCGAAGTATCGCTCTGATGGTCTAAATACCGAGTTTAGGAAAATACCGAGTTAGGAATTAGAGACTTAGGGCTAAGGGTTGAGTGTTAGCGTGTGAGGTACGCTAGATAGGAACTTCCAGTGTGGTCTGGATACCTACATAACCAATCCCGCCCTCCGCAACCCCCGTTTTAAAGTTGGGGAAAGAACGCCAGAGAGATGGAAAGACCTCTCATACTCGGGAAAACCGATCTGGCAGTTGTAGAATAAACTTTGCAAAGAGAAAGAAACTGTCATACGGTAGATTCCAAGAGTTGGGAATCCCAAAGACGGTTCCCGTTTGAATGACAATAACCGTACAGAACGGCAAAAGATTGAAGATCCTAATACAGGATAATGGAATTTGCGGTACCATGGGGCGGCGTGCTCCGCAGTCGCAAGAACCATGCACAGCCAACGCTTGACAATACCGTCAACAACATACCACTGACTGAGGAATCAATCAAAGTTGGATAACTCCAAACCTACAACACCAAAGGGTGGTAATACCCAAATAACATAGTTCAGACAACTATGAGAGTAATCATTAAGCTTACGCCAACAGGACTACCACGTAGTTCCTAAGGATCAAATAAACCTCGGTAACCACAACTAAATGTGGGAGCGAGCTATGGAGCAAGGTACATGGAGTACCACAAGGATTGGGAAGCACCCAAATTATCAACAATCTTGTCGAGGACACTGAGAAGACACTCAGAGAGTTGATCACTAAGATCAAAAATGGATGGAAGATCCAATAAAGTCACCAAATTTGGATGGAAACAACAGCATAACCAGTGTTTGTTAACCTAAAAACCGACGTACCCGCGCACTTGCCAAGGCAAGTGCAGCAACAACAAGACAAGTTGGAAGACTTTAGACAACCGACACGTGCTTACTAAAGCACCAGCAGATGGATGAAGCAAATATAGGATCACTAATCCTAAGAATTTTGAGAACGAAGCCTTGGAAAGGCCTAACGGCCTGACCATTATATTAACAAACATACCAGTTAGCAGGAAGCTGGACTTGGTCAAGACCTCAAACATGGCAACGCCATGAAGATTTTCTTTTAAACTCAAGATTTTATTTCAGACCCAAAATTTTTCTTTCAATTTCTTTTAAACCTCAGATTTTAAAACCAAACCAGAAGAATCATGGTGAGTATCATAGAATGATACAAGAGGAGTTAACAATAGAATACTTCACCTAGGCGTGTGACGAGCACTACGAGTGTACCCAATTACGGGATGTGGGACAACCGCACTCCGAAGGAGCATGCGGGCCTGACAAACCCTTATGCGAGTTAGTCAGGTAAGTGGTAACGTACCAATAAGGTACCCCACGTATGTATACATGTAGTGTACAAAACACGGGAAGTAGTCAGCTCCGTTCTACGGATCATAAGGTATTTGCAAACCAAAACAGTTGAATACCTCAAATGACCGAAGAACCCAGATAAACTTATAAGCTAAAGGAGTCAAGAACTCACCCCAGGAGAATGATTAAGAGTTAGGAAGTGCGAAAATCACTAGTAATTAACTAAAGACATTGGATATGTCTCCAGCGTTTGAAACAAAAGCACGGAATAGCCGGAATGGATACCCGGTCTAAACACACTAAGGCAACGCCTAACCTGAACACACCAATGTTCAAGAAATAAAGTGAAAACCCAGAGTGATCATCTAAGGTACCGGAGGATACCGTTCACCACTGAAGGAAATACCAACTGGTTAAAACCATAAGAGAAGTATCCATAGTCTACCCTGAGAACAGGAGACGTATGACCCCAAACGGGACAATTTGAAATCCGAACCGCAATGCGGAGTAAACTGAACACACTCAAATGCTAGCCGAATGTAACGGCATAATCAACAACACCCAGGATCAATCCATAAAGGGGATCAAAGTCAACATAGTCAAACGAAGTGTCGTAATAAGAACACCAGAGCTGTAACGAACACTCGGTTGGAACACCGAAGGGATCCCACTTACCCAGGGGATACCCTGAATGGTTGAAAGGTACCAATTAATACCTAGACACTAAAAGGGCATCCAACGGACAGAAGCGTGATACACTGATCCTATCAAGGAGCCCTATAATACCTCATAACCATTTGATGGTATACGGAGAAACAATGCTTGTGAACAGCCTAAGATGAGCAGAGCTCTAGGCGATGAGGCTAGTACGCCACGAAACCACTACTATACAATTCAACGGTTGCAAAACCATTGTGAACCGTATGGAGAGTTGCCAAGAACGGCACCAGTAAGATTGTTTAATAACCAACGGGCAAGGATACCCCTCGTGAATGTGGTACCGCAAGAGCGGTGAACTTACAGATCCCAAAGAAGAGGATACCGTCAATAAAAGTCTGAAAACATATCCCTTTCAGAACTACTAATGTAGTGAAGCTTGAGCATACAATTAATGCCAAGCAAAGTGGAAATATGCTACCATTGCAATTATTGGAAATTGAAGAGTAACCAGTTTAGAAGGAATGATGTATGGGTATAACCTGAAGCATAAAACCGATAACACCCAAGAGCTCAGAAATATGAAACAATGTCATATTCTATAAACAACCAAGAAAATGGCGAACCATTGCCTAGATGGTGGTAGAACATGAGCAGAAGCTAATGAAATAGCGGATGCCATGGGAACCAAAGTTGTAAACAAATACAAACATGGTGCGCAGCAAGCGACCAATACATATGAATAAATCATACAATGAGATGGAGTTGACGAATAAAGATGGTAGACAGACCGAGTAACAAGAAAACAATATTCATTCCTATTGCAACCTCACAAGGGATTTACTGCCCAGGGGTTTACGCCTCTGCACTCTGTAGGACTGAGTGTTTTGGTATTGCGCTTGTGCAGTAATGATCGAGTGGGATAGCTAGGAAGTTGGGAAGATGACGATTGTGGTAAAAGGTAGAAGAAAACGTTCGAATTCATAAGGAACGAAGCATAGGAAATGCAAGGTCATAATTCAGAAGCTACTGACAATAGAGGAAGCACTACAACTAAGTAGCGGCTTAACCTCAACCGACAGCATGTCGGGAGAACCAAGTGAATAATCACTCAAGTACACAACAGTATGTATATGGATTCCTAAAGAGCTGGATAGAAAATCCGAAGCTCATTGAATTCGCGTACGGTAAAAGAATACCACACTTGATTGATAAACCCAAGTTATCAGGGTCGCGCAGTAGAAGCTAGTGGGCCCAAATTCTATGGTTTAGTACACCTAATGAATAAATGGCTAATTATCAATGTCTTGAAGCCTCTAAGGCTAGAACCAAACCCGTTTAAGAGTTAAACAAACTCCAATGAGAATTCTTGGTGCAGGGACTAACCAACAATATGGTTAAGACCCTTTGACCAGAATACATTGTATAATAGACCGCATGGAAGTTAGAACACTCCATGACGGCTGATGCCTTTGACCTATGTCCAATGTTGACACATGGTAGATTACGTGGGCGTAATCCCTTTTTAAGGGGGGTAGGGCGAAAACCGCGAAATGTATGTTTTATGTGATGGTGCGTAAAATGCAATGCGCATAGCGCAAGAGAATCTGTTTTGAATGACTGGTACCTATGTTACATAGACATTTGTATCCACTCATTGTGTAAACTTGAGTATTTGTGAGATTTGAAGTGGAAAGGAGTATTGATTGTGAAAATTGGAGGTGAATGGAGTAGAGAAACTCCATGGGGAATGAGAACCCCGATTGATAATAATTTGGGAAATTAGTACGTTTGAGGAAATTGATGAGTATGTTTGAGGAGTTTGATGAGTATGTTGGGAGATTTGAGGAGTATAAATCGGTATGAAACCGTTGTTGAACCTAGTGGGAATTGAGTCCCCTAGGTGACTTGAGTTTATTTGATTTTTCTTGTAAATGATTGAGGATAGAAATTGATTTTACTTGTGAACTATTGGAGGATAGGAAACTAATTGGAAAACTAACTTTTGTAATTCGTGGGTATAGAGGTTGAAGATAGGTTGAGTAATAATTGACGAGGTGGCTAGAAAGTAATAATGGATGGGATGACTAGCAAGTAAATAAATGAATTCTAGAAATTGGTAAATGTATGGTTGTATGAGTATGACTAGAAAGATTAAGAAGATAGAAAATGAAATAATGATTGACTATTTGATTGTGTGAATTGAGGTGGGAGGTGGAACTTGATTTGCTAGCGATCAAGGGAAACCGAACACCAAAGTGGGGTGGATAGATAGTTCAACACCAATGCTGATCACATTGGGGTTAAAGGACTCTTGAAGCTCCTTATAAGTGGCCACAAGTAATCACACTAGTAATAGGTGAAACTAACGTAAATTGGAACTTGGAGTTGCATGGAAGTTTCAAAATGAATTTCCAAAATGATTTTCTTCAAACTTGAGAATGAGGATTGGTTTTGAAACCACTCCCACGGGAGCTAGTGGATCTTCCATGGCTAGGCACGGGTATCCGGTTGAATCATGGAGGTAAAGCTAGTTGTGAGTCGGTGGAGGTGTTGAATAGTTTTGAAACCACTACAACGGACGAGCAAGGGTACTAAGTGACCTGTAGGACGCTTGTAGTGTGTGTTTTGTATTTGTCCAAGGGCCGCCGGATATGAGTAGTCCGGTCAGGGAAGAGTACCCACTTTGGAGCCTGAGGATGCTCTAGAGTTGCAAATGATTTTGATCATAACCAAAGGACTGTAGAGCCAGAAAGAGTAAGTGCTCAATGTCATGACGGTCGTGAACCAGAGAGCGTAAGTGTTCAAACGTGACCGGTACCTGAGGGATCACTCGATTTGGGGGAGGACTTAGTGCCTAATTGTCTGCGGATGGACCCCCATTGAGAGATTTGGGCAAAGATATTTTTGGTTGCTATGCATGCTTGACATGTTGTGTGAAGGTGTGGTACGTATTCAGTCAGTCATTGGAGTCTGACAGGTTGTAGAGAGAGTATAACCTTAGTATTGAGTACCTTGGTGACTAACAACCTTAGACTCACTAACTTTGTGGGCAAAGTTCTTTAAGGGGGGTAGATTGAAATATCCCGAACTTAATTAGGGTGATTAAATTACTCTAATACGATATTGAGGGGCTATTAGTGCCTAATGAGTTTTGGTAAAAAGAATAAATCCAAAAGAAACAAGAAAAACGCTTAAAAAGTGAAAAACGCTAAATTGGGCATTAAGTGACCCTAGGAGAAAAACAACCTTAAAAAGGGTATTTGATGAATTTGAAAGGCTTAATAATTCCTAAATAATATATGGGAACATTTCCCGAAGAAAACGGATCTAAATAATGTATTAAAACGCTAATAAAGCTTTAGCGCACGTTTTTCAAGAAAACCCAAAAACTTAACTTTAAGTGGTCAAACGAACCCGTAAAAAAATTATAGTTCATCAAATAACTATAAATAAACATTAATGGAAGCTTAATATCCATTAAAATTAAAGAAACGAGAAAATTCCGGAAAACGGGCCCTGTTAGTGAATAGTGCTAAAACCGGGTAAATAAACGAGCATTTTCTGTAAAAGACGAAAAACGCTCCAGCTGGTACATACATGTGGGACCGGTTTTTAAATATTAAACAGCCCCCTCACACACACTAATAAGCTAGAAAGAAAAAGAAAGAAAGAAAAGAAAAGGAAAAAGTTACATAAAGTAACTTTTTCTCTCTCTCCCTCTCATTTCCTCCTCCCTCACGTACTGCCCTCTCTTCCTCCTCCCTCTCTCTGCCGATTCTCTCTTCTTCCTGCTCCTCCCATGGCGATTTTTGCAGCCTCTCCAAACTCCCCACTTCTCTTCCTTGTACAAGCTACATTCATGCTCCAAATCCAAAAATAATTACATATTCGAACTCCTTTCATCATCCTCTATCATTCTCTCTTTTTAAAATTCCAAAAGGATGAAGTTGACCTCCATGGGTTTTTCCCATTTGAAGAGAAAATGGCACCATCTTGTAGCTTGGAGTCTCCTCTTTCAAACAAGGTAAAAAGTTTCAAGAGAAAAACTCATTTTCCCCATTTTCATGCCTTGGCCGATTTTGGCTTCTTCTAATACCTTGTTTTCCTTCTTTATTTGAGCACTCATTAAACCTCCAATGGTGGTTGAAAGCCTTTCCTTCATTGTTGATCAAAAACTCATTTCTAGGGTTTCAAGGTAAATGACCAATCTTAGTGTCCTAAGCCTCTTAATTTATGAGTTTAGTGTTTTTGATTAAACTCATTCCCATTGCTTGATGATTGGGTTGGAGCTTTGCAAATTACATTTCCCCATTTGACCGAGATGAGAAGAGAAGGAGGGAAGGAGAATTAAAAAGGAAATTTGAGGAGCTTAAGGTAAGAAATCCACCTTAAGGTTTATTTTGAATGCTTTAAGGATTTGGGATGGGCTAAATTAAATAATGAACCCAAATTATGTGAAATAATGTGTTGGTTGGTATTTGAGAGAGAAATGTGAAGTTGTGTTGAATTAAAGGCCTAAGTGCCATTGTATTTAAGATTTGAGCTATATTGTTGTTTGAAGGGATTTTGGTAAATTTTGGATTGATATGGTGTGCTGGTAGGACCCTTATGGGTGTGGCTATGTTAGGAATGTAAATTGATGTGAATTGATGGTTTGGGAGATGTTAAGTTTATGGGGAGGTTATGGCAAAATGTTAGTAGAAAAATAAGTGTTTTAAGATGACTTAGTGAATGAGAGAGCCAAGGTGTGTATTGGGTTGAGTAGAGATGTTTGATAACCTTGAGATGGTAAATGGAGGATGAATATGTGAGTGTATAAAATCTGTAGCATAATGAGGGTTGGTAACTTGGAATTTCTAGGAAAAGTGTTAGTGCTTATAGTCATGGAAATGAAGAGTGAACTTGGTTATAGACAATGCAAATAGCCGGGAAGGTGTGGTGAAGGTAAATAAGAGGTATGGAAAGGTGGTAGAAGATTGTAACCCACTAAGGAGAAGTTAGACATGCACTTGTGTGCAAATGTAACAGTAAGGGTGAAAATTTTGTAGAGATTGAGCTAGGTTTTGAGTATGGATTTAACCAATGGTTTGAAGAGGTTTAGAGCATGTTTTGAGGTGGTTAAACATGAGGGAAATGTGTGGAAAGATTAGGAAATGATTAGAGGTGAATTAGGGGTTGAAAACTGGTGGAAAACTGTAAAATTTGACAGTTCCAGGGCTGGTCCAGGTTTGCAAATCGGTACACAAACCCGGACCACCCCAAAAACTAGGTAGAGAGTCACCATAGAGGCTGGTCCGGGTTTGTATCCCAGTACACAAACACGGACCATAGCAAAAACATGTCAGAATCGTATTTCAGAGGTTGGTCCGGGTTTGTAACCCCAGACACAAACCCGGACCAAGGCAAAAATTGAACAGAATGTGTTTTAATGGGTTTTAAACATGGGGATTGATTGGTATTGGTTTTAGATGATGTTTGGGAGTTGTTTGGTGACCTTTAAAGGTCCTAAGAAGTGTAAACAAGTATGAGGAGTGATTGAGATAGTTGGGAGTCAAAGAGCACATAAACTAAACCAAAGAATAATGGGTTAACGGGGTTAATTACGGGAGTACTAGTCTACATACCGTAGTATTTTAAATTGATGGAGATGTTTGAAATATTATCAGTGAATCAAGAGTAAGACTCGAGGAACGAGTGTGAACCGAGGAACATGAGAACGCCTGGTAAAGTTAACCCCGGTGAAAGGTATGATTTCCTCATGCTCTGTATCCTAACTTGGTTACCCCGATTTATGTGCTTGTTTGATTGTGTGATCACCTAACAAGATAAATGAACGAATCGGTTTGTGTGACCTTATGAGTGCTTGTAGGGTATTGATGTTTGTTGGATTGTGTTCTTTCAATTAAAGTTTGTATAATTCGTGAAATGTGAATTGTGAATGAATTGCCGAATGTTGATTGTGTATGGTAGAGCGACTCATAGTTGGGTCTTGTTTGATTCATGACTTGTGGGAAGAGTCATGTTGTGAGTTGACGAAAACGTGTAAACACACTAAAACTGTCAAACCAAGAAATGGTAACATAAACCTATGAACTCACTTGAATACGAGAAAGTATACGGGAGTAGTAACCTCCCGATAACGGTTAGATAACCGAATTGATTCAATCCACACAATAAACAATAGTGGAAGTATATGAGTAACCTCTATCTAGAGGAGTGATAATTGTTTAAATCATGAACCTTGAGTAAAGTAAAGCATGGTAAGGGATCACCAAACCCCTTAGAGATATAGTCGAACCCCAATGAGAGGAACCGACTAAAATGAATAATGTCCCGAACATGAGAGTATTCGATAAGTTGGTTGAAACCCTAAATCTTTGAATACTTGACATTGAGAATTCCCTAAGCTAATGGAGGATATCGAGAGAGATACTTCTGGGCTAATCTATGAGATTGAGTAATGACTCCGAGAGAGGAGTTTTGGGAATTTGAGTAGTCCGGTAGTGAATCGGATATTTGAGAATTTGAGGAGCTAACCGTATAGCCCCTTTTGTATTTAAGCCCGGTGGTGGGTCTTGTGTATGACCCTGCCCGGAGGTCATGAGAATGACTTAACATATATCTTTAGTATTAAGTATTGAATGGTGAACTTGAGTATTGAGTATGTGAGTATTGAGAATGGAGCGGTGACTTGAGAACTTGGAAATTGAGTTGAGCCTTGTAGGCCTTGTGAGATTGTGAGTAAGAGTACCCAAGAGAGTGGGTAAGACAATGAGCAAATGAGTAAGGCGTAGAGAGATAGAAACCCTCAAGCCTAAGTATATAACAAACTAAACTAACTCCATGATGTGAGTGTTGGTGTTTGTGTGGTTGTGAACTTGATTGCAAATGTACATATATAATGTATGTTGTATGCATGTTGATTGAAATAAAATGAATCGCATGCTCTCGACCAATTAGTCGACGTACCCTCGCTAGTACGCGGGGTATGCAGATGTCATATGCAGCGTAAGTTGAGCCCCTTGGGGAAATGTTTTTATTTTCCAGGTACATTGAAGCCGTCAACCATTCGAGAATAGGTCGGGGTTGCTATTGAATATGGGTAGCCGTTTAAGTATTCGAATTTGTTGTATTGTGGATTTGTAAGACCGAAAGGTCATTGGTAGACTTGGGAATTGTAGATACTCGGTTTAGAACTGTATGAAGATTGTATTTGTATATTGTGGAATGGAAGTTGTATTTGGTTCGGGAATTGATTAAGTAATGGAAGTATCTTTTGCATAGTGTACTCGGTAAAGACCCATCAGACCGATATTGTATTTGTTGTTGTAATTGAGTTTGGATTTGGCCTTGTTAGTCACGTGGGTGACTAACGGCATTGTATCATCCCCGGTTGTAGTTTGAATTCTGCTGCGTTGTTGTTGGTAATTGAGACGGGTTAGGAGATAATGACTGGAATACCGGTAGGGGTGTTACATTTGAGGTTTGAAATGAAGCTATGGAAGAACAAGAGAAGACACCATTAAATGGTGATTCTCGGTCACATATAAAAAAACAAGGGGAAATGAAGTTTTTCTTTGGTTTTCCTTACCTTGAAGCAAAGGAGAATGACAAGGCATGAAAAGATAAGATCAAGCTCCTTCAATGGTGAATCTCCATGGCACCGAAATGGTGGTTTTGAAGATTTGAAAAGGCAAGGTTGAGGAGCTTGATCAAACTAAGAGAATGGTGGTCTTGGAATTAATTTTGGAGCATGGAGCTAGGAGTTATAAGCATATGGAGATGGAGATTGGTATGGTTGCTGTAGCAAAACCGATTTGAAAAAGGGAGGAGAGGATGAAGACGGTGGGAAACAAAGAGAAAAGAAGAGAATGAGGTGAGAGGTTATGTTTGTGGGATATTTAAACATAAAGCAAATAGTGAATTTACACTTTATTTCCTTTCTTCCTTATTTAACTAGTTAAGTGTGGTGAGTCACACTTAAAAACCGGCCCCCTTAGTCAAATGGGATATTTTATGGTATTTGTTGACCAATTAATTGACTTATTGACTTATGTCTTAAACTAGCACTATTCACAATTAGTGCACATAATTGTGAAATTTTTGATTTCCCATTGTTTTAGACTTCCTAATGTGATACTAAGTAGTACACATGTTGATTAAAGAGTAATGATGGGCATTTAGCCACTCAAAACCCATTTCTAAGACAATTTTTCAAAAATGTGCTTTAAGACTCCTTAAAGCACATTATGTGTTTTAACTTGTTTTCAAGCTTGATTTTCTTTATTAATTGGTTTAACATGTTCATTAACATGTAAATAAAGTCTTGGTAAGCCCTTTGGGTCTTAACCAAGGTCATCCAAAGCTTAGAGCACATTTTTGCTCTAATTGCCTTTATGGTATTTTATTGTGTTTACTATGGTTTAAATTGTTCACTAACATTTCTAAGCAAATTTTTAGCCTTAATACTCCATAGTTTAATATTTAAACAACATTTAAAGGTTTGTGGTATTTCAGAGATGCTACGTCTTGTGGGCTATGTTTGTAGGCTTTTTAGGTGTCAAGGTCAGAGTTTGGATTAGTGGAATGGATGGGACTAAATATCTCAGATCATTTTGTAATTTTTACTCAAGGAAGAAGCAGCCAAGACAATAAATTATTTTGTACCCACCATAAGCATTCAAGTAACAAAAATCAGTTACATTTTCATTTATATCCAAAAGGTACTGTGAAACGAATAGTCAAAGGCAAGTAAAAACAATAATGGAGAAGAATAAAATCTAGTCCTAACTCTAACTCTCACGGTCTCACTCGAGTCTCTATGAGACAAGAAACGCTCAGGCTATGTGGGAATCTATAAAATCTATCGCTCCATGAACCATGTGATGGACACTAGGTTCGGTGGAGACAGCCTGCACAGTGGTAAGAGTGACTCTTACACGCTGAAGAACATCCCAAGTTGAAGTATCCAGACTGGTCCCTGACTTGTCGTGGACCCGTGAGAGACTTCTTCTTCTTTTGATTCCTGAAGCTCTTGTCGTCGGTCTAGGTTCTGATCTTGCATCTTCACTCTTCGTGGGCTTTGGACAGCCACAAGTTTATCTCCCTTAGTCTTTATCCCTATTTTGGATAGCATCTCACAGAAGATGCAGTCCTGAGCGGTGCGCGCGCACTCGTGGAACCTGTCGGTGTCCACTCCACTTTCTACAAGTGCCGCGGTGACCACTCCCCCGTGCACTAGACCTTGGTTTACTTGACGACTCTCATCTAGAGTGAGGAGAATCATGGCAGGGAGATCAATTTTCTCCTTGTCCTTGAGTGCGAATAGCAGCCTTACATCCCGTGCATTGACAATGTGGGTGCGCTGGTTCCTTGGGGTGATGTTGTGGGTGACCAAGTTGAAGAGGACTCTGTCGGAGATGGACATGTCCACGGCATTGAAGTTTTTCATTGTTGCTCCTTTGTTGAGCAGGTTGACCATCTTTCCTCCTTGGTGTCCTAAGTCATGCCAGGTTGTATCCTTCGGGATGATCATACCTTCAGGCTTGAGGTTGAAGGTCTTGTAAATCCAAGACTTGGAGATAGTGACTTGAGCAGTTTGGACCGTTGAGTTGAGGTAGTCATCATCTTCATTGCTTTGGAGTGGTCCAAGATATCTCATATGCTCCTTGAGCAACTCGGTGTAGACAGGGATATGCTCCTGGAAGAATTCTAGCCAACCTTGGAACTCCAATAGCTCGATGATCTCTCCTAGACCCATCTTCTTCATCCACTCTATGTCCAACGTCTTTGGTAAGACAGGACAGGAGCGGTCGTTGACGTTCTCGGCCTTGAGCAATGGAGGCCTTAGTTCTTCGAGCCTTTTTAGTCGCTTCTGGGACGGTGGAGGTTGGGACTTGGCAGCTGATTTTTTGGCGTGAGCAAGCTCCCGACCTCCTTGATGTTAGAGTAAGCGCCCATCTTCCTTTTTCCTTTTTCTTTCTCCAAGTGAGCACGCTCCTCGAGCGTGTAAATAATAGGTGATGATGATTCTGTGTCGCTATCACCATTTGTATGTTGTCGTTGAGGTGTTGAAGACCTATCGTCGACTGGTTCTCCGAAAGCGGCTATGAGATTTGTCTCCTCTTCAGAGTCAGGTGCAGTTACACCTTCCTCCTGGCCTTTCTCTTCTACTGAGGCTTCCTTTTGAGACGGTTATCACTTTGAACCTCCTCTTCCTCCAATGTTTCAACTACCTCTTTGATGATATCTGAAGGAAAGGCTTCTTCTTCCGCGGTGAAGTGTAACCGACGTGTTGTTTTCTCTGGTGGTGAGTGCGATTTTTGTGGAGTTGTCTGTTTTTGGGCGCACCTAGATGCACGAGTTACACGACTGGTGGTGGCGGTTGAATGGCCTTTGGACTTTGATTATTTGGCTTTTGATTTCTTTGTGGTGTTTTTGGAGGTTTTAGGTGAGGGTGCAGGAGAAGACATTTTTGGTTCTTGTGTGGGAGCAGGATCAGGAATGATGGAGGGTTTGAAAGTGTCGGATGTGATGAGGTGGTAGGTTTTGGGAATGTGGGATTTTGTATACTCTACCTCACTGGCGAAAAGGTTCCCTTCTTGGATTACTCTAACTGTAAGCTCGTTCTCCTCCTCCTTTGTCAGTTGAGTTGGAGATTTGTCTGCTGGATGTCGGCCACTTGTTGTGTGGAAGCTTCTGTGAGGATTTCTTTAGCTTTTGATCGTAGAGCAGTCTTTGGTGCCATTTTTAGTGTTGAGGATTTGTACTGGAATTTAATACTTTTTGCTCGGGCATTCTTAAACGTCTGTGAAGCGAGGGTTTTTTGCTCTAAATCTCGTAGGAAATTTTGTGAGAGAGAAGAGAATATGCTTTGATCGCTTAGAGAGATTAGAGAGAGTGGGGGCAATAGTGTGACAAGAGCAAAACTTCCATCGCCCTTTTATAGATATCGAGTAACAGTCGGCGACCGCTCCTCGTCCGCTCGTTGACATGTCCTAATGGTACTATTCACAATGGGCATCAGTTGTGATGGTTGTCAGCGATCCGTTAAGAAGTTTTTCTGTTTCTATCTGTTGGACTGTCTCTAACCTAATCT
Source organism: Limonium bicolor (assembly GCA_023374045.1). Classification (NCBI taxonomy): domain Eukaryota; kingdom Viridiplantae; phylum Streptophyta; class Magnoliopsida; order Caryophyllales; family Plumbaginaceae; genus Limonium; species Limonium bicolor. The sequence continues at coordinate 165,870,224 of CM041779.1, forward strand.
CACTTTTGTGGAAAATGACATATCTGCTTCAAGTAGTCATTTTCCATGTTTTCTATGTATTAAACTGATCGTTGACTACTGAACGACAATATAACAGGGGTTGCTCATATGTCGTTGACCGATCGTGGGAAATAAAAGGCAATTTAACTGTGATTAATGAATATCATACCAAGATCATGAACAATCTTAGTAAACCTTTCTCTACTTAATGGCTTAGTAAAGATGTCAGCTAGTTGGTTCTCAGTAGAAATATACTTTAAACCAACTAATTCTTTTTCACAACAATCTCTAAGAAAATTATGTCTAATGTCAATATGTTTGGTACGAGAATGATCCATAGGATTTTTGGAAATAGAGATGACACTTGTATTATCACACATAATTGGTAAAGTACCTGTTTTGACGCCATAATCACCAATCTGTTGCTTAAGCCATAGGAGTTGGGCACAGCAGCTTGCAGCAGCAATGTATTCAGATTCAGCTATTGAGATTGCAACACTTTGTTGTTTCTTTGATCCCCATGCAATCAGACATGATCCAACAAAGAATGTTGTCCCTGAAGTGCTCTTTCTATCGCTGATAAATCCTCCATAGTCTGCATCTGAAAATCCTACAATGCTGCAGTTATTGAACTTAGGATAAAAGAGACCAAGATTCATGGTTCCTTTTAAGTAATGTAGGATCCTTTTTACAGCTATGAGGTGACTTTCTCTTGGATCTGCTTGAAACCTGGCACATAAGCAAACTATACATGATGTCAGGTCTACTAACAGTTAAATATAGTAGAGAACCTATCATCTCTTTGTAAGATCGTTGGTCGACTGGTCGGTCACCAGTCATGATACCCATCTTAGTGCCAACTGTCATTGATGTGTCAAACGTCTTACATCCCTCCATTCCAAATCTCTTCAGCAAGTCCTTTACGTACTTCTCTTGGGATATGATGGTCCCTTCATCATTCTGCTTGACTTGAAGTCCTAGAAAGAACTTCAATTCTCTTAGATCACTCATCTAAAATTCCTTTTTCATCAATGCTTCAAACTTTTTGCAATATTTTTCATCAGAGGCTCTAAAGATTATATCATCAACATATACTTGCACAATTAGGAAATCTCTTTTTTTGTTGTAAACAAATAGAGTTTTGTCTACTTTACCTCTTTTAAAGTGGTTTTCCAATAGATAGGAGGACAGGCGATCATACCATGATCTTGGAGCTTGTTTGAGCCCGTAAAGAGCTTTATCAAGTTTGAGTACCATGTCTTTTCCTTCTTGTGCCTCAAAACCTGGAGGTTGCAAAACATACACTTCCTATTTGACGTACCCATTTAGGAAGGCACTCTGGATGTCAAGTTGGAAGAGTTTGATTCTTTTGTGTGCAGCAAAAGCAATTAGTAATCTGATAGATTTCATCATTGCTACTGGAGTGAAGGTTTCTTGGAAGTCTATTCCTTCTTGTTGACGATATCCTTGAGCTACCAGACGAGCTTTGTTCCTGAAACTTCTCCCATTTCATTCAGCTTGTTTCTAAAGACCCATTTTGTGCCAAGTACTCCTTGATGAGTAGGGCGAGGCACAAGATGCCAGACTTTACATCTCTCAAACTGGTTTAGTTCTTCTTGCATTGCATTGATCTAGTCTGAGTCTCGAAGAGCTTCCTTGACGTTCTTGGGCTCGATGGGTGAGACTGTCATTGAGAAGGCTAAAAGATCTCGAGTTTGAGCTCTTGTCTGAGTTCCTTTGGATATGTCTGATATGATATTCTCCAATGGATGATTTTTGTATAAAGCACAAGATTGATGAATGGTTGATGGAGAGAGAGGATCCTCGACATCATTGTTTCCTTCGTCGGCCTGTTGTTGACCTGTCTCTGACCTGTTGGGCAAGTTTTCTTCAGTCTGTGATTCATCTTTGGGGTGATCTTGATTAGCTAGATTGAATTCAAGAGCTTTATCTTCATCAGATTTCTTGACCTTGTGTACGTCAGCTTCATCAAAGACTACGTGCACACTTTCCTCCACCTTCAGTGTCCTTTTGTTGTATACTTTGTATGCCCGACTTCTTTTAGAGTATCCAAGGAAAATGGCCACATCACTTCTGGCATCAAACTTCTCAATGGAACTCTTTTCATTGTTGTGGACATAACATTTGCAACCAAATGTTCTAAAGTGACTTAAGTTTGGTCTTCTTCCCTTGATTAACTCATAGGGAGTTTTGTTGAGGATTGGTCGCATGAGCGTTCTGTTTGTGATGTAGCATGCAGTCGCCACCGCTTCTGCCCAGAAGACTTGAGGAAGATTGCTCCCCAACAGCATGGCCCTGGCTACCTCTTGTAGTGTTTTGTTCTTTCGCTCAACTACCCCATTCTGTTGGGGTGTTCTTGGTGCTGAATATGTGTGACTAATCCCATGTTGTTTACACATATCCATGAATTGTATTCTAAAATTTGACCCATGATCAGACCGAAGAGTCTTGATCTTAAGATTGGGTTGTACTTGGACTTTTCCTGCAAAGGCTTGAAATTTCTCAAAGACTTCGTCTTTGGAAGCAATAAAGAGTGTCCAAACAAATCGTGAGTAATCATCAACAATTACAAAAGCATACCAATTTCCTCCAAAACTTTTGACTCTCATAGGTCCACATAAGTCCATGTGAAGTAGTTCAAGTGGTTTGGATGTACTAAATGAGTTCTTTGATTTAAAAGAAGCCTTAGTCTGTTTGCTTCTAACACAAGCATCACAAAGATTGGTCTCAGATTCATTAATCTCCGGAAGACCTCTTACCAACTGTTTCTTGACAAGTTTTCTTAGCAAAGAAGTGCTAACATGCCCTAGTATTTTGTGCCATAGAGTAGAGTCATCTATTGAAGCAGTCAAGCAAGAAAGATTTGGACTGTCAATATCCTCTAAGCTTGTTACATAAATCTTTTTCCATCTTTTTCCCTTTAGCAACTCTTTGTCATTGTTCTGACTTACTATGCTTTGATGTGTAGGATAGAAGTGAACTGAATTCCCTTTGTCACAAATTTGAGAAACACTAAGCAAGTTGAAATTTAAACCATGAACTAGATTTACACTATCTATGACATAGTCAAAAGTAATACCAACCTTACCTACACCGATAATTTTTCCTTTCTTGTTGTCACCAAAAGAAACGGTTTCTAGGATCGGGTGGATGACTCAAACCAACTCAAGGTGTGAGTCTGTGAGATGGTTTGACTCAATCGAACTTACACTTGAGACGTAGAAACACTTAGTCAAACTAAGTGCGCGGAAGCAGTTGCTCAAGGTAGTAAAGTAAGAGATTTAGAGGAGCTAAATGGATTAACACCCGAAAGGTACAAGGACTCTGTCGAACTCAGCAGGATACACAATATAAGTTATTTTATTTCCTGGTCAAAACAAAACAACTTATAATGCCCACTCAGTAGATGAGATCTACTTCGTGGTTTTCACTCACTCACCCAATACAATCTCTGATCAGCTCAATGATAAGTGTAGTGAAAACTAGGTCCTACCTAGAAAGACTCTGTCGATATGCACAAACGAATCTAGTACTTCTCTCTCTCTCCTTTTCTTTCTCTCTCTCTCTAAAATAGGCAAAGCTTTCTCTAAACAAATGCTCTGTATGATTCTCTATAGAAAGCTGCAATGAGAAACGAAATGACACCTCTCTTATATAGTAGAGCCGGTGAGGGAGTCTGCTTCCGAAATTTCTGCCATCTGAACGTTGTAGTTGCTTAAAATCCGGTCCTAACTTCTTTGTGAATGTTGCTAAGCCTTGGCCCTTAATTTTCGGACAATTACCAATCCATTGGACGACTTGGAAACGTTCAATTATGACTCTCACGTTTGATGTAGCAGACTGACTCTGTCAATTCTGAAATTTCAGGAACCTATGACTCTTTCCTTGAATTTCGAAAGCTGGAGCCATATTTCGGAAGCTGGAGCCAAGTCTTCTGATTAGTGCCATGCTGAGAGAATTTTGGTCCAAGTCTGAGCGTTGATGACCGTTGTAAGTCAATGTAGTTGCTGTACTTGCTCCTTAATTTTCGCAACTGACCGACAGACTCTCTCGAATTATCAGAAAGTCAAGGCTTTGGATTTTGCTCACATTTTGCATGAATTTCGGCCCAAGGATGATAGTTGATGACTGTTATGGTTTAGTGGACGTTGCTCCTTGAATTTGTTACTGATTGATGAATTCACATGGATGGACTCTCTCGCTCTTTCGGTAACGACAGAGACTCATTCGATCTTTCAAGGTTGACGAACTCTGTCTTGTTTTGAGAAGTGTGATTGAATCCTTTGATCTGGTTGACTATCTCAGCAACACCTTCATACTCCAACAGTTTCCCCCTTGTTGCTGATGATAGCAAAACTCTTTTTGTGAATCCCGAATGAGTCAATCTGCAAAACAAGACAATGGAAAAAAGAATTTGGGGAACCGACCCTGTCCAAGTTCCCCCTTAATCACAGCATAGATTGAGTAACTCTTGTTAGAGTTCCCCCTGAATTGATGAACACAATTTGGCAAACCACAACCTACTAAGAGAGATTGGAAAAGGGAATATATGACTAAGTTAAGAAAACTGCAACCAACATGATCTAGTACCAACAGAGTAAAAACGAAACAGAATATCCAAACTTCACCTAAGACCTAGTCGCACAGAGACAGAGTCAATCCAGAACATAACCAGAGTGACCCGTTCGTAGAGAGACGGGATTCACTACTTCCCCCTTTTTGCTGTCATCAGTAAGAGAAGTTTGCAACAGAGTCTAAGTCAATCCGTACATTAAAAAATAAATAGAGTGTATCCATAACGCAAACATACTCATGGACGACAAGGGGCAAGAAGTATTGTCATATTCCACAATACCTTTCATTGCCACATACTCATAACTTATAATGATCGCTGTTGCATTGCATTGTATTTTTGAAGACTTTATAGCTCTATATTTGCAATGCATAGATATTTAATAAGTTAAGCACACAGGGACTGTCTCCATCCCCCAGACTTTTCTCTCCACCCATGTAACAGCTTTGGGCCAACTGTCCCAGGTTTCGCATCCTTAGGAAGTTAGGTGATAAAGCACCCTTAAAGGCTTAATAACCGAGTGGTCGAGGTCCGTTTTGGTTCAGGAGAAACAAGTTAGCGGGAGTACCTTGCCTTTGTCCTCTCCCTTCTTCTTCTTTTTTTTTAAATGAAAATCGCTAAGGGATACAAAGAACATACACAGTCTATCGATATGAGAACACGGATTGACTCAAACAGTATGCAAACAGCACCTACTAATTATTACAACCAAGGGAGAAGAGAGATTGCCGTCTTCCGTTGATTGAGTCATTCCGAGTGCTGAACAGAGTGCCTCGAATCTGGTGGTAGGAAGAGGCTTGGCAAAGATATCTGCTAGCTGATCCTCTATTGGAACAAAGTCAAGTTGAATTACCTTTTTCTCAACACAGTCCTTCGAGAAATGGAAACGTATTTCAATGTGTTTGGTTCTTCAATGTGTTTCCAGAGATTTTAAATGCACAATTATTATCACAGAAAATACCAATTTGATCTCAGCAAAATTTTGCTTTGTAGAGGACCAAGAGTCTAAGCATAGACAAAGGAATTTTGCATTGCTAGATGTACTCTTTCGATCATGGAGGGAATCTATCCAGTCAAAATCACTAAAATCAGATAAAGTAATATAGGGGAATGAAGGTACCATAGATGAAGTTGACTGGTTCCTTTTAAGTATCAAAAGATTCGCTTGACCACCTTGAGATAAGACTGATTGGGTGCTGCTTGAAAGCGAGCACATAGACAGACTTGGTCGTCCGAATTGATGGCATTTAGACATTTCTTGTACATATTACCTTCTTTACGTCCCGTGGCTCTAGAGATCCTGTACGTTCATCAAAAACTTTGCAAACGACATATGAGAGAAGTACTAAATTGAATCTTTCACAAATTTGAAAAATGCTTAACAGACTAGGTTGAAGTCCAGTGACCAGATGGACTCCATCTACCTTAAACTTGGAGGGGTTACCTATGGTGCCAACTCCCACGATTTCACCTTGGTTGTTGTTTCCAAAGGTGACCTTACCTCCTTTGTAGGATGAAAGCGAGCTGAATTTGTCAGGATTTCCAGTTGTGGAGCACCCTCTGTCCAAGTACACATAGTCCATCTCCACGCTCGCTTCCACCTGCAAAAAAATCACTTGGTACTTTTGGGAACCCAAATATACTTGGGTCCCCTTTTTGAACCAGATTTTTTCAGCTTTTCTCGTGCCTCAAGGATAAGATTGAGTCGCTTGATATTAAATGACACATCCTTGTGAAGCTTTTCACAGGCACTATCTCTATGTCCAAGACTCCCGCAATAACCACAAATCTTAGTGGGAGGAAGATTGACGTATTTTTGTTGTCCTTTCCACCAAGAATCAAAATTTTCTTTTTGTTGTTGGCGCTTGGGTTTGTTGTTGGATTTGGACATATGTTTAGGGATATCGAATTTACCTTTATGCCATTTGGGCTTCGATTGAGTGGATCCAACTCCAGATCGTATATTGACTATCTCTTGGGAGAGTTTTTCAACTTCCTTTTGAAGATTATCACGATCTTGACTAACTTCCTTGATCTTGGAGTTGGCCAACTCGGGCAATTCTGATGGAGTGACCTGTTTGATGAAATTGACTGGTTTGAGAGAGAGTGCATGTTCCTTTTCTTTCAATTTTCGAGAGAGTTGCTCAACATAAGAGGTTAGAAAGATAACTTGAGATTCTGAACTATTTAGCTCATTCTGCAAAGAACAACACTTGTCAGCGAAAACAGTGAGGTCATGTTTGAGAGAGTCAATCTGAGTGAGTGACTCTTCCTGTTCCCTTTGGTTGGATTCAGTAAGACTCTTGGGTTTGTCGAGCTCCTTTTTAAGGGAGTCAACACGACGCCGAGAGTCTCGCAAATCCAATCTAAGTGAGCAGGAAATAGTCTTATGTTCCTCAGCTTCATCTCTCAAAGCATACATAAGACTTTTTGAGATCTCAAGTTCCTCACTTAACTCGGAGATTTTTCTGTTAAGATCAGCTTTAAGAGAGTTAGTTTCAGAAGCCATTTTAGCAATTAAAGTCATAAAACCCATAGGAGTTATACGATAAAGGTCTGTTTCAAGATGGGAACGAGTTACCTCATTGTCGGGGATCATGGACTCCGTCGTATCATGTGCCATGAGACATACCAAGCCGCTGGACTCTGTGTCTGGATCGTCGGAGTCTGAATCACCCCAACCGACAGCTGCCATTGCTCGTTGATTGACTGTCAGCCTAAGCAAGGCTCTGATACCACATCTAGGATCGGGTGGCTGACTCAAACCAACTCAAGGTGTGAGTCTGTGAGATGGTTTGACTCAATTGAACTTACACTTGAGACGTAGTGTAACACCCCTACTATAAATTCAATCATTACCGTCCAATCTCCTCGTGCTTCCCGAGTCACGCAGCGGATACATACTTACATACATCGGGTGATACAACACCGTTAGTCACCCACGTGACTAACAAGGCTACTACTGCTACATACAGCATCGGTCTGATGGACCGGAATATCCGAGTACTACTTAGTACAATACATACCCTCATTTCATACCGAATACTACAATACCCCATTCGATACATTACTCCATTCAATACCATACTCCATTCAATACAATACTCCACAACTCCGTACAAGATAATACACTACGCATACCGAGTTTACTAGGTTCCAAAATCATTACAGTACTCCTCCCAAATTCATATACACACACTAGGAGTCAATCTGCTACCCATTCCTCACAAGCTAGATACTTCTAATTGCAAGGCGCGCCACCGGTCTCTTACCTTGACCGAATCCGCTCCGGGTACCTGCGCACTAAAAACGTTCCCCCGAGGGGGGTCAGCTTTCGCTGAATATGATAACCGCATACCCCGCGTACTAGCGAGGGTACGCCGACCATTTGGTCGAATACATGCAATTCATTTTGCAATACACGCATACATACATACATACTTACATGCTTTCATTCGCGATACTGCAATACTACACAAGGTATACATACATACGCACAGTACAATACATGCTTGGAGGACAATACAAGTCAACCAATGCTTACTTACCATCTTCCAGAATACACATACACAATACATACCCATTACATATCCAATACGAAATACGGAGATACAATTCTCCAATACATACAAGGTCCAGTTAGCTTCATTACACACCCGGGTTAATCGGGTGTTCGATACTCTTTTACTTCCGGTCGATGACTTACAATAGTCAAGACCAATACACATACAATACTTACTTCTTACATACTTTACTTCCAGTTAAGTCGGTATGACCTCCGGGCAGGGATTACTACATCCCACCACCGGGCTTAGGGTGGCCCACTAATCCAGGATGCTACCCATTCAAGGGAATTGGTCCATGGAAAAGATTACAGCCAGGATTCGGATCCAACCTCTTGTGTTTCCTTATCCTCACGCGTGGCCGAAACTATATCGGACTTCTACTCATTCCATTTACTCATTACTCAAGTTAGGAGTTAGAATGTTAGGAATTAGTAGAAGTCAATACTTCATTTCCATACATACATACAATACTCAAGTACACAATACTTACACATACTTCTCAATTCCATTCATTCATTTCATGAATTATACAAACTAATTGTTCAAGAAGATACAACAAGAACAAATAGTTCAGACACAGTTAAGTGCAATATAAATCCGATTCATGCATTTATCTTATTGGTGATCACATAAGCACACAAATCGGGGTAACCAGGTTAGGATACAGAGCATGAAGAAATCATACCGTTCACCGTTGTATCCGCACTACCGGCTCCTTCGAGGATCAACTATTGGATTCCTATACATACATGAAGTAGTATGATCAATGGTCTATTATTGATCTAACTTACTCCTTCATTGATATTCTCAATGTTTACTTACTACTCCTTTACATTCATACTTGGTTATAACACCATTCTTTTCCTTATTACTTCTTAAGCTTGCTTCCTTACTCATTTACTTACTTTCTTACCATTACTACTTCATTAATGGTGTGTTACTACATATATATGCATATGTGTATATAGGCATATATACATGTATATATGATTACTATAATCATATAATTAAAACAATTTTTTTTTACTCGACCGGACTTGCGACCGACCTTGCAAGTCCGGTCCATTCCAGTAGGTTACATCGTGTGAAAATTCCAGGGCCGACCGACCTTGCAAGTCCGGTCCCAAGGTCGGTCCATTCCAGTAAGTTTCGTATTTGAAAATTTTAGCCCGACCGACCTTGCAAGTCCGGTCGCAAGGTCGGTCCATTCCAGTAGCTTGCATTACGGGAATTTTTCTGGCCGACCGAACTTGCAAGTCCGGTCGCAAGTTCGGTCCATTCCAGAAGGTTTCTGACGGGAGAAAGTTCTGGTCCGACCGAACTTGCAAGTCCGGTCGCAAGGTCGGTCGACTCCAGAAGGTTTCCCGTCATGTAAATCTGGGCTCGACCGACCTTGCAAGTTCGGTCCTAAGGTCGGTCCGGCCCAGTACTTCAGTTTTAAAATCTGTTTTGGGTGTTTTCTTTACCCATTGTTTCCCCAATCTTTACCAATACTTCCCTACATGTTTACCACTCATTAGATGTTCTAAATCACCTTAATTCATCCACCAAACTTGCTACTCAATTCCTACACAACTTACACCAATCTTCATCATCTCAATTCAACACTTACATTATTTTTTTTCACACTAATGCTACAGATTTTGGTTTTCCACATTATGCTACAGATTTTTACCTTAACTCTTATACTCCAATACTCCCTCATCCTATGCCACTCTTAGCATCTTAAATACATTAGTTCACAACCTAGTCTCATCCCATTTACAATCTCATATCAAAATCTGTTTTAGGATACTCAGCACTCCTTTCAAAATCTGTTACAAGGTGGTTTACTTCCCACTTTAGGCTCTCCAAGCACACCTAGTTTCTCCTAGTTCCTCCAATGCATTATACTACTTCTTGCTACAGATTTTACACTTCCACATACTCACACTACAAGTACCAATCCATAGTTTCTAAACATCTCCACTAACTTCAATACTCACCTTGGTTCTCCCATTCACCAAGTCATCCATAATTGTACATATTCCTACCAAAATTTTGCCATAGTTCACCTACTTTCCTTACTTCCTCAAATACACATCCTCTCATCAAATTCAACCTAAAGCTAGCCACACCCAACAAGGGTCCTACCAGCACATAAGGTTCATACAAAAATTCAATACACCAACATTTCTTCAACCACAATACCAATACACCATTACTTCCTCAAATAGCAATACTAATACACATACACCATTCATTTGGCTCTAAGGCCTACAAATCCACATACTTGCTCACAAGTTCTCAAACTTCCAATACTTCAATACTAAGTACAACAGTTTAGGTTCTTTTATTTGTTTACCCATTCCCACTACACTAATGCATTAGATTAAGCATTGAGATAGGTTTTCCTTACCTTAAGATCACACTTCTTCCTTTGAGTCCTACTCCTCTCCTCTTCTTCATTCTCGGTCAAGTTGGTCAATGGGGTTACCCAACCCCAAGCCAACATTCAAAACACACAAATAAATACCATTAAACTCCTTAACCCATTGGATAACTTTAATTCAATGAAAGGCTTAAATGCCATTAGTTAGGGTTTTACCTTGGAGCTTCAAGAGAGGTTTTTAAGCCTTGAATACAAAGGAGGGTTCCTCCATCATTGGAGAGTTGAACCAAGCTCAAACAAAGAAGAGAACAAGGCATTAAAAGAAGCCAAAATCGGCCAAGGCATGGAAATAGAGAAAATGAGTTCTTCTCTTGAATCTTTTTACCTTAAGTGGAAGAGGAGACTCCATGCTTCGAAATGGTGCCATTTATTCTTCAAATGCTCAAGACCCATGGAGATGAAGTTGCTCATTTTCGGATTTTGAAAAGATAGAAATGTAGAGCTTGAAGAGGGGAGTTCAAATATGTATTTTATTTTACATTTGGAGCTCAAGTGAAGCTAGAGCATGAGGTAGAAGATGGAGTTGCCATGGAAGCCATGAGAGGCTGCAAAAATCGCTGCAAGAGGAGAAGAAAGAGAGGGAGTACGATGGGGAAGGAGGAAATGGAAGAGAGAGAAGAAAAAGTGAGGAAAGAGAGTGTTCCTTTACCTTTTTGTATTCTTTTCTTTCTTCCTTCTTTTCTCCTTTCTTTATTTACTTATTTGTTGTGTGTGAGAGGGAAGGGAACCGGCTGTACACAGCCCTTTGTGGGTTTTTAAAATTTTATTTATGAAAGTGGACACACTAGTTTGGTTTATTTATGTTTCTACCCCACAACTTCCTGTTTTTGACGGTTTTCACTATTTTCTCGTTTTATTGATTTCATTGGTTATTACGCTTCCATAAATGCTTAATAATATTCATTTAATGATTTATAATTTTTACGGGTCCGTTTGACCACTCAAGGTCACGTTTTCGGGTTTCCTCGAAAAACGTGCGCTAAAGCTCTATTAGCGTTTTAATTAGGGGTGGCAATTCGGGTTAATGGGTCGGGTTGAAGCTCACCCATACCCGACCCGATTAAAATTGTATTGACCCATACCCGACCCAATAATATTCGGGTTACAAATTATCAACCCATACCCAACCCATATAAAATGATTTAACCCATACCCGACCCGTTTAACCCAACATAATTAGGCTATACAAAATTTAAAAGACCTGGAATTAAATTCTTTATATGATTGCTCAAACGGAGTTACAAATGAATGAAATTATACATTCAATATGGTAGATATTCCAGAGTTTTCATTATCCTCCGTCTTTTTTCTTTTTCCACCTACATGTCGTGCTCAGTGGCACTTAACAGAAGAAGGTGATGTGTACGCGCCTGGGCCAATTAGAACTGTATTTTCTCCTTCAGAATATAGAATCAAAACATAGACAAAAATCTTCAGAGTACAGAAGAGATAGGACCACGGTGGGAGCTGTGGAGGAGAGAGCATCACACTGTCTTTTGACAATCCACATAACGAATACTCTTGTTTTTTCTTTATAAAGAAATACAACAAAGTAGTATTACCAAATAAACAACCTCTAATAAAAAAGATACTACATAATCTGTATTATACTAATAGTAGGTTAGCACTTACTTAGTAATATATTTATATTTTATCTGATTATTTATTTATTATTATTTTTAATAAAATTAAATAAACGGGTCGGGTTGACTACGGGTTAGGACTTTAAACCCATACCCTTTCCACAAATTTAATAGGTAACCCATACCCGACCCAATAATTAAATGGGTGAATAATCGTGACCCAAAGCCGCTATTTTCGGGTTGGGTATGGGTCGGGTTATCGGGTTGGGTAAAAATTGCCACCCCTAGTTTTAATACATTATTTGGATCTGTTTTCTTCGGGAGTTGTTCCCATATATTATTTAGGTCTTATTAAACCTTTGGGATCCATATAATACTCTAACCGAGGTCTCGCACCTCTTATGGTTATTTAACGCTTACTTAGCGTTTTTCGCTTTTTAAGCGTTTCTTTATTTCTTTTGGATTTCTTTTTCCTTACCAATATTACTTACGCATTATTAGGCCCTTAAATAAGGATTAGAATTATCTTAATCACTATATTTAAGTTTGGGGTATTTCAATCTACCCCCCTTAAGAAACTTTGTCCTCAAAGTTATTCAAGGTTATAGGGTTACAATACTTCCTCAGTTATACTTGCCTAATACCAAAGCCATACATTCCTCCTCCTTACAATTCCCAAATTCGTTACTCAAGGTTTCTCCATACCATATCATACCAATACACAATAGTTACTCCAATCCGTACTACTACCAACTATCCGGTTCCTTATTACAAAGTTTATACATACATACAGTGCAAAGCTATCCCCAAAGCAATGCAATACACATTACAATCCCGCAGGCACTCAGGTCATCTAGACACAGGACTCTTCTATGTCCCGCTGCCCTTGGAATAATACAATACGATACTCTACTACCTTCTCAGGCATACGCTTCTAGCAAATCCTTCATCTCCAGGCTAAGAAAAATTCTTTCGCAACTACTACTTAGAAGTCCTCCACAGCATACAACTCCAAATTTCAATTTGTATTTATTGCTTCTACCCTATGTGTGATTCTTGTGACCACTGGAGGGGAGCTTCAAGAATCATTCGACCCTGATGTGATCAGCATCAGTGTTGAACTATCTTTCCACCCTAATTTGTGTTCAGCTTCCCTTGATCTGATCAGGATCAAGTTCGACCTCCCACATCCGTTTCAAACAACAGATAATTCAATCATTTTCATTTTCTACCTTTTTACTCCTCCTAGTCATGATTACGAATTCATACCACTCCAAAGGATGGAATTCAGTCCATCAATCATTCTCAATCTACTTCCCAAATACTTTCCTCGGAATTCGATGTCTAAGTGCTCATTTCATCAATCTTCTCTACTTCCTTCCATTACTCTCTATTATCTCTACTATTCTGACTAGGGAATACAGTACTTATGAACTTCAGCTGTCCTCAATTTACTTCCAATAACATACTTACGAATACACCGCTCGTGGGCTACATTCTCTTCTACTCATAGTCAATCCGTACTACTTCTTTAAGGATACAATACTTGTGGAGCTCCGTCCACTACTCATTCTCAATTGTCTCAAAACAATCACCTAGGGAACTCAATTTCCTCTAGGTTCTACATCGGTTTTATACCGACTCATGCATCGTAATGCCAAGTCTAAGTTCAAATAGACATACACAATAGGAATTATCATTTCTCAAAGAGTTTCTTTACTCTTCCTTACAAATACTCTCACATTGGAGTTACAAGATGGTTATATTCATTCAATGGTATTCGCATCTCTTGTGCCTAATTACCACAATTGTAATATGAATGAATACGTATGTTTGTCTGCCATGAGTACTACTCGTCAATTCGATTCTCATTTGTGCTATGCACATTATAGTTTCTGTGTTTTATATGTGATACTTACATTAAGCGGTTTTCGCTCTACCCCCCTTAAAAGGGATTACGCCCACGTAATCTACCATATGTTACTATTAAACATTGGTTTACTCGATTTGGGCGATCTGAAGCGTTTAGCTTCACTACGGTATGTTATACAATATGCTCTGGTCAAAGGTCTTAACCATACCAATGGTTTCATCTTTGCACCGAGGATTCCTATATGAGTTTATTTAGCTCATAATTAATTCAGTTCTAGCCTAGAAAGGGCCCACTAGCTTCTGCTGCGCACCCTGATAACTTGGGTTACTCGCCCTTCGTGTTATCCTTAATGTGCTATACATCGCCTTTTATCCCTCTATTGTGGAAATAAGGTTTACTAACAGTGTGGTATTCTTTTACCGCTGTTTGAACTCAATGAGTTTTAGATTATAACCAGCTTTCTCGTAATCTATTATACATATTATTTGTACTCCCACGATTTTTCACTACGTTTCTCCGACTTGTTGTCAGGCGAGGTTAAGTCATTACCTAGTTGTAGTGCTTCCTCTGTTGTCACCAACTTCTGAATTACACCAGTTCTTCTGGTTCAGTACAAGTGTTCTTTGCTTGTATGACCTTGCATTCTCAATGCGTCGATCCAAGTGACTTTCTTACATCTCCTTTCACCTTTTTATTCCAATGGAATTCACCTCTTGTGATTGATAGTGCGTTTTACACCCTTCATGCGATCTGTTGCTAAGAATGCTTGACTGGCTTATGCCATGTTTGTGGTGAAAAGGAAGATTTACTACTGTTTATATTCTCCATATCCGCAGCCATCCCATTAGATCATTAGTTGTACCAGTGCAATACCAAAACACTCAGTCATACAGAGTGCAGAGGCGTGAACGCTTGACAGTAAGTCACTTATGTGATAGGAAGGAATATTTCTGACTGTTTTCCATACTTATTCTTTATGTCATTGTCTACTACTTCCTCATAGCGGTCGCTTGTTGCGCACCGTATTCTTACTCTTTGTACCATTTCCTTATGGTGAAATACACTAGGAGATCCTAGTTCATATGTATGACAGTTGCCGTAGCGTACCACAATGTTATTATCTTCCCATGTGGAGATATTTTATTTCGGTTTAGGTTGCATGTGTAGGTAGCTTACCTCCACATTACTTACTCATTCATGATATAGTTCAAATACTTGGTTGGCCAAGGTGAAGTGGTTATCAGGTTACAAGCTCTCTTGAGCGCCGCGCATCATGGTGTGCAATGTGCACACTCATTGATTGTTTTTGACAATTACTGTCTCATAGTGCTGAGCATTGATCATAGGCTCTAGCTATGCGGTTTTACTTTTGCATATACATTACCGGGACATCCCAAGAAGCTTCAAGGGTTTTCTGGTCCCGTTCTCTAATTAAAGAGTGTTCTATCACTGATAGGTGAAAGTTCTCGTTGAGGGGGGTGTGTTTCCACTCATGGGTCTCATGACAAGGTTTACCGTGTAAGTATTTATACAATGGTTCACCACATGATTGGGTGCATAAGGAGTATACTTACTCCTTCGAGCTTCGATGCTCTTAAGCGATGTGCTTCTACAGCCCACGGCCTCTTGTGGCGTAGTGGTTTGGAAATCTCATTTCCGTATTCGTTGTCTCTTGGCAATATCTATGCATAAGTTTTGTTGTTATAGTAGATGGAAGCCTTTTCTAAGGGTTCGCATCTTCACCACATTGGTGATCTTGGTTAACAAGAGGTGTCTTCCCTCGGGTTTCTCGTAGTGTCCAAGTGTGGACTAGGCCAATGTTGGCATTTATCCCGATTTTTGTGCCCCTGTGTTATCATTTCTACAGAAGGCATGAAGGTAGTTAAAGCTTGTCAACTGCATACTAGACTGATGCTCTAGTGACAGTGACGCTGAGTTGACCATTCCTCCAAGCCACTCAAGAGGTTGGGTTTGAATTGATGGTCCAGTTGTTGATTTCTTGTCATATGGGATAATATTTCTTGCAAGTCCTATTAGTAATGGTGTGGGTTTTGCCACTGTTTGAGTTCACACAACGTAGTTGGTTAGTGGCTTTTAAGCCTTATTGCTGCAAGCTATGCTCTTTGCAAGCTGCTTATACACGTTTCCATTCTTTGTGTACCCCATAGGTTGGAGGTATTTACTGGGCTCCATGGTAAGTTGTGACATCACGCTTCCGTTCATAGGAGACTCTTAGGCAATCTGGTGCTGATCAGTGCCTTTCGTAGACTAGGGTAGTTCCTATTAAGTGAATCCTTCCGGTGACTTAACCGAGTGTTCGTTCTAGTTGTCGTGCTCTTATCAGGACACTTCGTTCGACTGTTGTCATTCCAGACACCCTTCGAGGATTGCTCCTGGGTGTTGTTAGTTATGCCGTTATATCCGGCTAATGTCTATGGCATGATGTGTCCGCTATACCGCCTTGTGGTATTGTATTTAAGCTATCCCCTTTAGGGGTATAACGTCTCCCGTTCTTGGGTAGACTGTTTATGCTTTCTCCTAGTATTTTAGACTAGGTTTAGTATCCCCTCCAATGATGGATTATACTTCATGGTAATCTTATGATTGCTCTTGGGAACTCGGTCCCGTCTGTTGAGCATTTTTGTGTTCAGTCTGGGTATCCCTTCCAGCTGTCAGGTGATTGCTTGGATCACTTGAGACATATCCAATGTCTTTGCTTACTAGTATGTGCTCTTTGCACCTTCCCAGTCTTCATTCCTTATCTTCAGATGGATTCTCTAAGTTCCTTACATTTGTTCCTTAACTGAGTTTCCTTCTCCTTGATTGTCTGTGGTGTCCAGTCATTCTGGTTAGAATTTACTCGCGGTCCGTAGGACGGAGTTGACTACTTCCCGTGTTTCGTACACTACATGTATACATATGTGGGGTACCTTATTGATATGTTACCACTTACCCGACTATTTGTCAGGCCCACAAGCTCCTTCGGAGTGTCGTTGTCCCACATCCCGTAATTGGGTACACTCGTAGCGTTCGTCACACGCCTAGGTGAAGTATTCTGTTGTCAACTCCTCTTGTATCATTCTATGATACTCACCGTAATGCTGTTGGTTTGGTTTTAAAATCCAAGGTTTTAAAGAAAGGTTGTGGTTTTGAAAGAAAACTTGGTTTTGAAAAATGCAGTTCGGTTTGTTTAAGAAATTCTTCATGGCATAGCCATGTTTGAAATCTTGACCAGGTCCAGCTTCCCGCTGACTGGTATGTTCTAAATACAGTGATCCGGCCGTTAGGCCTTTCTAAGGTTCCATACTTCTAGTTGTAGGATGTGTGATCCTGTAGTTGTTTCATTACGGTCACCGTACATTACTATGTACTTGTGACATGTTAGTGTTCCTTCACATATTCATGTCCTTACTGCACTTGCCATGGCAAGTGCGTGGTACTGGTGGTTTTTGAGTAATCCTATACCGATCACGGTACGGTTTCCATTAGTATTTGATAGTCTTGTTGACTCTTCCCTTGATCTTATTGATCGCTGATTGGGATACTCGATCTTTTAGGTAGCTTCTGGGTGGTCTAGACATGGCTGTCGTAGGTCTGGGTACTTCTCCAATCCTTGGAGATTCCCACTTTATTTGGTTTAGTGTCGTTCCTTGTGGCTCGTTCCCACACACTGGTGGTGGTTACTGAGCCTACCTTGTTTAGGCACTACCCTCGTAGTCCTATCGGATTATACCTTATGGTTGTTCTTTTAGTTGTCTGTGCTATATAGGCCAGGTATTGTAACCTTAATGGCGTTGCAGCTTTGGAGTTAACCGCTTCTGACTATGTCCTTAGTCAGTTAGCATACCGTTGGTGGTATTATTGAAGTATTACTATCCCGTAGACTTGTGTCTCGGGTTCAGTTATTGTACTTTTTCCCCGTTCCTTTGCACGCTTAGTGCTGCTTCTCCTGCTGCTGGTTGACTAGCTAGGTTTCGCGACTGCTAAGCACGTCGCCCCATGCTGTTGCAAGTTAGCCTCCGTGGTTGGAGTGTTTAACTACCGCTATTAGTGCGGGTATTGTTGTTCACCGGGGTCCACTCCGGGTCTTCCATTCTGGAATCTACCATACGTCGGTTCTTGTTTACTGTGTGATTGCTTCACAACTGCCAGATCGGGTTTCCCCGAGTATGAGAAGGCTTTCTTCTCTCTGGCGTCCTTTCCAAGTTATACAATGGGGTTTGCGGTGGGCGGGACTAGTGTTGTAGGTATCCGGTACTCACCGGGAGTTCCTAACTAGCATCTCTCTAATGCTATCACTCAGCCCATAGCCCTAAGCTTCTAATTCCTAACTCGGTATTTCCTAAGCTCGGTATTTCCAGTCATCAGAGCGATACTTCGCTCTGATACCACTTTTTGTAACACCCCTACTATAAATTCAATCATTACCGTCCAATCTCCTCGTGCTTCCCGAGTCACGCAGCGGATACATACTTACATACATCGGGTGATACAACGCCGTTAGTCACCCACGTGACTAACAAGGCTACTACTGCTACATACAGCATCGGTCTGATGGACCGGAATATCTGAGTACTACTTAATACAATACATACCCTCATTACATACTGAATACTACAATACCCATTCGATACATTACTCCATTCAATACCATACTCCATTCAATACAATACTCCACAATCCGTACAAGATAATACACTACGCATACCGAGTTTACTAGGTTCCAAAATCATACAGTACTCTCCCAAATTCATATACACACACTAGGAGTCAATCTGCTACCCATTCCTCACAACTAGATACTTCTAATTACAAGGCGCGCCACCGGTCTCTTACCTTGACCGATCGCTCCGGGTACCTGCACTAAAAACGTTCCCCCGAGGGGGTCAGCTTTCGCTGAATATGATAACCGCATACCCCGCGTACTAGCGAGGGTACGCCGACCATTTGGTCGAATACATGCAATTCATTTTGCAATACACATACATACATACATACATACATACACATGCTTTCATTCACGATACTGCAATACTACACAAGGTATACATACATACGCACAGTACAACACATGCTTGGAAGACAATACAAGTCAACCAATACTTACTTACCATCTTCCAGAATACACATACACAATACATACCATTACATATCCAATACGCAATACGGAGATACAATTCTCCAATACATACAAGGTCCAGTTAGCTTCATTACACACCCGGGTTAATCGGGTGTTCGATACTCTTTTACTTCCGGTCATGACTTACAATAGTCAAGACCAATACACATACAATACTTACTTCTTACATACTTTACTTCCAGTTAAGTCGGTATGACCTCCGGGCAGGGATTACTACATCCCACCACCGGGCTTTAGGGTGGCCCACTAATCCAGGATGCTACCCATTCAAGGGAATTGGTCCATGGAAAAGATTACAGCCAGGATTCGGATCCAACCTCTTGTGTTTCCTTATCCTCACGCGTGGCCGAAACTATATCGGACTTCTACTCATTCCATTTACTCATTACTCAAGTTAGGAGTTAGAATGTTAGGAATTAGTAGAAGTCAATACTTCATTTCCATACATACATACAATACTCAAGTACACAATACTTACACATACTTCTCAATTCCATTCATTCATTTCATGAATTATACAAACTAATTGTTCAAGAAGATACAACAAGAACAAATAGTTCAGACACAGTTAAGTGCAATATAAATCCGATTCGTGCATTTATCTTATTGGTGATCACATAAGCACACAAATCGGGGTAACCAGGTTAGGATACAGAGCATGAAGAAATCATACCGTTCACCGTTGTATCCGCACTACCGGCTCCTTCGAGGATCAACTATTGGATTCCTATACATACATGAAGTAGTATGATCAATGATCTATTATTGATCTAACTTACTCCTTCATTGATATTCTCAATGTTTACTTACTACTCCTTTACCTTCATACTTGGTTATAAAACCATTCTTTTCCTTATTACTTCTTAAGCTTGCTTCCTTACTCATTTACTTACTTTCTTACCATTACTACTTCATTAATGGTGTTACTACATATATATGCATATGTGTATATAGGCATATATACATGTATATATGATTACTATAATCATATAATTAAAACAATTTTTTTTTTGACTCGACCGGACTTGCGACCGACCTTGCAAGTCCGGTCCATTCCAGTAGGTTACATCGTGTGAAAATTCCAGGGCCGACCGACCTTGCAAGTCCGGTCCCAAGGTCGGTCCATTCCAGTAAGTTGATTGAATTTTGCCGACCGACTTGCAAGTCCGGTCGCAAGTCGGTCCATTCCAGAGGTTTCTGACGGAAAAGTTCTGGTCCGACCGAACTTGCAAGTCCGGTCGCAAGGTCGGTCGACTCCAGAAGGTTTCCCGTCATGTAAATCTGGGCTCGACCGACCTTGCAAGTTCGGTCCTAAGGTCGGTCCGGCCCAGTACTTCAGTTTTAAAATCTGTTTTGGGTGTTTTCTTTACCCATTGTTTCCCTAATCTTTACCAATACTTCCCTACATGTTTACCACTCATTAGATTTTCTAAATCACCTTAATTCATCCACCAAACTTGCTACTCAATTCCTACACAACTTACACCAATCTTCATCATCTCAATTCAACACTTACATTATTTTTTTTTTCACACTAATGCTACAGATTTTGGTTTTCCACATTATGCTACAGATTTTTACCTTAACTCTTATACTCCAATACTCCCTCATCCTATGCCACTCTTAGCATCTTAAATACATTAGTTCACAACCTAGTCTCATCCCATTTACAATCTCATATCAAAATCTGTTTTAGGATACTCAGCACTCCTTTCAAAATCTGTTACAAGGTGGTTTACTTCCCACTTTAGGCTCTCCAAGCACACCTAGTTTCTCCTAGTTCCTCCAATGCATTATACTACTTCTTGCTACAGATTTTACACTTCCACATACTCACACTACAAGTACCAATCCATAGTTACTAAACATCTCCACTAACTTCAATACTCACCTTGGTTCTCCCATTCACCAAGTCATCCATAATTGTACATATTCCTACCAAAATTTTGCCATAGTTCACCTACTTTCCTTACTTCCTCAAATACACATCCTCTCATCAAATTCAACCTAAAGCTAGCCACACCCAACAAGGGTCCTACCAGCACATAAGGTTCATACAAAAATTCAATACACCAACATCTCTTCAACCACATACCAATACACCATTACTTCCTCAAATAGCAATACTAATACACATACACCATTCATTTGGCTCTAAGGCCTACAAATCCACATACTTGCTCACAAGTTCTCAAACTTCCAATACTTCAATACTAAGTACAACAGTTTAGGTTCTTTTATTTGTTTACCCATTCCCACTACACTAATGCATTAGATTAAGCATTGAGATAGGTTTTCCTTACCTTAAGATCACACTTCTTCCTTTGAGTCCTACTCCTCTCCTCTTCTTCATTCTCGGTCAAGTTGGTCAATGGGGTTACCCAACCCCAAGCCAACATTCAAAACACACAAATAATACCATTAAACTCCTTAACCCATTGGATAACTTTAATTCAATGAAAGGCTTAAATGCCATTAGTTAGGGTTTTACCTTGGAGCTTCAAGAGAGGTTTTTAAGCCTTGAATACAAAGGAGGGTTCCTCCATCATTGGAGAGTTGAACCAAGCTCAAACAAAGAAGAGAACAAGGCATTAAAAGAAGCCAAAATCGACCAAGGCCTGGAAATAGAGAAAATGAGTTCTTCTCTTGAATCTTTTTACCTTAAGTGGAAGAGGAGACTCCATGCTTCGAAATGGTGCCATTTATTCTTCAAATGCTCAAGACTCATGGAGATGAAGTTGCTCATTTTCAGATTTTGAAAAGATAGAAATGTAGAGCTTGAAGAGGGGAGTTCAAATATGTATTTTATTTTACATTTGGAGCTCAAGTGAAGCTAGAGCATGAGGTAGAAGATGGAGTTGCCATGGAAGCCATGAGAGGCTGCAAAAATCACTGCAAGAGGAGAAGAAAGAGAGGGAGTACGATGGGGAAGGAGGAAATGGAAGAGAGAGAAGAAAAAGTGAGGAAAGAGAGTGTTCCTTTACCTTTTTGTATTCTTTTCTTTCTTCCTTCTTTTCTCCTTTCTTTATTTACTTATTTGTTGTGTGTGAGAGGGAAGGGAACCGGCTGTACACAGCCCTTTGTGGGTTTTTAAAATTTTATTTATGAAAGTGGACACACTAGTTTGGTTTATTTATGTTTCTACCCCACAACTTCCCGTTTTTGACGGTTTTCACTATTTTCTCGTTTTATTGATTTCATTGGTTATTACGCTTCCATAAATGCTTAATAATATTCATTTAATGATTTATAATTTTTACGGGTCCGTTTGACCACTCAAGGTCACGTTTTCGGGTTTCCTCGAAAAACGTGCGCTAAAGCTCTATTAAAGTTTTAATACATTATTTGGATCCGTTTTCTTCGGGAGTTGTTCCCATATATTTTTTAGGTCTTATTAAGCCTTTGGGATCCATATAATACTCTAACCGAGGTCTCGCACCTCTTATGGTTATTTAACGCTTACTTAGCGTTTTTCGCTTTTTAAGCGTTTCTTTATTTCTTTTGGATTTATTTTTCCTTACCAATATTACTTACGCATTATTAGGCCCTTAAATAAGGATTAAAATTATCTTAATCACTATATTTAAGTTTGGGGTATTTCACGTAGAAACACTTAGTCAAACTAAGTGCGCGGAAGCAGTTGCTCAAGGTAGTAAAGTAAGAGAGATTTAGAGGAGCTAAATGGATTAACACCCGAAAGGTACAAGGACTCTGTCAAACTCAGCAGGATACACAATATAAGTTATTTTATTTCCTGGTCAAAACAAAACAACTTATAATGCCCACTCAGTAGATGAGATCTACTTCGTGGTTTTCACTCACTCACCCAATACAATCTCTGATCAGCTCAATGATAAGTGTAGTGAAAACTAGGTCCTACCTAGAAATACTATGTCGATATGCACAAACGAATCTAGTACTTCTCTCTCTCCTTTTCTTTCTCTCTCTCTAAAATAGGTAAAGCTTTCTCTAAACAAATGCTCTATATGATTCTCTCTAGAAAGCTGCAATGAGAAACGAAATGACACCTCTCTTATATAGTGGAGCCGGTGAGGGAGTCTGCTTCCGAAATTTCTGCCATCTGAACGTTGTAGTTGCTTAAAATCCGGTCCTAACTTCTTTGTGAACGTTGCTAAGCCTTGGCCCTTAATTTTCGGACAATTACCAATCCATTGGATGACTTGGCAACGTTCAATTATGACTCTCATGTTTGATGTAGCAGACTGACTCTGTCAATTCCGAAATTTCAGGAACCTATGACTTTTTCCTTGAATTTCGGAAGCTGGAGCCATATTTCGGAAGCTGGAGCCAAGTCTTCTGATTAGTGCCATGCTGAGAGAATTTTGGTCCAAGTCTGAGCGTTGATGACCGTTGTAAGTCAATGTAGTTGTTGTACTTGCTCCTTAATTTTTGCAACTGACCGACAGACTCTCTCGAATTATCAGAAAGTCAAGGCTTTGGATTTTGCTCACATTTTGCATGAATTTCGGCCCAAGGACGATAATTGATGACTGTTATGGTTTAGTGGACGTTGCTCCTTGAATTTCGTTACTGATTGATGAATTCACATGGATGGACTCTCTCGCTCTTTCGGTAACGACAGAGACTCATTCGATCTTTCAAGGTTGACGGACTTTGTTTTGTTTTGAGAAGTGTGATTGACTCCTTTGATCTGGTTGACTATCTCAGCAACACCTTCATACTCCAACACGGTTCCTTGGCTTCCTGGTTCGAGTGAGAAGAACTTCTTCTTGTCTCCTGTCATGTGTTTAGAGCACCCACTGTCGATGTACCAGCAGGGGTCCATTCTCACTCGATTCTGCACTTAACATGTTAGTGGTGTGGGGGTTAGGGTCCATAGAACGGTTGGACCCATTTCCACCATTTAATATTCTAAGATCATTTTTTACTACCCATTTCAGTCCTAGTTTCTTGAGTTGCCAATGCCTCATAAAACTCGTTTTATGGCAACTGGACTCATGATGACCGGGTTGTCTGCATAAGCTGTAGACATCTCTATGACTGGTCTCTGACCGGCATCCGACATGTCGTTTACTTTTCCTCATGGGTGTCTTAGCAACAGCATCTATCTTAGAATATTTTTCTTTGACGGTAGCTAGTTCCTTTTCTTTACTGTTAAGAGGAACACCCAATTTATCGATTTCAGGTTATTTTTCATACTTCAACTTTTCATGAGAGATGAGAATTTCACTATAATCTCTTTGTAATTTCATGAGTGCCATGAGATTATCTACCTTGTTTTTGTCCGAGGTTTTTCTTAATTTTTCATTTTCTTCCAAAAGTTCATAGTTTTCAGTTTCTAATGCCTCTAGGTGATCAACTAATATAAGAGAAAACTTTCTAAGTCCTAGAAGTTCAGCCTTTTGAATTCTCCTTCTAAGTTTAGAATAGTTTATCTTATGTTGTTCTTCTGATTCTGAGACATCATTGCCTTATGCCATCAAGCACACATCTTCAAGGCATAGGTGAGCCTCCTCCTCTTCTGAGGTGTCGCTATCTGAGGTTTGATTGTCATCACTCTGTTCAAAATCTCCCCATACGGCAACGAAGGCTTCCTTCTTTGGTCCTTTGTTGAATGATCGTCAGACAGGCTTCTTGACCCTGTCATTGTCCTCTCGTGGTCGTTGAGGGCAGTCCTTGATATGATGTTCACAATTTGCACATCCAAAACACTTGTCATTTCTCTTCCTCTGATCATCCGACTCCTTGGACTCCTTGCCTTTTCTTATTTTATTTCTTATGAACTTTCGAACGTACCTCTTAGCATAGAGGACCATTTCATCATTGTCCTCTCCTGACTCAGACCTTTCATTTTCAGCTACTTGAAGGGCTATGCCTTTTCCTCTATCTCTTGATGAGCTTTCCGAGTTTCTATGTTGTAGTTTTAACTCGAAAGCCATTAGAGATCCTAGCATGTCTGTTAGAGACATCTTGGAGAGATCATGCACTTCTTGCATGACATTGACTTTGATATCAAAGGAGGCTGGAATAGACCTGAGGAATTTCTGAATTTGATCCTCGTTAGAGATTGTTCTTCCAAGCATCAACATTTCATTGATCAGCTTAGTGAACCTTGTATGCATTTCAGAAATGCTCTCCTTTTCTTCCTTATTGAATAGCTCCCAGTGAGTGAGTAGCAGCTCAATGCGAGTCTTTTTTTATCTCATCATTCCCTTCATAGGTGACCTCAAGAGTTTTCCAAATCTCTTGGGCTGTTTTAGCTGAAGCAATCTTCGAGTATTGCTCAGGTAGTAATCCACAGTGAAGTATTCTTATAGCTCGAGCGTTGAATACCAGCTTCTTGATTTTCTCATCCGTCATGCTGTTGATAGGTATGTCTTGTCCTTGAGGATTCTGGAAGGTGTACTCTCCATGTGTTATCACCCTCCACATTCTTGGATCGTCAGACTTGATGTGAAACTCCATCTTGTTCTTCCGGTGAGTGTAGTTGTCTCCATTGAAGAGTTGTGGTCGATTCGGTGTAGAACCTTCTTCTACTGCTAGAATGCTTGCATGAGACATCTTGATGGTCTTCCAAAGCAGTTAGCTTTCTAGAAGAGACCTGCTCTGATACGAATTGAAACCCGCAAGCGCTCCTGATGCGTCCCCGACGTGTTGTGGACGTGTCGTGGACTCTAATAAAACTTGATGGACAAGAGGCAACAATTAAACTGGAAAACACATTTTTCGATTGAGAATTTACACACGAAATTCACTCAACCTCCCTTGCCCCATACACGGACTCCCGTGACAGTTTCGACTTTACCCCTAAAGTCGTCAACCCTCTCTTGACTATCGGCCTACGGTTCACCAACCGTTCCCTGACCTATCGTCCTATCAAATACCCAATGTATTGATACTCTAACCCAGTCCTCACTAGCTCACCAACTCTCTAACACTTACACACACTCCTAAGTCTGATCCACACTTGCCCAGATTATCTCTATCTTTTCTCTCGTACAGGGCTTATGTTACAAGGAACATTAAGGCACGTATTTATACAAGTTAGTTGAGATGCCAACTAACAACCTAGGAGTTGTAGACTCTAAGAGTAGAATACTCATCCTTCTACAAATATAATATCCGCACCCTACTGTAGACTTTCATCCAACTTGATCTGGAGCCACCAGCACAGGCGTTGCCTTGTGAATGGGCAAGTTTGCGGCGTGTCTCCCAAGTTGGTCGGTCACCACTTGCACACTTAAACTTGATTGAACTTGTCTGCTCATAAATGCTCTCTTCTGAAGTATTACGGCTATGTAATGATGTTCATCAATAGCCTTTGTTTATCTTGATATCTTGCACATTAATGAGATACACCTTTTGTTGTGAGCTTGTCATGAGCAAGTTGTTTGTGTGGATGTGAATAATCTGAGTGAGTTTGTCGACGTTGCTAACTCCATTTGGTCCTTGTTTAATGTTTGATGTAAGAGATATGTGATGGTGTGGTTCTTGACTGCCTGTGTCTTGCTAGAAGTCCTCTAGAGCTCTCGCCGACAGGTACCCGACTGGTAGAGCACATGTCGTGGATTGAGCGCGCTTGCAACCTTGCGTGCTAAGTCACTTATTCACCTGTCTATCTGAAATCATGAATCTTGACAAACGCATTAGATAGACAACACAAGGTTTGCTATCATCAAAACTAAAGGATCTTGTATTAATAGTGTTCATTACTCTGTGGGGAGGAGGTTGCGAACAGCTTCTCAAGAAAATCTCTTGTGGTTTGTTCAATCTCTTGACAACTTCTTTTCATGATGCCATAATCAGTAATTAGCTCTACAGTCTCATTTTTCTTGTCTCTAGCTCTCATCCTTGCAAAAAGCATTTGTTATTCCCATCTTCTGCTTTCAAGTAATGGTGTCTAGCTCTTTGCGCCACTCTGATTTCTTCTGTAAGCAAAAGCTTATCGATTTGCTTAAGGATTGAGCATCTTCTGTCATTCTGGTCAGACATATTTTCATCTTTCATAACTTTCTATAGCTCCTCTTTTTTTGGGCCAACAACAGATTTTCCTTCTTTAACTTCTCCCTTCCCCATCTTCTTAATGCCTGACCATAGTTGAGCACTTTTTGAACATAATCTTTGTTTCTCAATCTAGTGATATCCCATATGTTTTAAACTACCTTCCGACATTTTTTCTCTTTAGCCCATCAATCTTCAAACCTAAATGGTCTCGTGCCACCCTAGCAACTAGCATCCAAAATCACTTTTATTGGTCGATGATCACTTATGCCCCAGTCCAGATGAATTACCCTGGCCTTAGGGAAATTCATTATCTAAACTTCATTTGCAACTGCCTGATCAATCCGGCTAAGAGATCTTTCTGAACCTTTCCTGAGATTCGAATAGGTAAATGTATCCCCCGTATAGCCCAAGTCTTCCAGCCCACACTCCATTAGATGGTTCCTGAAGCTCTCCATGGTTGATTTATTTCCTGTACCCTTCCCTTTGTGCTCTGACTCAAACAATACCTCGTTAAAGTCACCTCACACCATCCACAGGCCCTTCTCCATGGTTTCTAACTCCTTTATTAGGCTCCACGTGTAACAACCCCGAATAAAACATCCAGTAATACAAACGTCGTGCCTAAACAACATCACGGTTAACTACGCAGCGGTATAAACTCCATTCGGGTGTCACAGACGCCAACCACCCACGTGGTTGACACAACCATACTACCAATACTAAGTTACGGTATGCATGACTGGAAACAACCCTCAACCAAAACTCATATACAATACAAGATACAATTCCGAATACCGAGTGTCTACAACAGTATTACCAAATCATAAACTGAAAATTACATCCCAGGTGTAGTAACAACCCATACATCAAGCATACTACTACAACTCAAGAATTATGCCCTGATGGACTACCCCCATGGTAGCCATCCCGCCTACGCTCCGTTATCGTCCGGTTCAATACCTGTAAAAATTGGGTTGTTAAGGACTCAGCAAACTACGCTGAGTATGAACGTGTGTAGCCCGTATGGAGCCGAGCTACACGACTACTTGGTCGAATATTATTAAGTCAATTTACATGCTATAATAAAGCAGTAAAGCAGGCCACAATACATCATGGTTTCATACACACTCAAAGGTAGCAAAGCATTAGCAACAAGCAACCAAGCATACACGCTGGCACCGTAGCAACATCATCACGCAACCAAGAACAAACAGGCTGCTAGGTGTAGCAACAGAAACCATGTACATAATAAACGTGTGCATAGGTATGTTATGTCATGGTCCTCACTATGGGATCATTCGAGCGTAGTGTTTTTATTTCTTTTCTCTTGTTCCCAGAAATGTGTATTTTCTTTCTTTCCTTGCATAGGTCTGGGGTTATAGTTAGATCCCGTGACATACCCTGTAGGTGTCAATCTTACCTGGTTCTTTAAGGAATTTGTGAGTTCTCGTATCAAACAATTTAGGGACGTTTCTGTCCATAGCCAACCCTCCAATCCGGATAGCTATCTCTCTCTGTTGTTTAAATGCATAGCACGCCCCGGATAAAGGGGCCATTCTCCGATTCTTTAAAGGTTACTAGCCTCGCCCCGGATTACAAGGGTCTGTCTCCCTATTCCTTTTTATATTATCGGTCTCTACCCCGGATACAAAGGGTTCATCTCCCTATTCCTTTTAATGTTATTGGTCTCTACCCTGGATACAAAGGGTCAGTCTCCCTATTCATTCTAATGTTACAGGTCTCCACCCCGGATACCAAGGGTCTGTCTCCCTATTCCTTTTTATATTATCGGTCTCTACCCCGGATACAAAGGGTCTGTCTCCCTATTCATTTCCAATGGGTATTGGCTCATCATTATCATTGATAGTTCGACGCCATAGTGGGTATCATTAGAGGTCCTCTATAGTTAAGAGGAGTTTTCCCTTCATATAGTTCCTTTGTTTTGTTTACGAAGTTCGTTGTGTTTCATCTCAAGGCTTCATCAACGAGAAGGGACTACACTACTGTGTGCGCGCAAGCAATATGCACAATAATAGCAAGCGGGTAAGCAAGGAGAATAAGCAATCCATCCACATGCTTTACACAAGCTCACAACAGACAAATAAGCACGGTAAAACAAACATCCGTTTTCATGCATTAGTCTTATGGTCATAATCAAACAAGGCACACAGCACACAAGCCGTGTAACAAGGCAACATACAAACCACACATGTCCATACCTTAGTCAGAAGTAGGAGTAGTCTCACACACACGGGGTCCCAGTTGGCGTTCGTTACGGCCCTAGCGTTAATTAAAACAACTTGTCAGTTTCGTGATTTCATGCGACGACAGTTGTAACATTTTCCTAGTTTATTCCATTTTATCGGGTGTTGTTCCCTAGGTGGTCTTTTGAGTGTTCAACTTATACTAGCCCTTAGAAACTCTCCAGGTATTAACCTTATACTTTTTCAACCCCTAGGACGTTTTAGATTGTCGGTTTACACGTTTCACTAAGTCCTTACTCTAGGTATTGTTCTAGAGTATCTTTAAGTACCGACATGTAACAAGTTCACCTAAGATTGATTTTAATCTTCCTACAAGGTATCCCTTCTTAACTAGGCATCTTAGCAAAGCTTTATACTCGTATCCAAGCTAATACAGCACCGCTAACCACCTTGAAACTCAATGAGACAGAACAGAAAAACAATACCGAACTGCAACACAAACTGCACATATCTTCGTTCTACGCCATTGTTTAAGTTACCAAAACTGGTCCTTAAATTTCCCTAGGTGTATTATGAAAGTTTTAAACCCAAACCTAACCCAAAACACTTCTGTTATCATGAAAGTCCAATTTACAGAAACTATAATTTGCAGAAAAACAGTAAACTCTAGTTTTGTACAGCTCCTCTTCAAACTTTCTTTTAGTCCATAAATCAGCTTCTAATCTCAACCAAAAGTTTTACCCAACTAGCTAAGTATGTTAAGAAGGTTTTACACTTAAACACAACCCAAAACAGAATCGTTAAAACTACTGGAAGTTCATTATACAAAAACAAGAACTGTAGAAAAACTGTGAACTCATATTTTGTACAGCAACTTTACAACTTTCTTTTGGGTATAAACCAGTTTTTCTAATCTTACCCAAAGTGTTTATAACTTCACTTAAGCGTATTAGGTATGTTTAGGTTTGTTAACCACTCAATATACCCCTTATAAACCCTCTAAAATTCGTTTATACAGAAGCACCTGTTACAGCAAACTGAAACACCCCCTTTTTTTTGTTCCACCTTATCTAACTTCAGTTTTAGTTCTCTTGGACAGATTTGTGACCTTCCCAGGGTGTATACTCACTAGGTAAGTGTATTAGCCATGATTTAGGTCCATTATTAAACCTCTACAGCCTTGTTAACAACTCTGTAATTCGGTTATACAAAAACCCAATGTTTCAGGAAAAATCTGAAACTGAATATCAAGATCTGATATTATCTCTTCCATTTCTTTTCTTTGTTCACTCATTTGACTCCCATTTCTTTCCTGAATTGCTTATCCAATTATTTAGGTGTTTACTCAAGGTTTTAACTTTGAAACAGATCCATAGCAGCATTATTTATGTTACTGAAACCCCCTAATGCTAACTGGAAAGAAACAAAAACATGAAGCTGTTGAACTTTCTCTTCTACTTTGCATTTCATTTCTTGGTCTAGTTTCTTTTCCACTCCCCAAGTTATTTATCTTCATAGTTAGGTGTCTCAATATATCTTTAGACTCTAATCTAGTCCAGCACAACCAAGATAACATCTCCCAAACTCCTTTACCAAAAATCTGAAAACTGAAACAGAAAAACAAGCTGATATGGCTCTACCTCCACCCTTCTTTTATGTTACTTAACCTGATGTCTAACTCTCCTACGGGGTTGTACCCATCTAACCAAACGCATGCACCAGGATTTGGGTTTGTTGTTAAGCCAATTCAACACTCTTAAGACTCCTGAAATTTAGTATACAGGAACAGCCATTCAATGAAAATCTGAAACAACATTTGATAACTTCTTTTCTTTTCTTTTTTTTCTATTTGATCATCCGTTTGACTTTCAGTTTTCTTCCCAAGATGTTTACAACTCAAGTCAAGTGTTTTACTAAGGTTCTTAAACCTGAAACAACCTAATACCCACTGATACTCCCACTGGAATTCTTTTATACAGGAACTGATAACAACTACAAAACAGAAACTATGACTGAGCTTTATGATTCTGTTTACTCCCGACTTGGGTTTCTGGTTTATCCCTAAACTTATTTACATGTAGGCTTGAATGTTAGCAACGTCTTAGCCTTATTTCCTAGCCTATACCACCTGTATAGCGCCCCTAAAATTCTTTACACAGCAACTGCACTAAGCTGCCACGGACTGGTGTTACAAAACTGACATACCACTGATGGTTTATCTTCTTTATTATCTCACGGTTGATGCATCAGACTGGGCTTGTAATTCTCCCAGGGTGTTCACAACTAAGTCAGATAATTAGTAAGGAATTGAACACTTAAACCACTCCTTATACCTCTTTGTAATAGGGGTATATAGAAGAACACTGGTTTCAAGGAGACTGCAACTGAACATCCAAACTTGATAATCCCTCTATGTTTTCCTTCTGTTTTTTTTTCTTCTGAATCTGAATAGCAGGGATTACACTACTACTTATAATGCTGCTTGTTTGTTTCACTAGTGTTACAGATACACCAAACTTCTACTGTTATAAGTGATTGCAGGAAACATGCTACAACTTATAGTTGCCTCACTGGTGTGACAGATAACCAAAGTTCTGTTTTGTTATAATTATAGCAGGGAAGGTAGTGGACTCGATTATTACCGGTGTTGTAATGACTGCTTCAGTCCCTTGAGATCTGGCGTGCGAGTTGCAGTTCCAGTTATTGCGATTTTCCATTGTTGCAGAAAACAAAAGAGTGGATAGAAGTGCCACACCTTCATTCTGGTGCGTGATAGTTCTAGGAATTAACCACTGGAGTGAACCAACACACAAAGAAATTGAAGAGATTTGGAGTATGTATGTCAGTATCGACCAGAAGTGAATGAAGGAGATTTTTTTTGAATTAAGTGTTTTAAACCTTAAACATGGTGGGTGAGTGCTCAACTTGCGGTTCAGTTGAATCATTTTCAGGCGGTTCTGAATTCTGATGTGCAGGATGCAGCCGTCCAGTGACACACTGGTGTGTGAGAAGAGGATGCAGAAGGTTGAGCATGGACGAAATGTGGATCTTGCATTTCTTCTTTGTAAGTGCACGACAACAAGAAGGAAAGTAGGGAAGTACGTGACTTCCTGGTTTGCAGTTAGCACAGACAATGAGTAGAGGTACTGAGGAGAGCATAACATGGGTTTGAAGAACATGAAGAACGGTGTGGAGCATATGTGTTGCTGGAGTTAGGGTTAGTAGAATCTGAAATGAGCATGTAAATGAAGAGGAAGGGAAGATAGCCAGTAACTAACACATACAAGACAGAAGACACGATACTGGTGCAAGAGACGTGGGAAATCTCTTGTCCTACAGAGGGTGTTTAGCATGTAGGGGACACTGCATCAAGGTATGTGAACAAGGCAAGGTATACGAACATATGTACTGGTATAGGTGGGGGTTGGGTCTCGATTTCCTTTATAGTAGATTGAATAGTAGAGAGTCTCTTTCTTTTCTTCGGGCATAGTGACACAGGTGGGTTCTAGTTTTAGTTGTTGTTTTATAATAGCATTAACTAGCCTTGAACTTGCAGAATTATGGGACACACAAGGCACGGGTGGGGGCTTTGCGTGTGGTATGGGGCTGAAGAATCCTTAGCATTCTGGTGTGGAACTGATCGAGCAGGAACAAAAACAGGAAGAAGTGGTGTTGCTGTTTGGGGCGTGACTGGTCAGACAAGGGAAAACAGCGTTGTGCTGTAATGTTTTCTTTTCTTCTTGTAGTTACTTAGTAAGATTCTTATGTCTAGAGGTGCCGGTATTGTTGAATACGAGCACAGCTCAAACGGTCAAGACGTTCACTAGAGATACCAAGGGTTCCGGGTTCAAATCCCGGTAGGAGCACGTTTTTCCTTTGTATAAATAAACTTATATGCATATTTTGTACAAGTATACATATATATATATATATGCAACTATTTTATTTTGTCGCGTTATTAATTATATGTACGTGACTATTAATTGTGTCGCGCTGTTACTTATATATATACGACTATTTTATTTTGCCCGTTGTTACTTATATATAGCGTTGTAATATTGTAATGTTATGATATATATATATATATGTAGTGTGTGACCGTATTAATATGCACGTTGTTATGTTCAAACAATTCATTGGGCGCACTAGGGGTATTTTTTTGACCGATATGTACATGCGGTATAAGTATCCGGTTGGATCTATATTGTAAATACCATAATGTTTCATGGTAATTCTTGCACATAATTTAATTTAAACTTCACTAATTTAAAGTAGTAATTACTCGGGGGTATTTCAGTCTACCCCCATTAAAAGAACTTTGTCCCGAAGTCTTACTTTCTTAACTGGTGTTTACATTCTTGTTAATCTAGGGATCAAGTCTCCTTAATTAAAATTCTCAGTGCGTATACGCATATGCCACCTTAGTGACTTCACACACAAGTCTAATAGCAGGAGTATTATAAATGCTGAGGGGTGTAACTCACAGGTACACAACATTCATTAATAGACAGTGTAAATCTAATACAATACAACACACAACAAAATTCGGCACAATCCATACACATAGACCTACCAAACCAAGTGTGGTATAGGAATACACATAGTCAATTCTAACCAAGGTCACATTCTATTTAACAATTTGTGCTTTATAAGCACCAGCCAATATGTGGCATCAATAATATGCAATTGTACCAATAATATTTATTGTACTGCACTCATAGCAACCAGGTGAAACAAGCATGCATTCATGGACACTTGCATTCAAACAATCCGCACACAGTTCAACACATAGCATCCAAAACAAACACCACAAACGGGTAATAACCCAGTAAAAAAAAAACACAGCGCGCATGCCCCCCTTAAAAATGGATTACGCCCACGTAATCCCTTTCTATATCCTTGAACCTCGTTCCGATGTTTACTTCTCATGGGGCATCTAGTTCTATGCTATTACTCACCTTATGATCCTATCAAATGCCTTGACCATGTTAAAGGGTAGTTTCTGTCTCAATGATTCTTATCGGTTTCCATACCGATCTATAATGGATTCGGGTTTAGCATCTCTGGGTCTAAGGTATTGGCCGATATGTCACTCGTTATACAACTGAAAAATGTGGAATATGGTTCACCAGCTTCTGTTGTGCGACTCTGATTACCTTCAGGTTTAGTTTTCCCTCACTATGCCTTTCAAGGTAGTGCATGGCTTAATTGTATAGGAGTAAACTTCTCTTGACTGGCATGGGGTATTTTAATTTATGCACAATCTCGGTGGGTTGTAATTTGTCTCTTCATTTCCTTTGGAGGTCGGATAGTTATGCTTTTGGTGCGCTTTTAAGCGTCTGAATTGTTTGTTTCTGGCTGACCTTTTGGGTTTAATTCCTGTATGCACTGTAGTAACGATTTTGTTCTTAGTACTTGAATGTTACTGACGTGTCGTTGTTACAACGACATGTTTAGTTTATAATCGCTCATAATTATATGTAGATAGCTAGTCTACTTCCTTAGCATTTCTACCTTTTTTTATCCCCTAATTTGCACAGCCAAAATAGATGTTTTTTTATCTTTAAGAAATCTTTATTTTTCAGCCTCACTTAAGGCTTTGACACAGCTGGTTGACTTCACTTAGTTTCAGTCAAAAGGTTATCGAACTCTATATGTTAGAAGTTTCTATGATTGTAAACTGTTTAACATGGGGTATTTAGTTTCCTTATCATCATCGTCGTTCTTATGTCCTGCCAGGAAGTAAAGTAATTGATTTCTACCTGTTTACTTATTGCATTTGATTACGGTAGTTTATACTTTGTGTATTAACAGCTATGTTATTGGTAATCTCACATGATTTCCAGTCGTCACGTACCTGTACACCCTTGTGTTTATTCCCGAATTTTTTTTGAGCCTTGTATCCATGCATTTTATGTGGTTTTCATCATCTAGTATCAACACCGCTTCTTTCGCATTTTTGCTTATCCAACTTATAAACTTTCACCTATTTGTAGTTTATGTGTCTACTTGATGAGGGTTTCGAAAATCATCCAACATTGACATGATCAGCGTAAATGTTGGACTACCCTTTCACCCCAGTTTGTGCGCAGTGTCGCTTGACCTGGCCAGGGTCGAGTTCAACTTTGCACGTCCGATTTACACGATCAAACAATTATTCTCATTTGAATTCTTATCCCATTGGTTTCTAGTCATCTGGCAATCAATTCATTGACTAGGGTGACCATCTAAGCCTTTAGATTAATCGTTCAAATCCTCTAACTGTACAGACCTCTAGGTGTGTACATATATATATATTTTTTCATCCATGTATACATGTGTACCCATGTGTTATAATCCTCTTGATTTATATTTATCCACATATGATTGTTCCCCTAGGTTTATGATACCCTATTACATATATTTATATCCTCCTGATCTTCCAACTTCTTCTTATAAACTGTATATATATATATATATATATAATTCTCGTACCGTCTGTACATATACATGTTCCTTCACGTATACTTGTAGTCTCATAAATTTTTGTGTTCGCCAATGGGTTATACGATTGTATACTTCCATGTTCTCACTGTATTAATTAGTGACGCTTCGTATCGGTTCTCTCGTAGTCATAGTGAAATATAACAGACGATGTAAAGGGTTTATTTATTATAACCGAATTTTTTTCTAACAATTCCTCTTTTGGAATGTGTTCACCCATGATTGACACTTAACTTTCTGTTGTACAATTTTTCCCTTATTTGATCTTCATGATCATGATACTCGTTAAATATTTGAGGGATCTGTTTATGATTCTTATACCAGTGCGTTTTTTTTGTTTCAGGAAATTGCAAATATTGTTTGAGGATAACTGTTTAGATATTGTACATACTTCCAGACTTGATTTGCACTTTTATATTGTGAAACTTGTTGCTCGTTTAAATGGTGTGATGGTTTATTATTGTACAGCAAAAGAATGACAAGCAACATTTTGTCCTTAGTGGGACAATTGCTGGGCTCCAAAGGGGTAAAACAACTCGAACGAGAAGAGAATGAAGGAGGCATTGGTATGTATGTTTCTCGTTCGCCGGTGGTAGAAGCAGAAGGGAATGACCAGTTATGGTCATCAGTTTTAATTGTCTGAGATTGAGAGACTTGAAAAGAAGATGGTGGTGATGCGTACCGATCGCCAGTTGAGGCGTTGTGTCTCTCAAATAATGCAGAGAATGAAGAGAAACGTGAGATGGAGCAGGGAATTTATTGAATCCCGAGATATTATGTTTTAGTGTATAAAATGGTGTCATGCTTCATTAAGCATTAAAGATTGTACCAATTTTATGGTGTAATTTTCGTCTCAAACTATACTATATTTTATTGTTTTACGAGAGGTTTTCTAAAATTAACCTCTCAAGTGTATGAACTGAATAATTTATCTCAATCCCATCCTTGGCTTGATTAATTGTTTAAGCTTTATTTATTTCGTAAATTTTAGGGATATCTTGGTCCTTTTTGCTTGTCAGGTAGGGTCCTATCGACTGCTAAGCATGTCGACCCAAGTTGCCGCTAAAATTGGTTCCTCTATGGGTATTGTTCCTTTGGCAAAGTCTTTGAACTTCACGCCCCAGTCAGAGCTTCGAGTCTTACGTCTATTGTATACTTTAGTTTTCCTTACCGGATTGATTATATGCCATTGTGTAAATGCCAAATCGGGTTTTCCCGAGTGTGGGGAGGCTTTTCTACCTCTCCGACGTTTTTCCTATGAATGAAATGGACCCTAGGGACGTGGAGGTTAGGTTTAGGTGTCTGTTAGGATCCAGTAATTACTGGGGAAGAACCCTAACTAACGAGCCTACATACTAACCCTTAACCCCGTTTCCCAAATTCAGGTTTCCTATACTCGGTACTTCTCTGTTCCAGTCATCAGAGCGTAACTACGCTCTGATACCACTTTCTGTAATACCCACGAAAAACATCCAGTAATACAAACGTCGTGCCTAAACAACATCACTGTTAACTACGCAGCGGTATAAACTTCATTCGAGTGTCACAGACGCCAACCACCCACGTGGTTGACACAACCATACTACCAATACTAAGTTACAGTCTGCATGACTGGAAACAGCCCTCAACCAAAACTCATATACATACAAGATACAATTCCGAATACCAAGTGTCTACAACAGTTACCAAATCATAAATGAAAATTACATCCCGGGTGTAGTAACAACCCATACATCAAGCATACTACTACAACTCAAGAATTTGCCCTGATGGACTACCCCCATGGTAGCCATCCCGCCTACGCTCCGTTATCGTCCGGTTCAATACCTGTAAAAATTGGGTGTAAAGGACTCAGCAAACTACGCTGAGTATGAAGTGTGTAGCCCGTAGGTGCTGGGCTACACGACTACTTGGTTGAATATTATTAAGTCAATTTACATGCTATAATAAAGCAGTAAAGCGGGCCACAATACATCATGGTTTCATACACACTCAAAGGTAGCAAAGCATTAGCAACAAGCAACCAAGCATAACACGCTGGCACCGTAGCAACATCATCACGCAACCAAGCACAAACAGGCTGCTAGTGTAGCAACAGCAACCATGTACATAATAAACGTGTGCATAGGTATGTTATGCTCATGGTCCTCACTATGGGATCATTCGAGCGTAGTGTGTTTTTATTTCTTTTCTCTTGTTCCCAGAATGTGTATTTTCTTTCTCTTTCCTTGTACCAGGTCTGAGGATATAGTTTAGATCCCGTGACCATACCCTATAGGTGCCAATCTTACCTTGGTTCTTTAAGGATTATTTGTGAGTTCTCTTATCACCACAATTTAGAGGACGTCTTGTCCATAGCCAACCCTCCAATCCCGGATAGCTCTCTCTCTCTGTTGTTTTTAAATGCTACTAGCCACTGCCCCGGATACCAAGGGTCCGTCTCCCTATTCCTTTTCAATGTTACTATCCTCTGCCCCGGATACAATGGGTCCGTCTCCATATTCCTTTTTATATTATCGGTCTCTACCCCGGATACAAAGGGTTTGTCTCCCTATTCCTTTTAATGTTATTGGTCTCTACCCCGGATACAAAGGGTCAGTCTCCCTATTCATTCTAATGTTACAGGTCTCCACCCCGGATACCAAGGGTCTGTCTCCCTATTCCTTTTTATATTATCGGTCTCTACCCCGGATACAAAGGGCCCGTCTCCCTATTCATTTCCAATGGGTATTGGCTCATCATTATCATTGATAGTTCGACGCCATAGTGGGTGTCATTAGAGGTCCTCTATAGTTAAGAGGAGTTTTCCCTTCATATAGTTCCTTTGTTTTGTTTACGAAGTTCATTGTGTTTCATCCTCAAGGCTTCATCAACGAGAAGGGACTACACTACCTGTGTGCGCGCAAGCAATATGCCACAATAATAGCAAGCGGGTAAGCAAGGAAAATAAGCAATCCATCCACATGCTTTACACAAGCTTGCAACAGACAAATAAGCACGGTAAAAATAAACATCCGTTTTCATGCATTAGTCTTGTGGTCATAATCAAACAAGGCACACAGCACACAAGCCGTGTAACACGGCAACATACGAACCAACACATGTCCATACCTTAGTCAGAAGTAGGAGTAGTCTCACACACGGGTCCCAGTTGGCGTTCGTTACGGCCCTATCGTTAATTAAAACAACTTGTCAGTTTCGTGATTTCATGCGCCGACAGTTGTAACATTTTCCTAGTTTATTTCCATTTTATCGGGTGTTGTTCCCTGGTGGTCTTTTGAGTGTTCAACTTATACTAGCCTTAGAAACTCTCCAGGTATTAAACTTAGACTTTTTCAACCCCTAGGACGGTTTTAGATTGTCGGTTTACCGTTTCACTAAGTCCTTACTCTAGTTATTGTTCTAGAGTATCTTTAAGTAATACCGCATTAACCAAGTTCACCTAAGATTGATTTTAATCTTCCTACAAGGTATCACTTCTTAACTAGGCATCTTGGAAAAGCTTATACTCGTATCCAAGCAAATACAACACGCTGACCACCTTGAAAACTCAATTAGACAGAACAGAAAAACAATACCGAACTGCAACACAAAATGCACATATCTTCGTTCTACGCCATTGTTTAAGTTACCAAAACTGGTCCTTAATTTCCCTAGGGTATTATGAAAGTTTTAAACCCAAACCTAACCCAAAACACTTCTGTTATCACCTCTGAAAGTCCAATTTACAGAAACTATATTTGCAGAAAAAACAGTAAACTCTAGTTTTGTACAGTCCTCTTCAAACTTTCTTTTAGTCCATAAATCAGCTCTAATCTCAACCAAAAGTTTTACCCAACTATCTAAGTATGTTAAGAAGGTTTTACACTTAAACACAACCCAAAACAGAACCGTTAAAACTACTGGAAGTTCATTATACAAAAACAAAAACTGTAGAAAAACTGTGACTCGGATTTTGTACAGCAACTTTACAACTTTCTTTGGGTATAAACCATTTTTCTAATCTTACCCAAAGTGTTTATAACTTCACTTAAGTGTATTAGGTATGTTTAGGTTTGTTAACCACTCAATATACCCCTTATAAACCCTCTGAAATTCGTTTATACAGAAGCACCTGTTACAGTAAACTGAAAACCCCTTTTTTTGTTCCACCTTATCTAACTTCAGTTTTAGTTCTTTGGACAGATTTGTGACCTTCCCAGGGTGTATACTCACTAGGTAAGTGTATTAGCCATGATTTAGGTCCATTATTAAACCTCTACAACCTTGTTAACAACTCTGTAATTCGGTTATATAGAAACCCAATGTTTCAAGAAAATCTGAAACTGAATATCAAGATCTGATATTATCTCTTCCATTCTTTTCTTTGTTCACTCATTTGACTCCCATTTCTTTCCTGAATTGCTTATCCAATTAGTTAGGTGTTTAGTCAAGGTTTTAACTTCGAAAAACAGATCCATAGCAGCATTATTTATGTTACTGAAACCCCCTAATGCAACTGGAAAGAAACAAAAACATGAAGCGGTTGAACTTTCTCTTCTGCTTTGCTTTTCATTTCTTGGTCTAGTTTTTTTCCACTCCCCAAGTTATTTATCTTCATAGTTAGGTGTCTTAAATATATTTAGACTCTAATCTAGTCCAACAAACCAGATAACATCTCCCAAACTCCTTTACCAAAAATCTGGAAAACTGAAACAGAAAAACAAGCTGATATGGCTCTACCTCCACCCTTCTTTTCTGTTACTTAACCTGATGTCTAACTCTCCTACGGTGTTGTACCCATCTAACCAAATGCATGCTCCAGGATTTGGGGTTTGTTGTTAAGCCAATTCAACACTCTTAGGACTCCTGAAATTAGTATACAGGAACAGCTATTCAATGAAAATCTGAAACAAACATTTGATAACTTCTTTTCTTTTCTTTTTTTTTCTATTTGATCATTTGTTTGACTTTCAGTTTTCTTCCCAAGATGTTTACAACTCAAGTCAAGTGTTTTACTAAGGTTCTTAAACCTGAAACAACCTAATACCCACTGATACTCCCACTGGAATTCTTTTATACAAGAAACTGATAACAACTACAAAACTGAAACTATGACTGAGCTTTATGATTCTGTTTGCTCAGACTTGGGTTTCTGGTTATCCATAAACTTATTTACATGTAGGCTTGAATGTTAGCAACGTCTTAGCCTTATTCCCAGCCTATACCACCTGTATAGCGCCCCTGAAATTCTTTACACAGCAACTGCACTAAGCTGCACGGACTGGTGTTACAAAACTGACATACCACTGATGGTTTATCTTCTTTATTATCTCACGGTTGATGCATCAGACTGGGCTTGTAATTCTCCCATGGTGTTCACAACTAAGTCAGATAATTAGTAAGGAATTGAACACTTAAACCACTCCTTATACCTGTAATAGGGTTATACAGAAGAACACTGGTTTCAGGAGACGGCAACTGAACATCAAAACTTGATAATCCCTCTATGTTTTCCTTCTGTTTTTTTTCTTATGAATCTGAATAGTAGGGATTACACTACTACTTATAATGTTGATTGTTTGTTTCACTAGTGTTACAGATACACCAAACTTCTACTGTTATAAGTGATTGCAGGAAAAATGCTACAACTTAGTTTGCCTCACTGGTGTGACAGATAACCAAAGTTCTGTTTTGTTATAATTATAGCAGGGAAGGAAGTGGACTCGATTATTACCGGTTCTGTAATGACTGCTTCAGTCCCTTGAGATCTGGCGTGCGAGTTGCAGTTCCAGTTATTACGATATCCATTGTTGTAGAAAACAAAAGAGTGGACAGAAGCGCCACGCCTTCATTCTGGTGCATGATAGTTCTAGGAATTAACCACTAGAGTGAACCAACACACAAAGAAATTGAAGAGATTTGGAGTATGTATGTCAGTATCGACCAGAAGTGAATGAAGGAGTTTTTTTTTAATTAGTGTTTTAAACCTTAAACATGGTGGGTGAGTGCTCAACTTGCGGTTCAGTTGAATCATTTTCAGGCAATTCTGAATTCTGATGTGCAGGATGCAGCCGTCCAGTGACACACTGGTGTGTGAGAAGAGGTTGTAGAAGGTTGAGCATGGACGAAATGTGGATCTTGCATTTCTTCTTTGCAAGTGCACGCCAACGAGAAGGAAAGTA
Organism: Limonium bicolor; assembly: GCA_023374045.1. NCBI lineage: Eukaryota > Viridiplantae > Streptophyta > Magnoliopsida > Caryophyllales > Plumbaginaceae > Limonium > Limonium bicolor. The sequence goes on from CM041779.1 coordinate 165,912,248, forward strand.
GGGAAGTACGTGACTTCCTGGTTTGCAGTTAGCACAGACAATGAGTGAAGGTACTGAGGAGAGCATAGCATGGGTTGAAGACATGAAGAACGGTGTGAGCATATGTGTTGCTGGAGTTAGGGTTAGCAGAATCTGAAATGAGCATGTAAATGAAGAGGAAAGGAAGATAGCCAGTAACATATACACATACAAGACAGAAGACACGATACTGGTGCAAAGATACGTGGGAAATCTCTTGTCCTACAGAGGGTGTTTAGCATGCAGGGGACACTGCATCAGCGTATGTGAACAAGGCAAGGTATACGGACATATGTACTGGTATAGGTGGGGGTTGGGTCTCGATTCCTTATTATAGTAGATTTGAATAGTAGAGAGTCTCTTTCTTTTCTTCGGGCATAGTGACACAGGTGGGTTCTAGTTTTAGTTGTTGTTTTATAATAGCATTAACTAGCCTTGAACTTGCAGAATTATGGGACACACAAGGCACGGGTGGGGGCTTGTGCGTGTGGTATGGGGCTGAAGAATTCTTAGCATTCTGGTGTGGAACTAATCGAGCAGGAACAAAACAGGAAGAAGTGGTGTTGCTGTTTGGGGCGTGACTGGTCAGACAAGGGAAACAGCGTTGTGTTGTAATGTTTTCTTTTCTTCTTGTAGTTACTTAGTAGATTCTTATGTCTAGAGGTGCCAGTTATTTTGAATACGAGCACAGCTCAACCGGTCAAAACGTTCACTAGAGATACCAAGTGTTCCGGGTTCAAATCCCGGTAGGAGCACGTTTTGTTCCTTTTGTAAATAAACTTAATAACTTTGTACAATATACTTATTATATAGTATATATATATATATATATATATATATAATATGCAACTATTTTATTTTGTCGCGTTATTAATTATATGTACGTGACTATTTAATTGTGTCGCGCTGTTACTTATATATATATACGACTATTTATTTTGCCCCGTTGTTACTTATATATAGCGTTTTAATATTGTAATGTTATGTATATGTATATCATATACGTATATATATATATATATATCTGTGGTGTGCGACCCGTATTAATATGCCACGTTGTTATGTTCAAACAATTCATTGGGCGCACACACTAGGGGTATTTTTTTGTACCGATATGTACATGCGGTATAAGTATCCGGTTGGATCTATATTGTAAATACCATAATGTTTCATGGTAATTCTCTGCACATAATTTAATTTAAACTTCACTAATTAAAGTAAAGTAGTAATTACTCGGGGTATTTCACCACAATCGAAATCGATCTTAATGGACAGGCCAACCGTAAAAGCTCGTGCATCTCCATCTGACCATAGTTTTCCTATCCCATACATGACAGTCGATATGATGAAGAGATGAAGATGTAATTTCTACTTTCAACTTTGATTTCCATAATAGACATAATCCACCAGCTCTACCCACACTATATATTACAAAGTCTGTGTAGTTTTTAATTTTTCAAATAACCATTTGCATTTCCCTTGTCGAATGCCTAGTTTTAGAAAGAAAAACCAGCTGGGCATTTGCACCCGGACTAATTCCAGGACCCATCGAACTGCCAACGGTTTGCCCAGCCCACGACAATTCGTAGCTAAACAAACTCATTGTTGTAGGCGGCATTGAGTGCCTCTCAAGGTCGCATCTTCCTTGAGTTACCGATCTTCCTTTGCCTTTCAGGCCCTCTCCGCCTCCCTTCTCAGTTTTTTTCTTCTTTTTCATTCATCTCATCCTCCCATTCTTCCTCATAAGAAGTTCCTTGAACGAACTATCATCATCTATAGCATTAAGTTTCCGTTTTTCCCCACTTCAACAGGCGTGGCTGGGTCACATTGGATAAAACTTTGAGCTCAGTATCGTACTGTGGATCTTTCTCCTCCTTCCCCTCTGGTTTCCCTCCTTCATTTACCTTATCCTCTGCTTGTTTTGGTTGTTTGTCTTCCTCTGTCTATAGTTCACCTTCATGTTACTGACTGGTTGAACTTCCACATTTCCTGGAAGCCACTTCATTGGCTAGTTCTTACCTTTTTTAAACCACTTGCCCTCAATCAGCACTATATGGCATGCTTCCTTCCCCACCTCTTCCTTTTCCTCATACTCATGCTAGCATGAGTCAGCCTTCCACACCTAAAGCAAATGGACGAAAGTTACTCATAGGTTAGGCCCAGCTTTCTTTCTTCACCTACCATTGTGACCACAATGCATCTCTTAATCGGGGTATTAAGATCAATGAGGATTTTGACTCTTAGGTAGTCACCAGATATCTTTTCTTCTTCATCATTGAATTGTAAGAATCGGCCGACGTTTTCTCCAATCTCTGATCAAATTTGATTTTGTAGGACATCAAGGGGACTCCATGGATGTGGACCCAGATTGGGATCCATTGGAACATATGGTCCCTTAGGGCCTTCTCTCTTCCACCTGTTGAACAGTTAAGAGACTCCTGTCAAACGACCATGGTCCTCGCTAGATTATGGATTCCGCCATTGTATTGTTGTCCAGCTTGATCAAGGAACATGTTTGGCCCCACGACTCTCACTTTGACTCCTCTTTTGACTACCAGACCTTGAAAGTGTACTTTCCATCGCCCTTAAGTCAACTCTTTTTCGAGGTAAAAAGTTTCCCCCAAAATGCAGTAGTCGAGGGGATCGGAACACTCGTCGATGTATGTCGTCAACTGTGATCTTCGTGCCTCTCCCCTTTGTCAATGACAGCTTAGCGCACCTCTCCGTCAATTCACAATGTTGTTCCCTGCCATTTTTTTCCTTTTATTTTGTGGTTTTGACGTATTTGGTGAAGTTTAACTCTCACTCTACCAGGGACACTCTTGTCGATTTTCATAGTTCAGTCGCTTAGCTTCTTTCTTTGTTTGGTGAAGGACCATTGTGGAGATCTCTTGTGGTTTTATTAACCCGGGCCTTGCCTTTCCTGAAGCGCCTCATTCATCATTGCATTTGTTGGGAGCACAAACAATATACCAAGAGCCGTCGGCAGACGCTGACATAGGCCCCTCCAGGCGGAGGAGGAAGGGGTAGAGCCACCCATATATGCAACTTGCCCAGCCCTACAGAGGGAGGAGAAACAGAGTGCACTCTAGTTTTTTCTAGAGACAGAAGACACACAGGCAAAGAAATGAGGGGAAACACATCACACCCTCGCCGGAGAGGGAAAGGGGTCCCTAAGTGTCATACTTAATTAGTTGGAAAAGGCAACCATGAAACATCGATGGTTCAATATTTAGTTTATCAGTAGGATCTCCTTGGTGAATGACAATCGGAATGGGAACATGATAATGAAAATACAAGGAATGAGAAGTACGATGTATCTTTCTGCACCTTTAATGGGTAATTGCATGATGCCAACAGAACGTGAATATGTCATTACCCTTCCGGGTGTGTTCCTGACATTTAAAACTATTTAGATAAAAAGGATAACTAATATTAGTTTTCTATTTGATTAATATTGTCAATAGAGAGAATGAAAATTAAATGATAAATATTAGGAAAATGTTTACTGATATAATATCTACATATAACTACAACTCAAGCTATTAATTTGAATTTAAAATTTGACATAAACGTTTCGTTTTTGCCAACCATTATTTTAATCATCATCCATCAAGAAACATCCTCACATAAACTTATTTCTAATAATGAATCAATACCGGTTTCATATTATCTAGTGAATCATTACAAACTTACACAACTTTCCTTTTCTAAGCCAAGTTCTAGAGTATGGGGGTGAAAATGTAACCAACAAATATATCTCGAAAATAAGTTAGCGATTTACAATGTATTTTATTTAGAAAAGCTTACTAGGTATCACTAAATAAAGTCTTCCCTTGATATTCTCCGCCTTGGCATTTAAAACATTAGAATAGAGGAATGAATGCAACTGAATCAGGTTTTTCATAGACATCATTGAAGAGATTTTTTTTGTCCCTATTTTTTTCAAAGATGAATATAATAGTTTTAAAGCAAAACGAGTAAGAGATACAACAAAAATCGTTAAACATCACTTGAGAAGTCACCCAATTCATATAAAGTATTTCATGGAAAATGTATGTATCTCAATCGGCAATCCATAAAACTATCTTAGAAAAACAATACATCCTACTTAAAATTCCATACATTTGAAACCTCATGTATCTCTTTCGAATATTCGTCAATCTACCATGGAAATACTTGCATCCACAAGACGAGACGAGAGCGAAGACAGTAGACACAAGACGAGAATGATGACAGCAAAATGTTACTATGTTCGCCAGTTAGGGTTGCAAGCAAAATTTTACTATGTTCGCCAGTTAAGGTTGCAAGCAAAATTTACCTTGAATGAAGACGAGGTGGGAGTATCACACCGGTTAGGGACACAATACAAGAATGAAGACATGCTCAACTCAAGCAAGATTACAGCGCACCAAAAATAGAAGAGAAAAAGTTAAATTTTGAGCTACAAAATGTTACTTGATAGTCAATGCAGTGTGTAGAGTCAGAGACGTAGACACAAGAATTGAGTGAAGATAGGTGCAAATACTATGTTTGTCAATTAGAGTTAGGGTTGCAGCAAAATTATCGCGAGTGAAAGAGAACGAAGACGAGGTTGGTGGAGATCGACGGAGGATCAGGCGGTGGATGGAACGGTGTCAGTGGGTGAAATTGGAGTAAAGATGGGCAGAGGAGTGAAGTGGTGATGGTGAGGTCGCAAGTGACTGATGGCCGAGCAGAGCGGGAGTGCAGCACTAACTAAGGAAAAAATGAAAAACGAGAGGGGAAAGTGGAAATGGAAACGGGGATGTTACTCGTACTAAAACAAATGTTAACTGAAGTTACACAACTATAACCACATAACCAACCGAATAACAATTTGGTTAACCAAAAAAACCAAAATTTTACAAAACGGTTTAAAAATTTTTGGTTTTTCACCCAAAAAATTGTTATCGGTCAAACCGAATTAACCGAACCGAATGCCAATCATAGTGGCTTTGTTTAGTGGTCTATTTGTTTGATTCAAAAGTGCATAGAGGTATATTAAATACTAACCAATACAATTCTAGTTAATATTCATTTTTACTATGTTGAGGAGTGTGAGTTTATGACTACAAAACTTGTATATGATAGGCAATAAAAATAAAAAAATCGTCTCCAAAGAAAAAAAAAGTCTACAAGTAAATCGTTAGGATACAAGTCATCCATCATGTTGTTCAAAGACCAAACTTGCTATATGATTACATACTGCCACAGTTGTAAAATTGAGATACTTGCACGACATAGTGTGAGACTTCCAGATGGAAAGATTCAATTGTAATGACTTTCATTGATGAGCTTCTTCACTACCGAATAGCATAGAAATCAATTGTACAAGGGATAAGGTGGATGTCATTAAATTATGAGTGGGTTTTTTTAACCTTATCCTATATTGATTAGGATCTGATTATGTTCTAGGTCCACTTATAAGCTAAGCTAAACAACTATGTTATAAAATCATACTCCCTCTTGTTCTAAATATATGACTTTCTAGCTTTGGGCACAAGAATAAGGAGAAAAAAGTAGACAATTGCATCCTTACTTTTGCATTAGAAATTTGAGTAAATGAAAAAAGTAGAGTTGTGAGTGAAAAGATGAGCCAAAACATCTTATATTTTGAAAACAATGTGAAGAGCCGAAAAAATCATTTATTAAGAAAATGCA
>CM041779.1:165918447-165939760 GCA_023374045.1 Limonium bicolor
TTGTTTGTTTCACTAGTGTTACAGATACACCAAACTTCTACTGTTATAAGTGATTGCAGGAAAAATGCTACAACTTATAGTTGCCTCACTGGTGTGACAGATAACCAAAGTTCTGTTTTGTTATAATTATAGCAGGGAAGGAAGTGGACTCGATTATTACCGGTTCTGTAATGACTTTCAGTCCCTTGAGATCTGGCGTGCGAGTTGCAGTTCCAGTTATTACGATTATCCATTGTTGTAGAAAACAAAAGAGTGGACAGAAGCGCCACGCCTTCATTCTGGTGCATGATAGTTCTAGGAATTAACCACTAGAGTGAACCAACACACAAAGAAATTGAAGAGATTTAGAGTATGTATGTCAGTATCGACCAGAAGTGAATGAAGGAGTTTTTTTTTTAATTAAGTGTTTTAAACCTTAAACATGGTGGGTGAGTGCTCAACTTGCGGTTCAGTTGAATCATTTTCAGGCAATTCTGAATTCTGATGTGCAGGATGCAGCCGTCCAGTGACACACTGGTGTGTGAGAAGAGGTTGTAGAAGGTTGAGCATGGACGAAATGTGGATCTTGCATTTCTTCTTTGCAAGTGCACGCCAACAAGAAGGAAAGTAGGGAAGTACGTGACTTCCTGGTTTGCAGTTAGCACAGACAATGAGTGAAGGTACTGAGGAGAGCATAGCATGGGTTTGAAGAACATGAAGAACGGTGTGGAGCATATGTGTTGCTGAGTTAGGGTTAGCAGAATCTGAAATGAGCATGTAAATGAAGAGGAAAGGAAGATAGCCAGTAACATATACACATACAAGACAGAAGACACGATACTGGTGCAAGATACGTGGGAAATCTCTTGTCTACAGAGGGTGTTTAGCATGCAGGGGACACTGCATCAGCGTATGTGAACAAGGCAAGGTATACGGACATATGTACTGGTATAGGTGGGGTTGGGTCTCGATTCCTTATTATAGTAGATTTGAATAGTAGAGAGTCTCTTTCTTTTCTTCGGGCATAGTGACACAGGTGGGTTCTAGTTTTAGTTGTTGTTTATAATAGCATTAACTAGCCTTGAACTTGCAGAATTATGGGACACACAAGGCACGGGTGGGGGCTTGTGCGTGTGGTATGGGGCTGAAGAATTCTTAGCATTCTGGTGTGGAACTAATCGAGCAGGAACAAAACAGGAAGAAGTGGTGTTGCTGTTTGGGGCGTGACTGGTCAGACAAGGGAAAACAGCGTTGTGTTGTAATGTTTTCTTTTCTTCTTGTAGTTACTTAGTAGATTCTTATGTCTAGAGGTGCCAGTTATTGCTGAATACGAGCACAGCTCAACCGGTCAAAACGTTCACTAGAGATACCAAGTGTTCCGAATTCAAATCCCGATAGGAGCACGTTTTGTTCCTTTTGTATAAATAAACTTATATGCATATTTTTGTACAAGTATACTTATATATATATATATATGCAACTATTTTATTTTGTCGCGTTATTAATTATATGTACGTGACTATTTAATTGTGTCGCGCTGTTACTTATATATATATACGACTATTTTATTTTGCCCCATTGTTACTTATATATATAGCGTTTTTTTAATGTTGTATATATATATATATATATATATTCATATACTATATATATATATATATATATATATGTACGTGTGTGCGACCGTATTAATATGCCACGTTGTTATGTTCAAACAATTCATTGGGCGCACACACTAGGGGTATTTTTTTGTACCGATATGTACATGCGGTATAAGTATCCGGTTGGATCTATATTGTAAATACCATAATGTTTCATGGTAATTCTTGCACATAATTTAATTTAAACTTCACTAATTTAAAGTAGTAATTACTCGGGGTATTTCACCACAATCGAAATCGATCTTAATGGACAGGCCAACCGTAAAAGCTCGTGCATCTCCATCTGACCATAGTTTTCCTATCCCATACATGACAGTCGATATGATGAAGAGATGAAGATGTAATTTCTACTTTCAACTTTGATTTCCATAATAGACATAATCCACCAGCTCTACCCACACTATCTATTACAAGTCTGTGTAGTTTTTAATTTTTCAAATAACCATTTGCATTTCCCTTGTCGAATGCCTAGTTTTAGAAAGAAAAACCAAGCTGGGCATTTGCACCCGGACTAATTCCAGGACCCATCGAACTGCCAACGGTTTGCCCAGCCCACGACAATTCGTAGCTAAACAACTCATTGTTGTAGGCGGCATTGAGTGCCTCCCAAGGTCGCATCTTCCTTTGAGTTACCGATCTTTCCTTTGCCTTTCAGGCCCTCTCCGCCTCCCTTCTCAGTTTTTCTTCTCTTTTTTCATCTCATCCTCCTCATTCTTCCTCATAAGAAGTTCCTTGAACGAACTATCATCATCTATAGCATTAAGTTTCCGTTTTTTCCCCACTTCAACGGGCGTGGCTGGGTCGCATTGGATAATAACTTTGAGCTCAGTATCGTACTGTGGATCTTTCTCCTCCTTCCCCTCTGGTTTCCCTCCTTCATTTACCTTATCCTCTGCTTGTTTTGGTTGTTTGTCTTCCTCTGTCTAGTTCACCTTTATGTTACTGACTGGTTGAACTTCCACATTTCCTGGAAGCCACTTCATTGGCTAGTTTCTTACCTTTTTTAAACCACTTGCCCTCAATCAAGCACTATATGGCATGCTTTCCTTCCCCACCTCTTCCTTTTCCTCATACTCTATGCTAGCATGAGTCAGCCTTCCACACCTAAAGCAAATGGACGAAAGTTACTCATAGGTTAGGCCCAGCTTTCTTTCTTCACCTACCATTGTGACCACAATGCATCTCTTAATCGGGGTATTAAGATCAATGAGGATTTTGACTCTTAGGTAGTCACCAGATATCTTTTCTTCTTCATCATTGAATTGTAAGAATCGGCCGACGTTTTCTCCCAATCTCTGATCAAATTTGATTTTGTAGGACATCAAGGGGACTCCATGGATGTGGACCCAGATTGGGATCCATTGGAACATATGGTCCCTTAGGGCCTTCTCTCTTTCCACCCGTTGAACAGTTAAGAGACTCCTGTCAAACGACCATGGTCCTCGCTAGATTATGGATTCCCATTGTATTGTTGTCCAGCTTGATAAGGAACATGTTTGGCCCCACGACTCTCACTTTGACTCCTTCTTTTGACTACCAGACCCTTGAAAGTGTACTTTCCATCGCCCTTAAGTCACTCTTTTTCGAGGTAAAAAGTTTCCCCAAAATGCAGTAGTCGAAGGGGATCGGAACACTCGTCGCATGTATGTCGTCAACTGTGATCTTCTTGCCCTCCCCCTTTGTCAATGACAGCTTAGCGCACCTCTCCGTCAATTCATCAATGTTGTTCCCTGCCATTTTTTTCCTTTTATTTTGTGGTTTTGACGTATTTGGTGAAGTTTAACTCTCACTCTACCAGGGACACTCTTGTCGATTTTCATAGTTCAGTCGCTTAGCTTCTTTCTTTGTTTGGTGATAGGACCATTGTGGAGATCTCTTGTGGTTTTATTAACCCGGGCCTTGCCTTTCCTGAAGCGCCTCATCATCATTGCATTTGTTGGGAAGCACAAACTATACCCAAGAGCCGTCTGCAGACGCTGACATAGGCCGCTCCAGGCGGAGGAGGAAGGGGTAGAGCCACCCATATATGCACACTTGCCCAGCCCTACAGAGGGAGGAGAAACAGTGCACTCTAGTTTTTTCTAGAGACAGAAGACACACAGGCCAAAGAAATGAGGGGAACACATCACACCCTCGCCGGAGAGGGAAAGGGGTCCCTAAGTGTCATACTTAATTAGTTGGAAAAGGCAACCATGAAACATCGATGGTTCAATATTTAGTTTATCATTTAGGATCTCCTTGGTGAATGACAATCGGAATGGGAACATGATAATGAAAATACAAGGAATGAGAAGTACGATAGTATTTCTGCACCTTTAATGGGTAATTGCATGATACCAACAGAACGTGATATGTCATTACCCTTCCGGGTGTGTTCCTGACATTTAAAACTATTTAGATAAAAAGGATAACTAATATTAGTTTTCTATTTGATTAATATTGTCAATAGAGAGAATGAAAATTAAATGATAAATATTAGGAAAATGTTTACTGATATAATATCTACATATAACTACAACTCAAGCTATTAATTTGAATTTAAAATTTGACATAAGACGTTTCGTGCAACATTATTTTAATCATCATCCATCAAGAAACATCTCACATAAACTTATTTCTAATAATGAATCAATACCGGTTTTCATATTATCATAGTGAATCATTACAAACTTACACAACTTTCCTTTTCTAAAGCCAATTTCTAGATTATGGGGTGAAAATTGTAACCAACAAAATATATCTCGAAAATAAGTTAGCTATTTACAATGTATTTTATTTAGAAAAGCTTACTAGGTATCACTAAATAAAGTCTTCCCTTGATATTCTCCGCCTTGGCATTTAAAAATTAGAATAGAGGAATTGAATGCAACTTGAATCAGGTTTTTCATAGACATCATTGAAGAGATTTTTTTTGTCCCTATTTTTTTCAAAGATGAATATAATAGTTTTAAAGCAAACACGAGTAAGAGATACAACAAAATCGTTAAACATCACTTGAGAAGTCACCCAATTCATATAAAGTATTTCATGGAAAATGTATGTATCTCAATCGGCAATCCATAAAACTATCTTAGAAACACATACATCCTACTTAAAATTCCATACATTTGAAACCTCATGTATCTCTTTCGAATATTCGTCAATCTACCATGGAAATACTTGCATCCACAAGACGAGACGAGAGCGAAGACAGTAGACACAAGACGAGAATGATGACAGCAAAATGTTACTATGTTCGCCAGTTAGGGTTGCAAGCAAAATTTTACTATGTTCGCCAGTTAAGGTTGCAAGCAAAATTACCTTGAATGAAGACGAGGTGGAGTATCACCAGTTAGGACACAATACAAGAATGAAGACATGCTCAACTCAAAGCAAGATTACAGCTGCAAAATAGAAGAAGAAAAGTTAAATTTTGAGCTACAAAATGTTACTTGATAGTCAATGCAGTGTGTAGAGTCAGAGACGTAGACACAAGAATTGAGTGAAGATAGGTGCAAATACTATGTTTGTCAATTAGAGTTAGGGTTGCAAGCAAAATTATCGTGAGTGAAAGAGAACGAAGACGAGGTTGGTGGAGATCGACGGAGGATCAGGCGGTGGAACGGTGTCGGTGGGTGAATTGGAGTAAAGATGGGCAGAGGAGTGAAGGTGGTGACTGGTGAGGTCGCAAGTGACTGATGGCCGAGCAGAGCGGGAGTGCAGCACTAACTAAGGAAAACTTGAAAAACGAGAGGGGAAAGTGGAAATGGAAACGGGAATGTTACTCTGTACTAAAACAAATCTGTTAACTGAAGTTACACAACTATAACACATAACCAAACCGAATAACAATTTGGTTAACCAAAAAACCCAAAATTTTACAAAACGGTTTAAAATTTTGGTTTTTCACCCAAAAAAATTGGTTATCGGTCAAACCGAATTAACCGAACCGAATGCCCAATCATAGTGGCTTTGTTTAGTGGTCTATTTGTTTGATTCAAAAGTGCATAGAGGTATATTAAATACTAACCAATACAATTCTAGTTAATATTCATTTTTAGTATGTGTTGAGGAGTGTGAGTTTATGACTACCAAAACTTGTATATGATAGGCAATATAAAATAAAAAAATCGTCTCCAAAGAAAAAAAAAGTCTACAAGTAAATCGTTAGGATACAAGTCATCCATCAATGTTGTTCAAAGACCAAACTTGCTATATGATTACATACTGCCACAGTTGTAAAATTGAGATACTTGCACGACATAGTGTGAGACTTCCAGATGGTAAAGATTCAATTGTAATGACTTTCATTGACGAGCTTCTTCACTACCCGGATAGCATAGAAATCAAATTGTACAAGGGATAAGGTGGATGTCATTAAATTATGAGTGGGTTTTTTTAACCTTATCCTATATTGATTAGGATTTGATTATGTTCTAGGTCCACTTATAAGCTAAGCTAAACAACTATGTTATAAAATCATACTCCCTCTTGTTCTAAATATATGACTTTCTAGCTTTGGGCACAAGAATTAAGGAGAAAAAAAGTAGACAATTGCATCCTTACTTTTGCATTAGAAATTTGAGTAAATTGAAAAAGTAGAGTTGTGAGTGAAAAGATGAGCCAAAACATCTTATATTTTGAAAACAATGTGAAGAGCCGAAAAAATCATTTATTAAGAAAATGAGGGAGTAATTATTAAAACCTAAGTTAGCCCATTGGAATCTATGATGAGTCACCACCTAAATTTTAACCTAAAGTAAACTAGGAAAGGTAAAGTTCAGGCTTGGAGGCTTGGTAATATAGCTTTTACGGGTTCAAATTATTTTCACTACCCTTGAAGCTATTTTTCCTCTACTCATGCTATTAAAGGCTTAATAAGTGTGCAAGCTTCTATATTTTGGGGTTTTTTACAGGAAATGAAGGTGAGAACTAAATCAGGGTTTTTAGTGCCAAATTAGGTCAAAATTCTTTACCGTCTATGATCCGGACCTAATGTCCATGACCACGGACTAACCTATCAAGTTAATCAAAAAAATTCAAAATTGCTAAAGAAGAAACTTTTAGGTGTCCGAGGCCACAAACAGGGTGTCCGTGAGCTTGAAATCTAACAGAAAGTTCAAGATAAACTTGAATTTTGATTTTTGTTGAATTGTTTCTTGAACTGCTTACCTTTCTCTTTTTTGATGGAGTCAGTCTCTGCATAGGAAGTTTTGAGTAAGTTCCAAACCTCATTTGTAGTTCGTATTCCAATAACCTTCTGTTGGTCTGCATCTGATAAAGATGAGACCATGACTCTGAGAGCCTGTTTGTTCTTACTCAAGATCCTTTTATCATTGTCGTTCCAACTTGCCATTGGCTTATCTTTCGAAACTCCTCCTTAACAATCTGAGGAATAAGGTCACCTTCAGTGACAACAGTCCATAAGTCATAGTCTATGGACATGAGTTGATCCCCTATTTATTCACGCTAGCAAGAGTAATTAAATTTGGTGAGTTTGGAAGCCTTGACATTGTAGGAACTCATCTTCGATCACCCCTGAAGATTTCTCTTTGATTGCTGAAGGGGAACCCACTCTGATACCAACTGAAAGTTCCTAAACCGTTGTTTTTTCTGAGTCAGTTACTCATGAAGAACTTTTAGGCTGAGTTACAGACTCACAAAGAAAAGAGATAAAACCAGACAATGTTTAGATGATTTCACGTGAACACTCACTTCTCATTAACACGTACTGAACTCAATACATTCACACACTTATAGAGAACAAGCTTTCTAAGATTAAACACGTAATTCAATGAAGTTCCACACTAACCCTAATTGAATTACAATTCTGGAATTTCTTCTCTAACCACCTTAGTTAATCCTCTCAAAGCCCCCCTTGTGATCTTAACCTATTGTCCATTATTTATAAGCATCACTTTAAATTTGCATATCTAAGATATTATCTTTAGAGATAAATATTCTCTAAAGATAAAATCGTAACAAACAACTAAGATACTAAAAGAACGAGATTTTCTCTAAAATGAATCCTATAGAAAAATCCTACTAGACTTAATATTTTAAGTCAGTTTAATTCAAGCAAGATCCAACTTCCTTGGTCAGTTCAAGATGCAGACTTTTGTGTCTATGACTCAGTCTCAGTCTATGATTGAGTTTGATCACTCAAAACTTTTGCATTAACACATTTTAAACACCACCGGTATCTTCGTTTGAGATTTATAACATTTTACTATCAAGCGTGAACATATTAGACATATCTCACTTGAAAATTGTAATAGAACCCGTTTCTAATACTGAATTCATTTACTCATTTGAGTTTCTAGTTCGCGTAGTAGAATTTGAAAAACTTTTAATCTTTGGATGTCTTTGTAAATTCATATTTATGGGACTTTACATAACTAAATGGGGCCTTATTTTGTTCAAAAACCTATAAATACAACTCCACCCCTCCACATCTCTTCACTTCATTTCAAATTCTCAAAACCTTTTATCTCTCTAAAACTTCTGATGTCTCTCTAAAAGTAGGAGCGCTAGAGGTAGGAGTAGTGTCCTCAAACCAAAAGTAACCACAAACTTTAAATCTAGATCTTTTTTATTACATAAATTACATTTTTTGCTAGGTATCGGATGAAAAAGAGTAAAACTTAAAACAAATAAGGAAACACAGTTGAAAAAATGGATGACCACCGCCCAGATAATACGGGCAATGGGCACCCATTATGTGAAACTGATGATCGACGTCGAGTATATTATGTGTAACAAGCGATAAGCACGATGCCAGGGGAGGTGCAACTGTAACACCCCTACAACGCTCATTACATTACTTGAAATCGCAGCGGAATTTAAACAACTAAACAGTAACTAAACGATTGGTGCTACAACGCCGTCAACCACCCACGTGGTTAACAAGGCTGAATAAATACAAGTGTACCGGTCTGATGATCAGACTCCCGAGCATAGAACTAATAACCATATATACATTAACATAATACCGAGTGTTTACTTACATCCTTTACTGTATACTGTCACTGTAAACTGATCACAATCAAAATATATAGAACATCACGGGAGCACAGGCGCCTCCCGGGCCAACATCCAAAGTAATCAAAAGTAAACCTGCATCCTAGAATCTAAAGCCATTCCGCTTCTTCGATCCTCATCCTGCAGTAAAAGAAATATGGAGCCCCCGAGGGGGTCAGCAACCCTTGGCTGGTATGGTTAACGCGCAGCCCATCGGCTACCGGGATGCGCGCAAACTAATTGTCATGATGACATGGCATTCATTTTAAAACACACAACTTAAATATATATCATAACATGGGTATTGTACACAACATCACACACATCACACAAGAACAATTCCTTTTAGGAAGAGAACCAACACAGTTAGTCCCCATAGAGAGCCTAGAGAATGTTGCCATGCTCATGCTAAGCTCGTTACATAACTCGTTACCGTCCCGTTAGATTGAACGGTTAACTTAACACAAGGTGCCTCGGATATAGTGATCCAAGCCCACCGAAATAACACATAGTATGCCCCTGTGGCCCGACGTGAGTCAGTAAAATAGCCTTGGTTAAGCTAAAGGGAAGGTTGGAAACCAAATTGGAAAACAACCATAACATACAAAGAGAATCGAACCGGTTATGACATCGACTCCCATACTCACACGCGTGGCCGGAACAGACCGGACTCCTCACTTCCCCCGTTAGCACTTGTTAGCAGTTCATTATTGAACTCAATACACAAATCACAATAATAGGTCAAGTCTTGTTAGACACACACAAGGGAAGAGAGAGTCATACTTAACAACATAATAATATTTAACAACTGTAAACTCTTTACATGGTTTAATCTTACAAAGTCATAAACACACAGAAAAACAAACAACACACAAGCCGGTGTAAACCGGTAGGCAACAGACTGCAAGAAAACCATACCTTGGTCCTTGCTTCGATTTGTTTCCACCTTGAGAGAATCCTAAACACATTAGTAACGTCGGTTAATTAACACACTAGTCCATTGTTAACTTGTTACTTCACATATATTTTATTTTATTTTCACACTTGTTATAACTCTTCACCATTTTAATTGCCATTATAACACTCCTAACATGTCTTAATTAACCTCATATCATCATTACTAACTAATCACCATTTTTAGACAACTTTCTCTACTTTAAAAAAAAGTTTTTGGTCCATACAGTGGCCTGTCCGAACTTGTGTCCGGACTTCGGAAGTTCGGACACAAGTCGAGACTCAAAACTGAAAACAGACGCCTGTCCGAACTTGTGTCCGGACTTCGGAAGTTCGGACATGGGTCGAGAGAATTTCAAAGTAAGAGCAGGTACGTCCGAACTTGTGTCCGGACTTCCCAAGGTCGGACACAAGTCGAGACTCTGAAAATTTTCACGCAACAGGCCTGTCCGAACGTCCATGTCCGGACGGATGTTCGGACAAGGCAAAACACTCATTTTCTAAGCCTTTAAATACTTAACCAATTTCACCAAACTTCTCCTAAAGCTTCATAATGTTTCCTAACATCATTTGGTACACTCACACCCTCATACAACATCAATAAAACTCATTTTCTATTTCCTTAAACACTTTCTCATTTCATACCGAAATTCCTAACACTTATGTTGTTTCCTCCTTAGTTTTGCAAGTGATGTTTCATACCTATGATAACTACTATCCCAAAATGCTTTCTCCTCATTTTAACATCATCTCCCAAGCATCATTTCTCACCACTTAAACCCTAGTTGATGTCTAAGTCCCTTTGTTTACCTAGAACACCTTAAGACATTATTTCTCCTCTTGTAAAATACTTAAGCACTTCCAACATTTCTAGTTCACCAAACCTTATGTAAACACTTAGAACTTCTTGCTTCTTACCTAAATTTTGACATGGATTCTCCTAGAACATTACTAAGCCCAAAACACATTGTTCTCTCCATTAAGCACACAAGAACACCTAAATTCACCAAGAACACTCTCACACACAAAGTTTCACCCAAATCACACTACATTACAATATAGTGCATAATTTAAATTGCATGGCACTTAGGCCCTTAAAATGCATGGCTCTTAGGCCCTTAAAGTGCATAACTCTTAAACACTGAATTTCCACAATATATATGCCTTTGACCTGCAAATACATACAACAACACATATGTCCTTTTACTAACCTCTTTGAGAACATTTCACTAAGTCATTTACCATTTGCTCTTTAGGTAATTTTAACAAGCATTATAAGCTCCTTTCTCCTAAGGCATTAAACTACATTAGGTTAGTATATTTACCTCTTTTCCTCACAACTTCTTTCTTGTTTCCTTAAGAAACCGGTAAGGTATTTGATTCCTTGTCAACTACTAAACAATATACAAACATTGAAATGAGTATACAAGCTCCAAGCTTAAACTCATTATAAACCCTAGTTTTTACATTGTTTCAAAAACATTAATGTAGTTGTTTTACCTTGGTCTTTGAAGAGAGTTTGAATATCTATCAAGAGAGGACTCCACCTAGTCCTTGAAAGGTTGGAATGAAGCTAAAACAAAGCCATATAAAGAGCACCTTCAATGGGTATTTTCGGTCAACAACAAAACATGGAGTAAATGAAGTTTTTATTTGACATTCCTTACCTAGAAGCAAAGGAGAGTAATAATATGTAGAAATACAAGCTCAAGCTCCTTCAATGGTGGAACTCCATGGCACCAAAATGGGGCTCTTGAAGTTTTGAGAAGATAGGAATGAAGAGCTTGATGAGACTAAGAGAATGGTGGTGTTTGTTTTTGATTTGGTTAAGTGAGCTAGATTTTACAAGAGATCAAAGATGGAGTTTAATGGTGGTGTGTGGTATTACCGTGGAAGAGAATGAAGAAGAGAGGTTGAAGAGAGCATGGAACCGTGTGAATGCAAGGAAGAAAGGAGAAATGAAGGTGAACTTACTTTTTGAAGATATTTGTAGTTATAAAGTAAAAAGTACTTTAATTAGTTATCTTTATTTACTTAATATGTTAACAAGAGA
The DNA here is from genome assembly GCA_023374045.1 of Limonium bicolor. Classification (NCBI taxonomy): domain Eukaryota; kingdom Viridiplantae; phylum Streptophyta; class Magnoliopsida; order Caryophyllales; family Plumbaginaceae; genus Limonium; species Limonium bicolor. The sequence goes on from CM041779.1 coordinate 165,930,094, forward strand.
GTGGTGAGTCACCACACTTAAGAAAACCGGCCCCCAATAGTACTTAGGGGTATTATAGTCTTTATTTGTCAATTTAATTACTTATACACACATATGTTACAAACTAGCTTATTAAAATCACTATTCATAAAAACAAGGCACTTAGAAGTGAAATTTTTGATTTCTCATTGATATAGACTTCCAAATGTGATACTATATAGTACACATGTTAATTAAAGAGTAATGATGGACATTTAGCCATTCAAAACTCATTTACAAGACAATTTTTCGAAAATGTGCTTTAAGACTCCTTAAAGCACATTTTGTGTTTTAACTTGTTTTCAAGCTTGGTTTTCTTTGGTAATTGGTTTAATATGTTCATTAGTATATAAATAAGGTCTTGGTAATTTCATTAGGTCTTAACCAAGCTTATCCCAAGCTTAGAGCACATTTTGGCTCTTATTGACCTTAAAGCACATTTTGTGTTTTCTATTGTTTAAATTTGTTTACCAATGTTTCTAAGACTCTTTTTAGTCTTAACATACCATATTTAGGTGTTTAAACAACATACTAAGGTTTGGGGTATTTCAGCAACAGGCGCCGAGAGACTGGGTGAGAGTGACGAGCACTCGTAGGTGCAAAGAATGGTGGTCGAGCGCATAGGGTGATGCGAAATAGGTGCAAGCTACGGCGGTGGAGTGCATGCGTGCTTGAAGATAGGGGTGTGCAAACGGTTAAAACGGATATCCGTTAACCGAAGTTTGTAAAAAAACTACGGTTTTCGGTTATTTCGGTTATAACCGTTTTAACCGAAATTAGTAATGATATCCGTTTTAACCGATAACCGTTTTAACCGATAACCGTTTTACAGATTATATTATAACCGTTAACCGCCCGATAACCGAAATTTCTAAATAACCGAAATAACCGAAATTTCTCACATAACCGAAATAACCGAAATTTCTCACATAACCGAAATAACCGAAATTTATCCCATAACCGAAATAACTGAAATGTTTAACATAATCAAAATAACCGAAATTTTTAACATAATCAAAATAACCAAACTTTTGAACATAACCTAACCAACCAAAATAACCACACTTCCTTAAACAGTCAAACTCCATAAAATTCTGAAATATAGATCTCCACAAAACAACATAACAAGCTAAGTTCTTGCAACTGTAACATAATCAAACTCCATAAAATTCTGATGTTAGCCAAAAACTTCTCAAACTCGGTCCACAGCTACTGTATAATCAAACTCCATAAAATTCTGAAGTTAGCGCCCATCTCTGATGAACAAATTCTTCTGTTGCTGCAGCCCCTCTGCACATCGCCAATAAGTCATGTGAAATTCTAAGACAAATGGATATGCAGATATGTGATTATAGCAGATAAACAGAAGAAGAACATGTCATTTTCAGACTGAATATCAGACTAGCTATCTATCTATCTAGTCTTCCACAGATTCACATGAATTCACTATTTTATTTCCCCATCAATAACCTGTGACGAGGATATTATGAATGATACTCTGATGTGAAAACTCCAAATGCTATATGTCCATCTCATCTTGATGATAGTCCATCGTACCATTAAAGCATCATCAGCTTCAGCATGTAAAATGAAACTTCTACAGGATACTTATCTGATGTATCATAATACTTGCTGACCAGTATCTATTAAGGAACTTATAGCTTTCGAAAGATAATGTTTGCATAGATAAAACAGTCCCAAAAGGGTTAAGAGCACACAAAAAAAAAGTTAATGCCTTATTAATTAAAGAGTACCATCACCACCACCACCAGGCTTTCCCTTCCCTTCCTCTGTTCTGTTTTTTATTTTCCCTCCCCTCTCTTCTCACCTTGAAACTGGTCCAGTTTGACGTGCATAAAGGTACAGGAAATTCATTGCCCGTGCATGGGAAAACAAATGCCGCCCATAGAAAAGCAAAAAGATACCATGGGAAGCCTAATTGAACTTTTAACAGACCCAATAATGCATATTACCTCAGAATCAGCAGTGGATGGCCTTGGAAAAGATAGCTCCTCCTGATCCAACTACAAGATTAAGTTTTGATAAGCAGACTGTTATAACCAGTTTGAAAGTTTGATAAATTTTAATAGATACAACTATTCTGCATCAAACAAGTTTGGCTTTGCTTCTACAGGCTGCACCTGACAACTATATGATAACCACCCACATGCTTACAACATCCACTACTGAGCGGCAATCAAAGAATCTAGCAGCAAGTATATTCAATTCAAGTAATCAGACTGTTGTAGAATACATAATGACCCAAATTGAGCAGCAAGTATGTTTAAAAAAAAATCTAGCAGCAAGTACACTTTTCAGCCCCTTTTACAATCTAATCAAGTGATGACAAAAAAATAATTAGCACTGACCTAACAACCTTTCAAATATGAGCAGTCAAATGTGCAAGCTAATTACCTAAGAAGAGTCATCAATAGGTCCCAAAACCGTTGTGCCCATCGAATGTTTAGCCATTTCTGAGTAGGGAAGGAAAATAACATGTTCAGTTAAAGAAACATACTTTAGCATTATTGAAATAGAATAGATTAAAATTATTTATAAATACCAATCTCAAATTCTTGAACAGCCTCTTCATCTTCCTCAAGATCAGTTGATGATATTTTCTTTCTTAGCCAGTTTTGAGAGCAGATGAGTGATTCCACCACGGAAGGAGTTAATGAGCTCCTAAAGTCATCTAAAACTCTCCCTCCAGTACTAAATGCAGACTCTGAAGCAACGGTGGAAACAGGAACAGCTAAAACGTCACGAGCCAACTCACTAAGAACAGGAAAGCGCTCCTTGTTCAGCTTCCACCACTTCAACACATCAAACTCACCCTTCTTTGGCTCCTCTTTCAAGTATCTCTCCAAGTCCGACAAGGATTCATCACCTTCTATCATTGAATAGAACTTTTTTTCTCTCTCAGACATTGAATCTACCACTTCTGATTGAGGATTCGAAGAAGTTAGGGCAGCTAACGATGAAGAAGTAGAGATATGTAGTGATGAAGAAGCTTCATTTCCACCACTTGAATGAGCATGCTTAGCATTGTCTTCATACCACTTAAACATCTCATTCAAAGCACACTTCACTTGGTTGCATAATTGGTTCCCCCTCTCGAGATCGGATTGGTGCATATCTCTGATAACAAATTCAACATACTTGAGCTTGCGTCGTGGGTCAAGGATGCAAGCAACGTAAATCAGCATATTCATCCTCTGAAGATCACCCCAGTACTTCTCGTATTTCTCCTTCATCTTTGTAACCATGGATTGGAACAACTTCTCATTATTTCTAGACCACTCTTCTAGCCAATCAGCTACTTGAACGATCTCATTGAAGAAGAAGTTAGAGGTGACATATGTAGAACCAGAGACTTTCTTTGTCAGCTCATAAAACTTTTCAAGAAATAAAATCATCTTTCTAGCAACATTCCAATCATCACTCTCAAGAAAACCATCAGTATTATCCAACATCTCACTGCCAAAGTTCTCATCATCTATTGCAAAAAGATCAAAGGCTCTCTCAAACTTTACAGCTGAAGCTAACATCAAATAAGTGGAATTCCACCTAGTGCTGACATCTAGTCTCAACAAAGCCTTACTCTCAATTTTTGCTCTTACAATGCAAGCCTTAAACTTAGCAAACCGTTGTGGAGACTTCTTCACATATCTCACCGCAAATCTGATTTTTTTTATAGCACTATCAGCCTCTTGGTGCTTCAGACCATCAACAACAATCAGATTTAGAATATGAGCAATACATCGCATGTGGATGTATTTACAATCAGCAACACCAGTTCCCAAACTCTTGAATTTTTTCTTTAAAAACTCAATAGCAACATCATTCGCACTGGCATTGTCTACTGTAACTGTAAATATTTTATCTATACCCCACTCACTAAGACAAGCCTCAACACTCCTTCCGATATCATCTCCTTTATGGCTGGTTATAGGACAGAATTTTAGTATCTTTTTATGCAAAATCCAATCTCTGTCCACATAATGAGCAGTTAGTGACATGTAACTCAGATTTTGCACCGAGGTCCATGTATCCGTGGTGATGCAAATTCTTTGCTGATTCATCTTTAGGAACTGTTTCAAGGCAAGTTTATCCTCCTCAAACTGCCTAAAGATGTCCCTAGCAATTGTCCATCTAGATGGCATTCTAAATCTAGGGCACGCAATAGAGAATAACTTCGTAAAACCTTCTTTCTCTACAAACTTAAATGGAAGCTCATCAATAACAATCATCTCAGCCATTGCCTTTCTTATCCCAGCTTCATCATATTTCCAGTTAGCTATTACACCATCAGCATTTAAAAGTAATTCAGATTGACCCGAGTCCGACTTACGACGTTTAGCACAAGAATTTGAATGGGCCCACAAAGAACTAGTGCCACTAGATTTAGACCCAGCTGCAAGAAACCTCTCACAATGAATGCACTGAGCCTTTACCTCACCATTTTCATCAACCTTAATGAAATTACTCCAAACATCAGATCTAGGTTTGATTACCTTCCGTTTTTTCCCCTTAGTCGATTTAGTTGATTTAGGAGGGGCTAATGTGGATGATGATAATGTTTCTAATCCAATCTCTTGAGCTTGAGCTTCAGAATTAGTCTCATTTCCAGAAGCAACTGATTCATGTACACATTGGTTTCTGCTGGAAGAAGCCATCTACAATAAGACAATATTATTTATTAAAAACAAACATTTTTCTAAGTAGAAAAACATAACAAAATTAACTTTTTACACAAATTGTAGAGCAAGGCAACTATCTGCAAATAGTTGATTGAAACTTGGAAGCAAATACAATAAATGCAAACATATATAGATAAGATCCTTGCTGTCAGATTGTTGAAAAGTAGATTAAACAAAGTATACTAGTTTAGTTCGACAAGAAAACACCCAGTTCGTTTGCTTATCAGATTCTTAAACATAGTATACTAAACAAAGTAGAATAGTTCAGTTCTCAAATTCTTAAACATAGTAGACTAAACAAAGTAGAATAGTTTAGTTCTCAAATTCTTAAACAAAGTGAACTAAACAAAGGAGAATAGTTCAGTTCTCAAATTCTTAAACAAAGTGGACTAAACAAAGTAGAATAGTTCAGTTGCTAGATTCTTAAATAAAGTGGACTAAACAATTTGTTTGAAACCGATAATTTAATCCTTTACTTAGCTGATAAAGGGTTCCTAAACAAAGTAGACAAGTTCAGTACATGATTAAACAGAATCATTCAAACCCATTTGCTCACCCCCACATTCTTCTCACGCTTAAACCTATATTTATAATTAAAGTTTGGTAATACGATTCTCTCATACTAACATTCTATATCATTCAAACTGAATTAATGAAATACTCTTTTAGTCGAATTTTGATCCAACACCTCATCAGAATCACAACAAATTAATACAGGTTCTACGTCACTGATAAGTTCTTTTTGCCCCACTTACTTCAACAAAACAAGCTCATAATACCTACTGTCAAGCAAGAAGAATATGAATAAAAACATTGACAAAGAATACATCAATAGCTTATATTATGTTCTTATAATATATTACCGATGCAAGCAGGTTTGGGAGGTGGGACAAAAAAATCAATAAACTTCTAGTGATTTATCGCTCAACAATTTGCACCAGCTTCTGAATCACATTCACACCTATTTTGTTTTCAGCCTCATTTATAAACCAATCTGATTTAAACCACAAATTTTGCAACTTAATATCTTACTCTGTTATTATTTCTTACATATACTACTCATATCAGGTTAGCTTTTAATTTACTACTAATCCAACGCACTTTATTACTTATTAGCAAACCATTTTTCTTTCACAAATTATATTACATCTGATTTCTGTCATGATACTAATACAACTTTATATATTAGCACTAAAACTCTTCCATTTCTTTTAATTAATCTAATTAGAGCAACTAATCAGTTAATCAGTCAAACTCTTCCATTGCATAACTACCACAACAAAAACTACTCTTCTACGGTTGCATCAACTGAGCACTCTTAGTTAGAAATTAGCATAACCTGAAAACCCAATCTACAAGACTACAATCTCCCATTCACAAAAAGAAGCATATATAATTCGCTTGGGAAGAGGATTCTACAGTCACCTGATTCAGCGTCTCTTTATTTCTGTTTCAGCAGCTACCGATTGATTCATCAATTCATCGAACACACGTGAAAACTACGGAAATGAAGAAGAAGAAGAAGAAGAAGAAGAACGACATTGTCAAGACTCAAGAGTTAATTAGGAAGAACAAAAAAACAAAGGGGAACTGCTCGTTCAATCTTTACCGCGCTAGCTGGGCCGCCTGTCGCACCACCCGTCGCGCCGCCTGCCACACCCACACCGCCCGTTGTGCTCCTTGTGCGGCTGTTGTCACAGAAGAAGAAGAGAAGAACTCAACTGGGAGTCTGGGTGGTGGAGAGAGTCGAGAGACCGAGAGTGAGTCTGGGTGGTGGGGAGAGTCGAGATCGAGAGACCGAGAGTGAGTCTGGGTGGTGGGAGTGGGAGAGAGTCGAGAGACCGAGAGTATAGAGAGGATGAAGGAAACCCTAGGCTAAGTTGAAATGTTGAATCGCTCCGCGGTCGTGTGCAAAGCAAAATAATAAAATTGAACTGAATTTAAAAAATTTATTTTTTTTAACAAAAAAACTTCGGTTATTACGGATAACCGAAGTTTTAGATTCACTATCCGTTAACCGCCCCGTTTTAAAGTACGGGTATCCGTTTTAACCGAAATAACCGAAATTTTGTAAAACGGTTAAAAAAAACGATTATTACGGATATCCGTTCTAACCGCCCCGTTTGCACACCCCTACTTGAAGATCGGCAACAGGAGGGCTAAACAATGGGTCCTGGTTTGCCAGACTCTAACCGGTTTTAACTACTTTTTACTATTATAAACCGGTTTCAACTGGTTTATGACGGTTTTGATTGATTATAAGTGGTTTGACACTAATTTGGAATGTTAAATGGGTATAATAGTTTGGATTGGGTCAGGTCAAGTTTAGGTAAAGTGTGCTAATTAATCACTTTAACTAGACCGAAAATGTAGATGGGGTAAAAAGTTCTCAACTCTCTATGATATACGACCAAAATATTTAATGCGTCAACTAGACCAAATCCAAAAAAATAATGTGGGCCAAAATTCTAGCCAAAGCTATTGTTAGCACATCGAGTTATAGTGTCGAGTTAAACTTGTCACCCCTACCTATCACCCTGAGCCCCTATTAGTAAGAAAATACAAAAAAGCTACAATTGTCGTGAATGAGGGAAAGCAAAAACGGAGATGGAGTTCAGAAGAGAGGGAGGAAAACATTAGTCTTTTCATTAGTCAATAAGAGTGTATAATGTCTCTATTTATAGAGAAATAAGGAACAAGTAAATAACCTTAATAACTGTGGTAACATATCGTTTGTTACCGGATATAAACTATTTACAACACCCCCCCTTGAATGTTAGACATAGATTGCCTTGTTAAAAATCTTGCTTGGAGAAACCTAGTGGGATAAAAACCAAGACTAAGGAAAACGAAGTGCAATCATACACTCTCCCTCTGAACAAAACATTACTTTAAATCTCTGAATTTTCATATAGTCCAATCTTACGGATTAACTTTACGAAAGTTGAAGTAGGGAACGACTTAGTGAATATATTTACCAAATTCTCGCTTGAGCAGATATGTTGTATATCCATTTCTTCATTCTTCCGAAGCCCATGAATGTAGAAAATTTGAGAGATATGAGCTTCTTTCTATTTTGTTTGATGTACCGTCTCTCATATGAGCTATACAAGTAGCATTGTTTTCATATAATATTGTAGGAATCTTTTTATCAAAAGGGGAGTCACACATCTCTTGAACATGCTGGATCATGGACCTTAACCAAACACATTAATTCTTGGATGGCTTCGTGTATTGCTAGAGTTTCAGTTCAAGGAAGAACTTTGTCTTACCGATATCATTAATCTCAAATTCTGACTTCTAACATTCAACAGACTTGTTGAGGTTCTGGATGTGTTCCAATTATGTTGAGGTCATCAACGTAGACTGCAATTATAACAATCCCAGATCCACTTTTCTTTATGAATATACAAGGACAAATTGAGTCATTTTCATAAACTTTCTTAAGCAAGAATTCACTGAGGCAATTATACCACATACAGCCCGACAACTTTAGTCCATAGCGGGATTTAATCAATTTAATTGAGAACTTTTATCTATGGCTTGATTTAAATGCTTTAGACGATTTAAATCCCTTCGGTAGCCTCATATAAATGTTGCTATCAAGCGATCCATATAGATAGGTTGTAACCACATCCATTAAACAGAACTCAAGATTTTTTTGGATTTCCAACTAATCAATTATCTAAAACTTGTGGCGTCCATAATTGGGGAGTAAGTTTCTTCATGGTCAATACCAGGTCTTTAACTAAAACTTAGTGCAATTAGACGAGCTTTGTATCTAATAATTTCATTATTTTCATTTCATTTTTGCACAAACACCCATTCATAACCAATTGGTTTTACCTTACTGGGTATATGAATTACTGGTCCAAAAAACCTTATGTTTTTTAAGTAAATTTAATTATGCTTCAATAACATCTTTCCATTTTGGCCCATTATTTATTTGTCTGCATTCTTCAACAGACTTTGGTTCATGATCCTCTTCATCATTCATGACTTGTAGTGCTACATTATATGCAAAAATTTCATTGACGTCAATTTCATGTCGGTTCCATCGTATTACAGTCATGACATAGTTCATCAATATCTCCTTCATGATAAATACTCATTTCATGTACCTGATTTTTCCGTATTTCAACAACTGGCATTTCTATAGACTCTTCAAGAGTCTCACCCTTCTCAGTTAGACCATTTTTAATGAAATACCCCAAACTTAGATCTGGCGTTCAAAGGATAAACTAAGATATAAGGAGGCTAAATAATGCCTTAGAAACATTAAGAAACATTTCTAATCAAAGAAAATATAAGGAAACACCAAAAAGAGCAGTTTAAGTAAAACGTGCTCTAAGCTTGGAGAGACATGGGAGAGTACCCAAATATTGTTCTAAGACCTTAGTAATATCCTAATGGTCATTTTAAGTCAATTACCAAAGAAAACCAAGCTTGAAAACTAGTTAAAACACAAAATGTGCTTTAAGGAGTCTTAAAGCACGTTTTTGAAAAATTGTCTTGTAAATGAGTTTTGAATGGCTAAATGTCCATCATTACTCTTTAATTAATATGTGTACTATATAGTATCACATTTGGAGGTCTATATCAATGGGAAATCAAAAATTTCACAACAATGTGCCTTGTTTTTGATGAATAGTGAATTAATTAAGCTAGTTTATAACATAAGTCTATATAAGTGAGACATTTGGTCAACAAAGACTAAAACTACCCTCATTCACTAAAGGGGGCCGGTTTTTTTTGTGTGACTCACCACACTTATCTAGCTAAGTAAAGAGAAAGCAAAATATAAGTATTAAAGCATAAAGTACTATTCACCTTTTAAGATAAATATCACATTTTGCTTACCTCTCTCCTCACTTCTTCATTCTTCCTTGTCTCACACGATTTCTTGCTCTCTTTCTCTTCTCCATTAACGTGAAGCTCCTCTCCATGCT